>OY728160.1:1860742204-1861322204 GCA_963277665.1 Viscum album
GTTTTCCAAGATCCCCTTGCATGGTTTATCAATCGTGAACCCTCCCCCTATAGGCTTCATGGTTAAGGTGCATGGTTAGTACTAACCATGCACCAACCATGCACCCTACACAATATAGCATATTTTCTTCCTTTTTCATGTCCAAAAACCCCGGGACACCCCTGAGTCCCCTCCTATTATAATGAAAATTTTCATTAACCAATATAAATGTATTTGACTCAAAATTTAAATAAGTATGTACCTTATCTATAGGTTGGTATCTTACAACATCCCCGCCCTATAACAACTCATCCTTAAGATATATTCCCAATCATTTCTAAGACTCCAAGGTAAAAAGTTAAGGCCACTAAGCCTACATATCTACCAACCTCACTAAAGTTCCCTCATAAAAGTTACCATGATTCCATAAGAGTCGGACCAATGTCTTGGTCTTACCCCATAAAACGTTCTCACTACGATCCACAACATGAACTAGATCTCTTCAAAGGACGCATTAGTCTCAAGCTCCAAATCATCAATATCGATCACATGAGAAGGTTCAGGATGATACTTACGAAGCTTTGACACATGAAAAAATCATACATTACACTATACTGATGTGGAAAATTCAATCATTATGCCACCAATCTAATCCTCTCTATAATCTCAAATGACCCCATATACCTGCCTGCCAACTTACCCTATTTCTAAATCTAATGGTGACCTAATCATGGTGACACCTGAAGTAACACATGGTCACCCACTGCAAACTCAATAGGTCAATGAATTTTATCATCATAAGAATTCTATATACTCAATTTTGTAACCATGAACTTCTGAATCAACTGAAGTTGCTCCAATGTCTCATGAACGAGTCTCAGTCCCAAAAATTCTAATTCCCCTACTTTCATCCAACATAACAAAGATCTTCATATCCTTCCATAGATCACCTCATATGGTTCCATATGAATTTTATCTAGATAAATATTATTATTTGTGAACTAAATGATCCCTAAGTGCTTCCCTTGATATCCTACAAAGTTCAGAACACATACCCTCAACATATCCTTTAGCACTTTTATAGTGCATTCTAATTTCCCATTAGTTTGTGGGTGTAAATCCATACTCATAAGTACTTGAGTACCCAATGCCTTCTAAAAACCTTTCCACAAGTGAAAAGTAAAAGTTAGATAATGATCTAAAACTATAGTTCATGGTACATAGTGAAAATTTACTACCTTATGGACATACAAGTCACCTTTTTGGTCTATGGTGAAAGTATATGGTTTTGGAAATAAGTGAACTACCATGGTAAACCAATCCACAATCAACCATATTGTGTTATTATTCTAAGCCATCCTCATGAGCCCCACTACAAAATCCATGGTATCATCATCCCACTTCTATTATAGAATGGGAATCGACTCTAACAAACCACCATGTCACTGATGATCGTATTTCACCTGCTAACAGGTGTAGAATCATGGAATTAAACCTTTAATATCCTTTTTCATTCCTATACACCATTACTACCTATGAATATCACAATAAATTTTGGTTAAATCAGGGTACACTACCCACTTTGAATCATAAAAATCACATATCAGTTCTTCTTGTATATAAGTAATCACAATAACATGACCATGAACATGAATAATCTTGTCTTTATAAATAGTCCAATCATATGGTGGCTCCCCGCCTTCAAAAATATCTCTTAAAGCTAGATCCTCATATTTCCTCCTCTTAACACAGTTTAGAAGAGATTACTCAACAGACAAGGACATGATTTTCATCATCTCATGCACCTATTAAACACCTAAATTATTCTCATCAAACAACGTCACCATCTTCCACTAGGAACTAGACTCTTGAACTGCTTGATTCTACACCTTACTACGCAAGGGATCTATAACATTATTTCCTTTCCCTAGCATATAAACTAACTCAAAGTCAAAAGACTGTATATAATCAACCCATATTCAATTTTGATGGTTCAAATCATGCTGGGAAAAGATGTACTAAAGGATTTTATAGACCTTATAAACAAAAAACTTCTCACCCAAAAGATAATGCCACCAAAATTTCAATTCATAAACCATTGTGGACAATTCGAGATCATGTAAAGGATAGTTTTGTTCATGTGGCTACAACAATCATGATCTATATGCCATGACTCGATCCCTCTGCATAAACACTACCCCCAAGTCCAATCCTAGATGTGTCACAAAATAAAGTATACTCCTTACCTATATTAGGTAAGGTCGAGATTGATGAAGTGGTCAAGAATTTATTCATCTCCTAAAAAAATTATCACATGATTCAAACCACTTAAACCTTATACCCTTTTTGTTCAATCCTGAAAGAGAAGTTTTCAAGCAAGAAAATTCTTTTATAAACCTTCGATAATAACCTGCCAATCCTATAAAAAATTGGATATCAAAAACATTCATGGGTTTCTCCTAAGATACAACTACTTGAACCTTATTGAGTTCCACTTACACACATTCCTCTAAGATGATGTGACCCATGAAATGTACCATTTCGATCCAGAAATGACACTTGGATAGCTTGGAATATAGATGTTACTATCTTAGTGTACTCAAGATGATGTCAAGATGTGTGGCATGATCATCATGAGTATAGGATTACACCAATATGTAAAATAAAAAAAACACAAATTGATCAATGTAAGAGTGAAAGATCGGCTTTATCAATGCCATAAACACTATAGGATCATTATTCAACCCAAATGGAATTATGAAAAACTCATACAAACTATACCTACTCCTAAAAATAGTACAAGGTATCTCGGAAGGTTTCACCCCCCAGATGGTGATACTCTGACCTCAAATGAATTTTTGAAAACACACAAGCATCCTTCAGTTGGTCAAAAATTTCATCGATATGTAGAAGTGAATATTGGTTCTTAACTGTCATCTGATTCAACTTTTGATAATCGAATCATAGCTACAATGTTCCTTCATCCTTCTTAGAAAACAATACTTGAGATCCCCATGGTGATATACTTAGATGAATAAAGCCTTTATTCTCTAATTCATCCAAATAATATTTAATTTCCTTAAGATTTGTTGGTTTCATCCTATATAGGGGAATGGAAACTCACTCAACTCTATGTATCATCTTAATCATGGACTCAATATCTCTCTCATGTGGATGACCAGAGAAGTCCTTAGGAAACACATCATGAAACTAATTCACCATAGGAGGAAATATATCATGCTCAACTCCGTTATCATCTAGCAAAAGACTCACAGCCTAGGATGTGAGCTCACCCAATTGCATAATAACTGGATCTACACAGCCTGCTAAAATATTTCATTCCCCACAATGAACATAAGTCTCACCTTTAGGATACATGAAACTCACTCTATGATGGTAACAATCATTGTGATATTGTTATGTAACCAACCATTCCATCCCAAGTATCAGGTCAAAACCTGATATCTCAAGTATATACAAGTCCCAAAGGAGATGATACCCACCAACCTCAAGGGAACACTCCTTAAATTGTAGGATACTTTCTATTAATACTCATAACAGTGTGTTAATCGATATAACCCCATACATATATTATAATTCTAAACCCAAAATATTCAAAAAACTGAGCGTATATAAAATAATAAAATGCATCTATATAAAATAAAGAACTATCAATCATGGAAGGTACAAGAATCATTCCTCAAACATTTGATGGTTCAGCCTCTTCACTTTTAGGTGCAGGCTGAACTCCATGAAGTCAACCTAACCCTCTACCCTGGGCTCCCATCTAAGTTATTGGTGTTTCACTCTCCTGATTATATGTAAACTCTTATCCTAAAGTACCATTTCCCCTTCCCCAACTAGTATGACCAGTGGAACTCTAATTTCATGACTTATATGGGGTATTAGACCTGCTTTCGGTGCTCTGTATCATCCTATATCCTCCACTAATAACCACTTATTGTGGGTTCCTACAGAACCTATGTATATGAACTATCCTACCATATGCTCATCATTCCACTAGTGGTATAGGACACTGACATTTCATGCGGCCCAATCTTCCACACTAATATAAGACAATTGAACTACCACCTTGAGAGATAGTTCCTCTTCTTGGGATACATTTCCCACCACCAATCTAGTGAAAATTATCATAACAGTACTTCCTACTATTGGAATACATACCACTAAATCACCCAACTAAAATGGTTTATCCACCACTCGAAGCTTTCTTTAGGTTCCCTTCATATATGAGATCCTAATACACTACCTTGGCAAGACTATTCAAATGAAATATATTTAACTAGGGATTGATCTCTCATCAAAGTCCATCTTGAAAATGCTTATTTTTAGCCACATCATCTTATGTCAATGTTGGAGAAAAAATTATTCAAATATATAAAGTATCCAACATAATCCATTACTGTTAGGCTTTCCTAAGTCAAGCACATAAACTATTCATTTTCCTCTACCTCAAGGTCTTAGGGTAAAATTGATCCAGGGGATTCTCCTAGAATTCCTTCCACGCTAGGTCCTCTATCTTCTCATCATGAGCTCGTATATCTCACCAATAATTCATTGGTCATTATAACATATAAGTTTCTATATTAATTATTTTTCAAGAGGGGCCTCTAAGTGATCCAAAATTATCTAGATGGATTTAATCTAGAACTCAGATTCCTCAATTACACCCTCTCTGAAAAATGTTGGAGGTTGTTTTAGTCTAAACTCTTCATTCAAATTGAACATACTGAGCATAGATCGTTCTAGGTATCGCTCTATAAACTACATAAAATGATCAAAGTTCTCATGGAACTACTCTTCCTGTATATTATCTAGAACCAATGGGGGGATCTTTCCCCATTAATAGAGGATCATTCTCAGCAATTTCCACCAGTCACCCAACTAGTTAGCATCATCGTGGTGGCATCTCTCTAAAATTTCAAATGCACATCTCAAAACACATAACATAAGGTTCCCACAATTATGAAAAAGAGGTATTACATCTATTCAAAAAAATCCCCCACATACAATATCCCAATGGGTATAAACATCACACAATTACTACCCTCAACCACCCATATTATAGGCAATGGTCAACATAAGGTAAATCAAACTTACACAATCAAAAACCATTAATTAGACACCTTTTTTACGATTTCACTTCAAACAAATTAAATCTTTCTCATGTAGGCACCATTTTCATCATTACAATTGAACACATCATTATTAAAACTATTTAGAAATATTTATTTTTAATTATTATTTGTACATTTCCATTTTAAAATATTCCAAATTTAAACACTTGAACCATTTTCATTAGACACCAATTCCTTAAAACCCCAATAGTGACCAAATGCATTTTTTAAATCTCATAACCCAATCACAACCATCTTTCTGTGTATGATTAACATAATGTATGTCACATATATTCCTAAGTTACTAAAATTATTCATTCATACACAAACATCATTCCATGTTGGGCCATAAATAAAACTTTATAAAATAATAATATCACATAACAAGTTCATAACCCAAGGTGAAATAACATTCAGTGGTAACAGAAAACATCATGAACAACAATCCCACCCTAGTTACTTGGGTTTTCCATCATTCATTTGTTAGCTAATCCCAAGAAATATCTCAATAACAAGGCCATAAATATCCTAATCTCTTTTATACCATTCCCAAATAGTAAAGAAAAAGAAAATAAAAAACCTCCTTTGATACCGCTTTGTCACATCCCGGCCCGGGTTCCACTATATCTGGTGCCCCAAGCTGGTTCACCACATGACCTCAAGCGTTCCTCCTTGTACACTAGAGGATGAAAACTAAAAACGAGGGTCTAATAGATATTTTGGGGAGAATATACCCTCTTTACTATAGTAAAGAAACAATAGATATCAAAATAAAAATCAGCATGTAATAATAATAAATACCAAAAACACCACATACCATATTCCCAAATTAAGGAAGTATCCACAAACTAATACAGCAAAATATTCCATGTCAATAGTGTCAAGTGACACAAGAAAATTCAAAATAATACATGTTGAAAAGTCACCAAAATGGGTCATGAAATCAAGTTTGTTTCCCACATACAAGTTTCATCATAAACTGAAAATAAACCATCTAGCTTAGTGTATTTTCCCTTGTCATAACATGTAATCATGAAATCTACTCGAATATCCAATGGTGGCATGAACAAGGTGTGAGTACAGCTTAGTAGGCCACCACCAATGGTATCTACAAAAATATACATTCTAATAAAGTGTTTTTAGGATTATATTAAATAATGATGATGACAAAATAAACCAGGTTCCATCATTTAACAATATTTAAATCAATCACTTTTATTCTTAGTTCCATGTTTTACCCATATTTATCAAACATACTTCATCCCATGTCGGTCATTTGAACCATGTATAAAAGGGGCCATAGGTTGGAAAACAAGGAGAATCAATCCAAGTATTCATCTAAGATTCAAAATTCCATTTCCGACAATCCCAACCATGATATGGAACACCATGTCCATACCCTTGGAGTCAATACTATGAATCCTTTGTTTAAAAAATATTATGCATGGGGTACCTGGAGCATAATCTTGTCCTGGCCAAGGGATGGGATCATCAATAAACATTCCACCAAAAATTAGTCACATTTTTCAGAGGTCAGCATCATCAAAACTTCTTATTAACATATATAACATAGGTACACATTTTCATTTATCACATTTCATGGTTCATTACACTCAACATGTTCTCAGTTTCCATAGTTATCATGTTTCATCATTCAAGCACATATCAATCATTTTTCACCCATTTAATTTAATTTAACCACAAGTTCAATCCTTTTTAACAATTCATCACTTTTACCCCATTACTTTCCATAACTCATTTAACTCATTCAAGTAAATCCAAATACCTTTTTTATACCATTTCAAAATACTAACATCATTTCAATTGGTTTAGTCTCATAAACCCTCCATTTTATCATTTAACAATTCAATTCTATTACTCAAGGGAGTGGATCACCTCATGGGTGGTCATAAGTCTAGTTTAATCATCCTCAATGGATCCAATAGGGATCATGATGGGTCCATCATATCATCTAGACACCCAATTTAACATTTCTTACCAAAGATTTAAATGTGCAGTATAACAGAACCAAAGCACAACCACATACACATAAATTAAGGCATCGAGACTATGGGATATACATTGGAACAACTACCTCAAGTTCATATATGAACGCTCACTTAACCTTAGCTAGTGATTCAAACTCAAACAACCTTCAAATCCCAAACATATGATTTCTTGGAAAAGGGGGTTTAGAGTCTTTGGATAGAGATGAACAATTATACAAGGCCTCTTCCGGAAAATAAGGGAAAGATGAGTGATATAATCACCCGGATCTTTAATTATCACCCAAAGATGTTCCAAATAACTCAAAATAAAGGTATAATGATCCTTGGAAGAGGGGGAAGCTCTTGGTTCATCACTCAAGTTACTGGATATGGAGAGGGGAATAAAATTAGGTAAGAACCATTAAATGCCATGGGAAAAATAGAAAATTCCCTATTTTAATGAGGTGTATAGTTTTCCCACATGGTTGGACAAACCATAATCCAACCATGCACCACCCATTATCCAAGAGGGGTTCTAGGTCACACAGTCTCCTAAGGAGCCCTCATGGTTTTCCAAACTGTGCTGAGACTATGTGTTTGGATCTACAAAAAATTACATGGCTTCCAAACTACCCTTGAATATTTTTTCAACTATGCACCTTCCACTTATAGTATGAATGGTTAGTGTTCGTAGTTATTATTAACTATGTTCCAACCATGCACCATGTACAGTATAGCCTCTTTTCTTCCTTTTTCATGTCACGAACCCTCAGGACACCCTCGAGTCCCATCCTATTCCCTGGAAACATTTCATTAACCAATATAAAGTAAATTAACTCAAAATTTAAACAATTATATACCTCCTCAATATTTCAAGATCTTAAATTTCATATAGTTATTATATGATCATCTTATGTTTGAAAATGAATTTCTTGAAAACCCATTTTTTGACACATCTTTGGGTTTCATTTTAAATTAAATTCTACCACTTATGTGAATTTAATTTGATAAAATATATTCCATATTTTTAATAATAATAATTAATATTATATAATAAGTTTAAATAAATTTTTTTGTCATAATGAGTATTAAAAATATTAAAAATATGTTACCATAGTTAATGTTAAAACTTGTTTAGTTTGGGGTTAAACTAAAGTTATAAATAGAATAACATGTTTAAAAATGTTTCATTTAAATTTTAGAGGTGTGTATCGGTATTATATCTCCTAAAATACTTTATTTTTTAATTTTTGAGGCACTTTTCTGGAGAGTGGCTTTCCATTATTGAATATTTTTAGGTATTTGCATGAATGTCACTCCTCCCCCCTTATAAAAGGGCACCCACTCTCTTCTCCTTTTCCACACTTCAAAACCCCATTGGTTTAGCCAATATCTTCCCAAATACATTTTATACATTTCTTACCATGTCTTAGAGTCATTTTTTATCATAAATCCAATATAGTGAGGCTTTAGGTATAATCCTAAAGAGGTGGTCTATAGAAGAGGTATTGTTCTTAACCGAGCATATTTGTTTTATTTATTCTTCCACATCCTTCAAATATTTCTCAATCATAGTGATATAATAAAATCATTATCTAACATATATTAATATTTTATTTCATTAATTTAATAACATAAATCCATCTTCCCTTCCATCAAATGGGAAATGAAATCATCATTTTTGTGTATCACAGACTACCACCTTGCAAACCAATGTAATTCATTTTCCATAATTGACTCTCGTGGTTGTTCATGATGATGTATTTAATGTTTATATATTATATTAATTAAATAATAATCATTATTTAAAATTAATATATTATATACCTTCTTAATTTACCATCCATTGAAAAATGATAACATTGTTCGTGTGTATAGTGGATTACCGCCTCACAAAGCGATGTGATTCGGTTTTACTACCGAATCACATAGATGGTATATATAAGTGTATTTAAATAAATAATATGATATTTATGATATAATTATCATTATATAAATATAAAATTACACTTACCTTCTTTCCATCATAATGTAGAAAAATGGAAATTTTACTCATGCATACGTAAGGTCTATCATCTCTATAATTGTAGCATAGTTCATTTTTCATAACCAAATTTCATGTTTGGTTTTAAAATTATAATTAAAGTATAAAATTTATAATTATTTAATTATTATCTAGAGGTGATGTGATAATTACCCCTTTGAACACGATCACCACACTGATTCCATTTTGAAACTATGAACCAAGTGTCCTCAAAACACCATTTGTGGACATAACCGAATAAGTAATTAAATATTTCATTAAAATAAATAAGGTAAATGGTTTATGTATAAAGTTATTAAACATGGAAAATTTTCTTATAAAAACAAATAATTTATATAATTTTATTATACATAAGATAAAGGACATACACGATAAGTCTGGACTCGAGGTAAGGGATTTCTCATCTCACTTTAATTTATGTGAATCATATGTCATATTCACCAATTGTTTCTATTATGTGGTGTCTATAATTTTCATGAATGTATTTTATTATTATTTCCATGAAAATTTTTAGGATTTAAAAATCCATATTAGGTTCTCTCTTTCATGATTTTTTTATTCAAAAGTTACCAAATCGGTAAGAGTTTATTGTCCCAAATCATCTTATTTGGGACATATGTTACGTTATGAACCTATACTCATTTATGAAGTTTATATACTAAACATTTGAAATTTTATATCATGATTAACCTTATTTTCATTATATTTAACTTTTCATTTGATGTTAATCTTTCATGGGGTTTACAATTCAAAAGTTACCAAAGGGATAAGGTTTTACTTCACAATCTCATTTTAATCAAGATTGTTTATACTTGAATTTCCATTGAAGGAAATTATTTGATAATTATATAATAAAAACCTTTTAATTTTATTATAATCTCATTATTTGTGAATTTATCAATTAATAGTACTGTTTTTCTCTCTTTTATACTTAAAATTATTGAGAAAATGTTTTAATTAAAATATAACTTTATTCCTATTTTTGGACAAAAATGATTTGTCTTCCATATCTATATATTCCTCAAAATGTTAAAAAGAAAATATTTAATATTATCCAATTATTTATTAAATACATTTTTACCCATGTTTTAATTTTTAAATAATAGTTTAAAAGTAATCTTCTTATTTCTTTCCAAGCAAGGTACTTTTTAACTTTTTACCGAAAATGTGAAAAGAATATTTGTTTTAACATACTTGGCATGAATATGATATTTCTTCCATAATGACCACTCAATTATTTTTAGATTCCTTCATAATTTTCCATGATTCTTTTTAAGGAAAGTTTTTTCTATAATATTTTGGAAATTTTGAAGAAGTGATTTCAAAGTGAAAAGTGTATTTTTCTCATAAAATATTCTATATAGTATTTTAAAGGAGTTTTCATCAAAAAAGACAACCTTTCATGTTATGGATTTATTCTGAATAATGTATATATGTCTCTCATGTATAAACCTATCTTATTATCCCTTAGTTTTATAGGGTAATACATGTCTCATGTTCATTTCTCAAATGACTTCATTATGAAATTTCCTTTGATTATGATGTGAGATAAGATTATGAAACCCATTTTCTTTCTAAGGGTAATTATTAGGTTTATGCCTTATTGTTGATTTTTTTTGTGGCACACATAATCATGAACATGTTATGATTTGTTTTACTTATATAGTGCTCCAATGCATTGGGTATAGATTTAGTCTCATGAGGCATCATGTATGGGATTTGGGGGGAACCTAATCCATTATGGGACTTTGTACACCATGTGATATTGTCTAGGTCATTAGCCATGACTCATGTTTCTATCATGTTATATATTATAGTCACATTTTCTATGATGTCATGATCTTATGTTACCATGTTCTTAATTTTATTATCCCACTTGATTAACTTTGAGGCTTCTATTTTATGATGTCATGTTATACTTTTGACTCATAAGTTATGCTTCCTTATCATATTTATTCTCTTACTAGGATTTTATCTCACTTCTTCTTGTCTATGTATTCCCTAGGTTATCCCATGCAGTATATGATCATGAAAGGATTTAGTATCTCAAATAAAAAGATTTATTTAAGTCTCACATTGATCTATTATGAACCAAATCATTTTAATACACTAGGCCTCGATATATTTGGGTTGTAATTAATGAATTTTTCTGTTAAAAATAATGTAATAATATATATAAAAGGCTTGGGTCTCTATATCCATCCTCTATGGATACCCACTATACAAACCCCATGCCCTTCACCGTGATGTGGTACTCTTCATGATCCCTCAAAACGGGCACCATGGCTCCACCATGGCATGGCCTCCCCAACCATTTCCCACTGGGGAAAATCCTAGTAACCATGCACATACCAAGGAAAAATTTCATCCACCTAGGTGTTTCACCCTCTACCACAATGAGATCCATGTCATGATGCTCCCCGTGGTAGAGCAACTACAGCTTAAACGGTTGCAGGTTAACTCAGACTTTCCTAAACATCCACTTGAGTACCCAAACACCCCTTAAACCTCAATATATTCCCAAAAAAATCTCCTTAAGACATTAAAACTCTATAAATTATGATCCAAACTTTTATTATCAAACAAACCCCCCACTAAAATCAAAAAATTCAAATTCCTTTTATATTTTATAACCCAAAAATGACATTGAGTATTATAACTATGATTTTATATTTGAAGTAATTAAAATAGAGGAATAATATGATAAATTATTCATTGATTTTGTAATAATGAAAGGAAATTTTAAATATTACATAATGGGTTTATTTTTGGTTTGAATTAAAATGATTTTCATTTATGTTGTCTTATGTAATTAATAGTAGGTAAAATAAGTATTTTTAATATTGAAATGACTCAGGAATTATTTTGACATGTTTTAATGGGAAAAGATTCACAAATGATTAAAAGTTGTTTGATGGGAATCCATAGTGTCTTGTGATGTCATTTTTTAATAAATCATGTTTTATTTTATTTAGATCCATATTGGTATTATGTGGTTATTTTAATTGAGTTAATATCTTGAGAAATTTATTTGAATACTATACAAATTGATGAAGTTTAAATTTTTAATTTGGAAATGGATTTAAAGTGATCTTTTAAATGGGTGTGTGAGCTAAACTAAGTGTATTTATGCTTGGTTGATTTTTAAATGATTAAGTGAATGTTTAATATTTGTTTGAAATATATTATCGGTTATTAAAGGATAATTAAAGGGGAATTAAATGAACTTTTGATTATACAAAATTTTATGTTGATAAAATTCAAGAGAGAATTTTGGTAATTATTTTGATATTTATATAATTCATGTGATTTTGATGAAGTATGTTTTTAAATTTTGATTTTTAAAGATTTGTATGAAATGTGACTAAATAGTGATGTAGAAGCTATGATCATATGTTTTAAAAATAGGGATAGGTAAGTTTTGTAAACAATAAGGGAGATTTTAAATCATCTTTTAAAATTCAAAATTTTGATAAATTTTTAAAAAATTATGATATGAGTTGAATGATTATTTTTTTGTATATTTTGTAGGTATAAATTGTGGTGATTATTTTTAGAAAAGATGAAATGGGATTATGATTCTAGGTTTAATGGATTTAATGATAATATTTGTAATGTGAGATTTGAATTAAAATTAGGCATAAAGAGGAGATATAGTGAAATATTATGGGATTTTTTAAGGGTTATCATGTATGACTAAATGGTTAACTATTAATTGGACCACGGTGATAAAAAAGGGTAATTGTTTGATTTTATGTAAAACATAGTGGAACTATATTTTATGTCTATGTGGATTAATTCATATTAAATTTGGAATAGTATGTGAACTTGATGATTTTTAATTGTGTGTTTTGAAATGTGCTTTACCTCAGACACTTGATTAGTAATTTCTCGATTACCATGACGTGATTATCTTGTTAAAGAGAATGTTATCATGAAATTTTTAATGTGAATTTATCATGCTGTTGAATTTTTTAATTCTTATTCAAGTATAATTTAATTCAAGTTAAATTATTGGTTGATCAGTGGTATTTTTTGTTTTTTTTTATTAATACATAGTTTGTATTAGTTTGTTTAGGGAAATATGGATTATAGTAATTGATTCATGGGATTTAATGATACTTAATTTTGGAAAAAAATTAAAACCCTAACGATGAGTGGATATATACCCAATTCAGTAAGCCTTTTTTGGTTATATTTAGTGTATGATTTGGGGATGGTGTGGTGGGATCATTGAAG
Source organism: Viscum album (assembly GCA_963277665.1). Classification (NCBI taxonomy): domain Eukaryota; kingdom Viridiplantae; phylum Streptophyta; class Magnoliopsida; order Santalales; family Viscaceae; genus Viscum; species Viscum album. The sequence goes on from OY728160.1 coordinate 1,860,755,593, forward strand.
AAACATCTTTAACATTGAAATTTGGACTTTTTTATTTTTTGAATTTGAAGTTGGAGTGGGTAATACCATCTATCATGTGTTATCTTCAATTGGGAAGTGAGTATATGGGGGTATCCCTAATATTTTGTGTTCTTTTATGATAGATTATTATTTGAGTAGGTTTCACTTAAAGAAGTGAATATAGTGGGGTGTTGATTTTGGTATAGATACATTTATGGTTGGGAGCCTCAAGGAATTTTCAATTGGGTGTGAACTTATGGGAGAGTTGATTACAGTTTAATATAATAAAATATTTGGCATATTATTTTTCAAGTTGATGGGTGTTATTTGTCTTAGTGTTTAAGAATGGGAACAAAATTGATATAATGGTGGCTAAGTTATTCACTAAAGATGCAAAAAACGCTTCTCAAGGATGAGAAGCCCTATAGTAGGGATTTTGTAACAACCACTACCACAAAACTGGGCAAGGAATGCGCCTTCCTTTATCAGCGCTAACGGAAAAGCACAAATAAAGGGGCGGGCCTTTATCAGCGCTAAAAAAAGCGCTGATAAAGGTCCACTTTATCAGCGTTTTTTTTAGCGCTGATAAAGGGATTATTTATCAGTGATAAAAAAGAGCTAATAAAGGTTTTATTTATTAGTGCTTTTCATTTTAGCACTGATAAATACACCCTTTATCAGCACTTTTTACTAGTGCTGATAAAGGCTCACACGGGATTGTTAAAAACCCTCGGGTCCTCTTCCTCCTCCCCGCACCCTGTCAAGCTCTGGCAGAATCCCTCCTCTGCGCCGCTACCGCCGCCCCCTCCTCCGCCGCCGCGGCCGCCGCCTCCTCTTCCTCCTCCTCCTTATCCTCCTCCTCCGGCCGCCGCCTCCTCCTCCTCCGACCGCCGCCTCCTCCTCCTCCACCGCGGCCTCGTCCTCCTCCTCCTCCACCGCGGCCTCGTCCTCCTCCTCCTCCACCAGCGCCTCCTCCTCCTCCTCCTCCTCCGCCTAGTCTGCGGCCTCTTCCTACTCCTCCTCCACCGGCACCTCCTCCTCCTCCTCCTCCTCTGCCTACTCCACTACCTCCTCCTCCACCGCGGCCTCCTCCTCCTCCTCCTCCTCCGCTGCCTCCGCTGCCTCCGCCCTGCCTCTGCCCTGCCTCCGCGCTACCTTTGTTGCCTCCGGTGCCTCTGCTGTCGACGCCTCCTTCTCCTCCGCCACTGAGTCCTCCTACTTAAGGTAATTCAAATTGAATTTTTATGAATTAATTATGTTTTCATTGTGGTGACACCTTGAATCCTATCCCAAATTATGAATATTGATTTTTGGATTTTACAAGTGTTGTTATTGTGGGTAATTGTTATGTTTGGATTGTGATCACATGATGTTATGTGTTATATTATATACTCATGATAATATGACATTACAACTTGAATGATTCACCTCGTATGTGTGTTAGCATGCATGGTGTTTATATGTTGTACATAAAAGAAGTGGACCATCATGAAATTAATATCCCTTAGTAGGGTACTACACTTGATATGTGATGATGAAGATAGAGAACTTAAGCATAGGGTCCCTTAGTAGGGTACTACACTTGATATGTGATGATGAAGATAGAGAACTTAAGCATAGGGTGGGGGTACAACATATCCATGGTGTCGTTTCACGGGTGTGCTTGACGTACCCAGTATTTTCTAGGTCCCATTCACTATGAGATGCATAATTTTTTTCAATAACCACATGGATCTATCTCATACATAGAAAGAGGGTAAGAAGGTCACTGATTTCCAGGCTACTTAGGCCTCTCTAGGTAACTTGTGTACCATATTTAACATCATAGGATCCATCCCCCCAAGCTTGTTAGTTTAGTTAAAGAAGATTACCTGGGATAAACTAATTTATACCTCCTTTGACTGTTTTTAGCCTTGTCCCCTTCTTGAAATAAAATATATCAACATTTGATGTGTTGAAATAAAGTTCATGAATAAGTTATTTAAGCTATAACCTTGGGTTTGTTGTGCCCCCCCCCCCCACCACTACTTCCTCTTCTCCCCACCTCATCTATGCCTTCCCTCCTCCCTCATCTCCCTCTCCTCTGACTAAACCTCCTCCCCTTCCTCCACCCATACTCACTTCCCTCCTAGCACCATGATTTGAACTAAGGGTAGGTGCCTTCCCCCATCCAAACACATAGCTTATGGATCATGGCCTATTGCAGCTAAGCACTAGACCCAAACTCTAACTCCACCATCTCCTTCTCCCTCTTCTTTTCCAACACCATTGGAAGATTCCATCTCATTGGGTTTTGATTTTCCTTTTTCATCCCACCACTCACAAGATTTGGTTCCACCTACCAATGTCCATCCCTATTTTCACTTTGAGGAAATTCAACACTATATGTGCTTGGACCATTTTCAATCCAAGTCAATTTTCACCAACAAATCCATGGATTTGGTCATAATACACAAGGTCATCATCGAAAAGGTTGTTACGGTAGCCCTTCGCATCAATGAAACACTCCCAAATTATTGATGTTCCTGAGGATACTTTTTAGGAGATCTTTTTAGAGTTCCTTAAAACTTTCAAGATAGAATTAATTTGTATCACCTTCAAACTAGGTGGTAGGGATTGGGATTTGAAACTGGGTGAGTTCAGAGTTATCTTGGGCTTTATTCTTCTAACTTTGCTACATCCACTACCTATGTTGCTTTGTGTCTTGATCTAAACAATAAAAATACACTAAAGATTTGGGTGTTGATCACTCATGAGCCCACGAGCATCCATGATCCTCCCACATCCAAGAGCACCCAGATGAAGGGTTATTATCTGAGGATTACTCATTGTGCCTTAGCTCATGCCTGGATAGAATGGGGAGACTCCCACATAACCATCACATAGACTAAGGTGACCATTATGGCCACTTCTATGGGTGACCTTGTGGAAAACATATACTTCTTCTTACTAATGCATTTAGTCTCATGTGTTTCAATCAACTCTTTACACTTTTACATTTGATGCACATGTTAGGCAACCTATTGGCCTTACCCATGAGGTATTTCATTATACGGAATACCGATAAAATGCATTCTTATTGTTTTGATACTTTAGGAAAACGATCCACGAGTCATTTATGACGTGTACGAATCGAACTCACCTCAATCCGACGCACGGTGTGACCGGTATGGCTAAAAGTTTCTGATATCAGTTTCAAATTCAGATAAACTTTGGAAAACAACACTACTAACATACAGAATACCAATCAAACACGTTCGGATTGTTTTTAAACTTTAGGAAAACTATCCATGAGTCATTTGTGACGTGTACGAATTGACCGAACCTCAATCCAACGCACGGTGTGACCGGTATGGATAAAAGTGTCTAATATCAGTTTCAAATTGAGATAAACTTTGGAAAACAACACTAATGACATATGTAATACCGAGTAAATGCGTTCTTATTGTTTTGATACTTTAGGAAAAGGATACACGAGTCATTTTTGACGTGTACGAATCGGCCGCACCTCAATCCGACGCATGGTGTGACCGGTATGGCTAAAAGTGTCTGATATCAGTTTGAAAATGACATAAACTTTAGAAAACAACACTACTGAAATATTGAAAACTGAGAAAAGGAGTTCATATTGTTTTGATACTTTAGGACAACGATCCAAGAGTCATTTGTGACGTTTACGAATCGACCGCACCTCAATCCGACGCACGCTGTGACCGGTATGGCTAAAAGTGTCTGATATCAGTTTCAAATTGAGATAAACTTTGGAAAACAACACTACTAACATATAGAATACTGAGAAAATGCGTTCGGATTGTTTTGAAACTTTTGGACAACGATACATGAGTCATTTTTGACATGTATGAATCGACCGCACCTCAATCCGACCCACGGTGTGACCGGTATGGCTAAAAGTGTCTAATATCAGTTTCAAATTGAGATAAACATTGGAAAACAACACTAATGACATAAGTAATACCAAGAAAACGTGTTTGGATTGTTTTGATAGTTTAGGAAAACAATCCACGAGTCATTTGTGACGTGTACGAATTGACCTCACCTCAATCCGACTCACGGTGTGACCGGTATGGCTAAAAGTGTCTAATATCAGTTTGAAAATGACATAAACTTTAGAAAACAACACTACTGACATACGGAATACTGAGAAAATGCATTCGGATTGTTTTGAAACTTTAGGAAAACAATCCAAGAGTCATTTTTGACGTGTAAAAATTGACCTCACCTCAATCCGACGCACGGTGTGACCGGTATGGCTAAAAGTGTATGATATCAGTTTGAAAATGGCATAAACTTTAGAAAACAACACTACTGACATACGGAATACCGAGAAAACGCATTCGTATTGTTTTGAAACTTTAGGAAAACTATCCATGAGTCATTTTTGATGTGTACTAATTGACCGCACCTCAATCCGATGCACGGTGTGACCGTTATGGCTAAAAGTTTCTGATATTAGTTTCAAATTGAGATAAACTTTGGAAAACAACAATAATTACATACAGAATACCGTGTAAACACATTCGGATTGTTTTTATACTTTTTGAAAATGATCCACGAGTCATTTTTGACATGTACGAATCGACCTCACCTATATCTGACACACAGTGTGACCGGTATGGCTAAAAGTGTCTGATATCAGTTTCAAATTGAGATAAACTTTGGAAAACAACACTACTGAGAAAACGCATTCGGATTGTTTTGAAACTTTATTAAAACGATCCATGAGTCATTTTTGATGTGTACGAATCGACCACACCACAATCTGATGCACGGTGTGACCGGTATGGCTAAAAGTGTCTGATATCAGTTTCAAATTGAGATAAACTTTGGAAAACAACACTAATGACATACGGAATACCAAGAAAACGCGTTCGGATTGTTTTGATACTTTATGAAAACAATCCAAAAGTCATTTTTGATGTGTACGAATCGACCGCACCTCAATCCGACGCACGGTGTGACCGATATGGCTAAAAGTGTCTGATATCAGTTTGAAAATGACATAAACTTTAGAAAACAACACTACTGACATACGGAAAACCGAGTAAACGAGTTCATATTGTTTTGATACTTTAGGAAAACGATCCACGAGTCATTTGTGATGTGTACGAATCAACCGCACCTCAATCCGACGCACGGTGTGACCAGTATGGCTAAAAGTGTCTGATATCAGTTTCAAATTGAGATAAACTTTGGAAAACAACACTACTGACATACGGAATACCGAGCAAACACGTTCGGATTGTTTTGAAACTTGAATAAAATGATCCAGGAGTCATTTTTGACGTGTATGAATCGACTGCACCTCAATCCAACGCACGGTGTGACTGGTATGGCTAAAAGTGCCTGATATCAGTTTCAAATTGAGATAAACTTTGGAAAACAACACTACTGACATACGAAATATCGAGCAAACACGTTCGGATTGTTTTGAAACTTTAGGAAAACGATCCATGAGTCATTTTTGACATGTATGAATCAACCGCACCTCAATCCGACACATGGTGTGACCGGTAAATATTTTCATTAGATAAAGAATTAGTATTTATTAAATGAGATAAATCAATCAAAAACATATTGATTTTACATTATTCCCTTTCATTATTATGAAAATGAAAACATTTGAGTTTAAAATTTCATATTTTAGTTTCACATTTCTATATTAATATATTCTTTCATATTACTATTTTAATTTATTTTATTATTGCATTACTAACATAATATTTTTTTTCTTATATAGGTGATTTTTTTTCCTTGAGTTTAGATTCTTTGTTCGGCAATAAGTACCGTCGAGAGCAGATCACGGATATCAAAGGATGAAACATGATTGTTTATAACTGTTGTTGAATAATTATAATTATAACCATGTAAAACAATGTTTGAAATGTATATAGCAATGTGTTTTTTTATTCATGATGTTAAGTAAATGTATATACCGTTGTCGGTCAAAATATTGTGTGAAAGTGCTATGGTGTGCAGGTGTGCATGTGCTACATTGTGCAGGTATTCTGGTGTGCAGGTTCTATTTTTTTGGTGCAGGCGATGGTGTCTTTATCATCTCTATTTTGAGTGCTAATAAAGGACACCTTTAATAGTGATAGAGGAGCGCTGATAAAGGGGACCCCCCCCCCTTTATCTATGCCGGCATTAACAGCACTTTTCTAGCGCTGTTAATGCCGGTTTTTAGCGCTGATAAAGGGCCAAGTTGTAGTAGTGAACTCTAGTTTTCTCAATATTATTTTAAGGATCTAATTATGTTCCTTGATGATTTTAAAAGATCTAAATCTAATTAAATCATCACATTTCTGGTGATGGGGATATGTGAAGGGGTGGGCAAGAGGTAATGGTTGTTGGAATTTTACAAAGTAGATTATTAGGTACCCAGTAGAACCCACTAGGTAACCATTAGATGAGGGGGAAGGGGAGGTGTTTCCTAGGACCAACCATTAGATAGTCAATGGTTAGCACTGGGCATCTGATAGCCACAAAGTTGTTGGTGGTTGTAACGCCTCGACCCTAGAATCTTAGAGTCAGTGCATTATTTCATTACATTGGCATGATTACAAGGAAGTTATATCCTAAAGGACTGAGTAGTTTAGTAGCTTTGGAAACAAGATACATACATAAGTTTAACATTACAACATTAAATGAAAAACAATATAAAAATTCATTTGAAAATATCCCTATATTCTAGGTAATCCCTACAGTTCATTCACAATATACTTCTTTATATCCTAGGAAAAATAAAAAATAAGAAATGGGTGAGCTCAAATACTCGTTAAGGGTAAACATTATATCGAAAGATATCATAAACATAAACATTAGGCATAGTGAATAACTAAAAATACATGACTCTAAAAATAAACTTGAACATAATATGGTAGGAATAATATCTGAATAAATAATTCCATAATAAAACATAATCATGGACATTATACTAATCGAATAACAACATGATATTTCAATTACTAGCTTCATAATGAGGGAAATTCATATCCCAAACATTCTAAAACATATTATCAAGTCCTTGACTAAGTCCATATCTATTTGTCTCATGAGACTTACTGATGCATCGAGGGGCTATAGCGGGCCCCACCCATCACTTACTAATTCCAATTCATTCCTTGTATGAAATGGGTGAATATAATCAACATATACATTCATATTGAAACTAACATATGAAATGTAAATAACTTTTCCCAATCATTTAACATAAACACTAACCATTCGTAGTAATATGTTGAATGGTATCAAGATAGCCCATCCATGGTCAAACTAATCAGAAACCCTTAAACAACATATTATAGATGATATAATAAGAGATAAATCTCAATGAAGTACAATATTCAACAAGTTATGTTTTCTTAGATGAAGATACTTTTAAATGAGACCATAGAAAAAATCCTGAGGAAATAATTCTTAAACATTCCAAAGTGTCCCATACCACCTTGAAATATTCAAATCATAATCCATTAGAATATCATAAGAATAATTATACTCTTTATATGATATACCAAAGGGAATTAAATATACCACATGCACGGAATAAGTGGTGAACAAGGCATATACTGCATAAAAGTTCATGTGAGATGAGAAAAATCTTTTTTACTTTTGAAAGAAGAGTTCTTTTGGAAAATAATTTGTATTTACCATGAAATCAGATTGTAAACATTTATATCCTATAAAATAAAAGTTATGGAAATTTAAATTATATTTGAGGCATAAATTATGTCCTACTGAAGTGAAATCATGTAAAAAGTATTTTTAAAGAAGCTTTAGAATTAAAACATTTTAAAGCGGTTTAAGGAATTCATTAAAGATATTTTAAAGAACAAAGGCATGTTTTCTTTCCTAAAAAAAATGAACCAAAAAGATTTTTCATGTTAAATTTTTTGATTTTAGAAAGATAAATATGGATTAAAACAGATTATAGAGTGAACTTAAAAGTAGGTAAGAATTCAAGAAGTTCTTTGAATCAAGCTTGCATTTCAGAAGAATTTTTGAAATATTATTTTAAAACATGTAACTCCCCATAAAATAAATAAGGATTCTTATTGGTACACATATATAGAACATTAACACATAATTTATGAGTAGTACATAAGAATAAATAAAAATTTCACTGAGGTGGGTAGAGAATAAGAGCAACCCGAATGAAAATGAAGGTTTGGGTAGAAAATACTTAAAACTTTGTAATCAATTGAATTGTATGCCCCAAAATTAATAATCATAAAATGATACAGTGAATATCATGAAAATAAATAGATTCATTATATGAAACATCAATGGGAATTATGTATACATTACACACAAGTAATAGTAGTGAATACGGAATATCTCACAAAAAATGGAAGTGACATGAAAAAAAACCTTAGCCTAAGTCTGAAGGTGTTCTCCACTTGATCTTAATGACGTGAATAATAAAATTTATATTCATTAATTAATAATTACAGAACCTATTATTCATTTAATTTATTTATTGTAACCTTATTAAGTCCATTCATGTCCTTTTTGATGGGTTAAGAGGTTCAATTTCATTGTTTGTGTCTGTTTGTTTCATGATCGGTATACTTATATACATGAATGGAGAATCGTGTAAAATGGGGATGGATGTAAATAATTGAAGATATATTTTATTATTGAACATCCATAGGGTTACATTCTTGTAAATTTCATTTGGTTACTTTTATTTAAGAAGAATCATTATATAAAACTTTAATGATAATTTTTTGGGTTAATGAGCGGTTTTTGATCACAACAAACTCATTTTAATTTATAAATTAATATCATGTGTAAAAAAGGATTCTTGAATATTAAATAAGTTAAAATACATATATTATAGTCCGGTTCAACCATAAAAATGGTTTCATGACCATAATTTAAGACATAAATAGAAATTGAAAACCCATCGTCCTTGAATGTGATAAATTAACACATCTCAGATGGTGTTTTCATTTCTAGTATAAAATAAGGGGAAAGGAGATATGATGAATAATTATTCCTTTATCATAACAAAATTCCAATACATTTAAGGTACTTAGTAATTGTAACATTTTTATGAAAGGAGTGGAGGAAAGAAAATGGAATGAAATGAACTTAAAATAAAAGAAATAAAAAGAGGAATTTACCTCTTGAAGTAATCTTCCTTGAGAGCCTCTTTAGCGGAGAGGTTTTGGTAATTTTATGAGACCAAGGGCTGATGGACGTGGGGGAGGAACTTGGGAGGATATTTGGGTAGAATTTAGACAAGGATCATATCACGCCCCATCCCCGGACTTCCTCGAAGCCAGTGCAGAGTTCAAATAAAACATGGTGTGTAAATTTTTTTTATAAAACGAAAATCTGAAATCACACACACATGTTCCATTGGAGAGGATCGTTTTGGTTTAGGTCCTGGATAATTAGATACAATTATTATAATCCATTCAAAATTGAACAAAAAAAATTCTTCATTAAGCAGTCATCAAATAGAGGGACTCAAATCTACTAAACCTGTAAAAGAAGATAGATTGAAACGTAGGGTGAGCATACAAATGCCCAGTAAGGGGTTTCAAAATAACATAATATACCAATTAAAAACTTTTTAAAACATTCCTTTCAAATTATTCATAAAAAATTTTCTTAAGGAATTTTGTAATACATGTATCATAACTTAACACTTTGTCTAAGAATTATAAGAGCACAATTCAAGGAATACTAACAGAGTTAAAAGGAAACATGATTCAATTATAAGAATTCTCATTAAGAATAATAAGTAATAGAAACTATAACTTTAATAGGTATGAAATGTGAATATTCAAGTAAAAAATTTATAACTAAGAGTAATAAATGTTTAGATTTGTGCCTAAAATAATAAATTCAATTTCATCCCTTACTACTATAAAACATACACTGAATGATAAATCTCTAAGTGCTTAAATAATTAATAATCCATAAGCTTTTACTTCTTATGATTATCATAAACATAAACTCTTTAACCAAGAATATTCTACTAGTCTAATATTCTTTTGGTTAATTAAATTACATAGTCATAATGAGGAAAGTGCATATGTAGGACTGTGTCAAGGCCTCGGCCAAGACGTTTAATGATTAAGGCCTCGGCCAAAATCTATAAATCATAAGGGAAAGGCCTCAGCCAATTCCACATCTAGTTGTCCCATGAGACCTACTGATGCATCTATGGGATATAGTGGGCCCCACTCTATAGTACATAAGTCTAATTCATTCCTCATTTCTCTAAATCAAAGTGATCATACCACTTTGATTTATTAATTTACTTATCACTTATCATTTCAAGTGTCACACATTACTTAGTTTCTTATTTCATATTATTCAAATTGTCCCATACCACCTTGAATAATTTAATTTATAATTTCATATTATTCAAAGTGTCCCATTCCACTTTGAATAAATTAATTTCTTTATTCCATAAAAGACCATTTGAGTTTAGCATTTACATATACAAGTGAATCAGGAATATCAGTGTTAATAGTAATACTATCAAATGCATGGTTATGATAAATAATGGAAATTATGATAAGCATATTATAGTATATGTGATGAAAACTAATGCACAAAAAGAAATACAGGTTTTTTCATATAAAAATATAACCCTAAATTCTAAAATCTTATTAATAAAATGCATATTGGAAATTCATCATGGATTGGATGCATAATTATTTTAAAGGTAAAACAAATATTTCATGTGGGGTGTTAAACACATAGATGCCCAAACATTTATTACCGGTATGATTATGTATAACATATCACAAGGGTACAAAAATCAAAAGTATGAAATCAGACCATAACTGATACCATTTAACATATATGAAAATAAGTGATTCATACATATGTATATAAGAGTAGAAAACCCCAAATATTATACTCTTGAATTCTCCATAATTACTAAATGCATCAAAAGTATAATATTTGGAATATCAAAAAGTAGGGTTTAGTGTTGTGTAAATCCGTTTATACACAAGGGTATATATAAAGAGTTGTATTTTTAAATAAAAACCATTCATATTTTGAAAACAACATGTTTTATTCTTTCTTAGAAATCCTTATAAATTTCTAAATAAAACTGAGGATATGTATACACATATATTCACATAACTGAATATACATTATGTATTAAAGGGTTTATACCAAAAATCCAATGACACCCATATGACTTTAATATATTTTTCACATTAATTAACAAGGGTCCCTAAATTTTATAAAATTTAAAAGGTTTATTTATTAAACAGCTCATATATGTTTTTATGTATCATCGATATACATATATTATTTATGTGTATAACCGATTATACATATTATATATATAAGGGTCTTACACTGAGATTTATTAACACTTACATGTTTTAATTTATTTGGAACATTAGTAAAAATAGGGGTTCATAAATTTCAAAATGTGCCATTAATTATAAAAAAAATTATTTATGAAATATGTATACGTATATATGCTTAAGTATATTTCAATTTATATAGAATCCCAAAACCTCTCACATCCTTTGAATGATAAATAATTAAAAACTACATGTAGGATTAAGGACTCACTATCTTAAGGAATCGGTAGTCTTGTACTCAAATGTTTATATAAATATATATATATTTGTGTGTGTGTGTGTGCACATCTATATGTACTTATATATATATATATATATATTCAAACTGAGGCATGGCAAGACAATATAAGACCCTTACCTTATTTGAATGAGGAGGAGAGGCTCGAGAAGGCTTGAAGGAGGCTTAATAGGAGGAATAACCGAGAGGATAGGGGTGCAATGAGATGTGTAGATAAACTATATTATATAAATTATCTTTAATACCACTTTCTGGAAAACTGAGAGATTATTTGTTTAAAATATGACTGAGGGTGAGTCTTTGTGGAAGATAAGGGAAAAAAGGGACCACTAGTGTCATGGGTGGAGAAAAAAAATGGAGAAAGTGGAAAACCCCACTGGTGAAACGCATGCAGAGGAAGAAGAAGACACTGCAGGATAGAAAAAACAGAAAAAGAAAGGACAGCAGAGATTAACCGAGGAAAGATCCAGCAGTGGAGGCGAGTCCACGAATTTTAAAAAGATATGGACGGTTGAGATCTGTTGAGGAGATGATCTGACGTCTATGGGAGACGTGGAGGTTTTAAAAGACTCGGAAGGCTGTGATTATATTTTTATGGATCGAACAGCACATAAAAACATAGAGGATATACCACGGCTTCTGAGGATCGAGGATCGAACTGAATCAGACAGCCTAGATCATGCATGGTGTAACATCCCGACCTGACTTACCCTTCAACCCGGTAGTCGGACCGGTCGCCACATGGCCTCAAACACATCTCCCCAAATTCCAGAGGCTTCCAACTAGCAGTGAGGGCCTAGGTGAGTCTGTAGGGAGACTATTCCCTCATTACCAAAGTATCACAGTGGAATTACAAATATTCAATAGCGGAAGAAGGTAACCAGTAGAAAACACATAGACAGTAGAAATAGATAACAAATATAAGGATCTGATATATATAGGATGGTTCAAGTCAATACAATATATTACAAGTACACAAAATACCAAAAATAAACCAAAATGTATCCCCTGTTGCATCGCAAGCCTCATCTTGGTCTCGTGCTCTCTGACTCCGAGCAGCAAGTCAAGTACCTGTACTAGGGATTTTTTCCTTCTCATTACCTGAAATGATATAATATTCTTGGGTCCAAAAACATGACCCAAATAGGGTGTGAGACTAAATCCTAGTAGGCAACCACCCAAAGATCTGTGCTAATCTGTCAGTGAATATATAAAATAGGCAGTGTAATATGGGAAGCAGTAAACAAGTAAACTAGCAAGACCGACCCAAGCTTGTGCTTTGGCTTGGCATCGCTTCAAGTATCCATTATATTCCTTAATCACTTCATTCAAGTGTTCAAACCATTCCTTGAGCCCGTTCCTAGAACACTCAATTCGGAAACCAGGCATCACTTGGGGAGAAAATCCACCAACACCCTACAAGCCTATTCCGGCGAACCTCCTAGGTACCCTGCCTCACTCTAGGTGCGGTATAGTTCATCATCTGAGCCCATCCCTGGGATCCTATAAATAAGATCTGGTTATCGCCCATGAAATATCATGCTCTGTTGATTCTGTCCATGGCATCTCACACTGGACCCACGATTCACTCGGCATTTCAGTAACAAGTCTCGTATGAGTCCATCCATGGAAACTCACATTGGTTCCATGGTTCACCCATTACTTTGTTTCACATTTTAAACAGTTCAAAATCATTTAACTCACATGGGCTAGAAATTCAAGAATTATCATACAAGGGTCAAGGAGAAAAACTCCATCCCATACCCAAAACCATTTCAATTACAATTTCATCTTATTTCAATTCCATTCATACTCAATTCCAATTTTTAAAAATCCACATGGGAAAGGAAAGGCATGCCTCATAGGCATCCTGGGTCAAAAATCCATAAAAGAGCCATTCAAGGCATCGCACCCAAGGGGTGGTTCCTGTCCAAGGTGTAAAACCTAACTCAATCACATACCATCCTATTCAGATTACCTACAACATGCTAGGTAATAACGGGGTTAAATTCTAGGTTCAAGCCACACCCCAAAAGTGGGTGTGCGGCACTCTGGCATATATAAACAGCTTGACAATCAGCAAAAAGCACGAGACCACCTACCTTAGGCTCGTACTAGATAGCTTGTCCAGTATCATGCTCTAATTCATCCAGGTTTGGAAGAAATCTGAATAATAGATGAAGAATGAGAAATTAGGGCATATGAGCCTTAATCCAATCTGCGTTCATTACAACCAGAAGAATCGAGAAAGATTAAAAAGGAATTGAGGACTTACTATTTCGGATCTAACAAGACGAACGGTGTTTGAAACAGAGATCGGACGAAGAAACAGGCTCAAAATCCTCTGTAGCCTCATTTGAGATCTCTCCCCCTTGTTGTGCAGTAGAAGAAAGGGTTTAGGTAAGGTTTTTATAAAATTTAATTAACTTAATTAAAAATTAATTAAATTCAAAAAAAATAGCAGGTCGCACGGTTTTCCTGCACAGCCTGGACAACACGTGTGGAGTCCGTGCGGACCTCACTGGAAGGCAAGGGGCAACCACACAGCCACCCCGCACGGTTTCCCCAAACTGTGTGCAAGCCGTGCTCCCGCCTCTGCCAAGACTACACCAAGGTGCACGGTTTACCCAGGCCATGCGCAGGTCGTGTGAAAACCGTGTGTCAGGCCATTTCCAGCCTAAAACTTGGTTCCAGGCTCTGAACAAGCCCCAGACACCCTCGTAACTCCCTCGATCAAGTTAGGCATCCACATTAGGCATCAACAGAACAGTTAAACCGAAAAGAAAATGGATCTGTACCTCGTACGAAAACCCGAGTTCTTACAATCTTCCCCCCTTATAGAAATTTGTCCCTGAATTGCTCTCTGAAGGGTGGTCAAGATTCGTCTGCAAAAAGATCTGGACACTGAGCACGTACACCGGCCTCCCGCTCCCAAGTCTCATCCTATAAACAGATGTGCTTCCACAGCACCCATACTAGAGGAACTGACTGGCCTCGGAGAACCTTCGTGCTTCTACCAACGATACGAATCGGATGCTTCTCAAAGGATGCATCTACCTGAAGCTCGACCTCCTCAGACTGGAAGGTATGAGACGGATCTAAATAGTATCGCTGTAACTGAGAAACATGGAACATGTCATGCATGGATCAGTACCTTTGAGGTAACTGAAACCGATAGGATACCAACCCCATCCTCTCCAGAATCTCAAAAGGACCAACATATCTCGGCGATAGATTACCCTGTCTTCTGATCCGCCTGTGTCCCAGCCTCGGTGAAATACGTAAGAAAACCTGATCCCATACCTCAAACTCTAGGGGTCTTCTGCGGCAATCAGCATATGACTTCTGATGAGACCGTGTGGTAGTAATCCACTTCTGTGTCAACTGGACCTATTCAGAAGTCTCCTGCACAAGACGCGGTCCCAGTAAAGCTGTCTAACCTACCTCTAACCAGGACAGGGGTGATCGGCATGGCCTACCATATAAAGCCTCATACGATTCCATCTGAATAGTTTCCTGATAACTGTTATTATAGGAAAACTCAACTAGGGGAATATGCCTCTCTCACGAGCCCCCAAAATCCAGTATGCATGCTCGTGACATGTCCTCAAGCACTTGTATCATACGCTCTGACTGGCTATCAGTATGAGGGTGGTATGTTGTGCTCAGAAGCACCTGTGTACCCAGCGCCCTCTGAAAAATCTGCCAGAAGCGTGATGTAAAACGAGCATCCTTGTCTGAAACAATGGTGTGTGGGACCCTATGGAGTCGTACTATCTCCTGGATATAAAACCTTCCCATCTCATCCACATTGAAGGTCTCCTTGATCAGCAAGAAATGAGAAACCTTCATGAGCCTATCAACCACAACCTATATAGCATCGTTACCTTGAGGTGACCTCAGCAAACCAGTCACGAATTCCATCGCAACATCATCCCATTTCCACTTCAGGATAGGTAACTGCTGTAAAAGCCCAGCTGGCTGCTGATGTTCCTCCTTCACCTGCTGACAGGTGGAACATCTCGTGATAAAACTAGCCACATCCCTCTTCATACTCGGCCACCAGTACTGTCGGCGCAAGTCACGATACATCTTAGTGACTCTGGGATGAACTGCCCAAACCGAAGCATGAAACTCCCACATCATCTAATCTCTAACATCCAATGGAACCCAAGCATGCCCATGGATACGAAGAACTTCATCTGTTCCTATCGTCTAACCTGGAGGAGGGTCCTCACCTGACACACCTTCCTGTAGAACTAGGTCTTCTAAATCTGATAGTTGTCTCATCCTTACTCTGTCCAGGAGGGTAAAAGTCACTGCTAAGGACGATAGAAAAGACTGCCCTTGGCTATTCTGCACATCAAGATGCATCTCAAAGAACAAGGACATAAGCTTCCATTCGTTGCTAGCCTGTTGTACTGCCTGAATTTGAGTCCTTCTGCTCAATGCATCAGCCACTGCATTGCCCTTACCAGGCGTATAAGAAATCTCGAATTCAAAGGACTGTAGGTACTCCACCCACCGTCGCTGCCTAAGATTTAGATCACGCTGAGTAAAGATATATTTGAGGCTCTTGTGGTCTGTGTACACCAAAAAACGCTCTCCCAATAAATAATGTCTCCAACAGCGCAACGCATGAACAACTACTACTAGCTCAAGATCGTGCATCAGATAATTCCTCTCGTGTGGCCTCAGCTATTGAGATATGTACGCCACAACTCTATCCCCCTGCATCAACACTGCACCCAGCCCAATACCTGATGCGTCACAATAGACCATGTAACTCTTTCCCTGTTTTGGAAGTATCAGGACTGCTACAGATGTCAACCTTCCTTTTAACTCCTGAAATGATGCTTCACAAACATCTATCCATACAAATTTCATTACCTTCTTAATCAGGCCTATCAATGGCATTGATAAGCGTGAGAAATCCTGTATGAAATGATGATAATAACTAGAAATCCCCAAGAAACTCCATATGTCAAAGACATTCTTGGGCTGTTCCCAAGAAACCATAGCTCTGACCTTTTCTAGTTCTACAGACACTCCTGTCTCAGAGATAATATGGCCCAAGAAGTGAATCTGATCCATCCAAAAGTGGAACTTAGAAAGCTTTGCATATATTTGATGCTCTCTTAGTGTATTCAGGATGATCTCAAGATAGTTGGCATGGTCATTTAGATTTCAAGAATACAGCAAAATGTCATCCATGAAAACCACAATGAATGAGTCCAAGTAAGGATGGAACACACGATTCATCAAATCCATGAAAACCATTGGCGCATTCATGAGACCGAACGGCATAACCGGATACTCATATAAACCATACCTGCTACGAAAAGTTTTATGAGGTATGTCTACTGGTCGAACACACACCTGGTGATACCCTGACCTCAAATCAATTTTCGAGAACACCCTATCTCCTTGAAGCTGATCAAACAGGTCATATATCTGCGGAAAGGGATATCAGTTTTTATCTGTCAGTTGGTTCAGCTTCCGATAGTCCACACATAGCCTAAGAGTTTTGTCTGCCATTTTCGTAAAAAGGACCGACGAACCCCACAGAGAATTACTGGGTCGAATAAACCCCTTTGCCTCCAAATCTTTGAGCTGTTTCTTGAGCTCTTGCAACTCCGTCGTAGACATCCTGTAAGGAGGAATGGATATTGGTGCAGCTTCTGGCACTAGCTCAATGGAGAGCTCCACCTCTCTCTCAAGAGGTAAACCTGAAAAGTCTTTAGGAAAAACATCCCTGAAGCGCTCAACTACTAGAGGAAGGTCCGTCTGACTCACTCCCTGATCATCCAGAAACAAACTAGCGATCTGGGCTATCATCTCGTCCAACCCACGATGCTCTGGTCCAGCTCAGCTTGTCTGGAGGTCCCACTCACCCTTAAGAGTATACACTGCACACTCTGGTGATGTGAAAATCACCCTCTGGCGGTAATAATCAACGTAGTCTCAGTAAGCTACTAGCCAGTCCATACTGAGAATGACATCAAAACCTGTCATTTCGAGAACATAAAGATCCCAGACAAAGTGACACCCTCCAACCTCAATGGGGAACCCTCTGCACTGGCATACAACCTCTTCCCTAACTCCTAGTGGTGTGTCTAGCGTCAAGATGCCATTAGAAGACAACACAACTAGCCCAAGGCTTTTTACTATAGGCGCAGATATAAAACTGTGTGATGCACCTATATTAAAGAGGGTAGATGAAATAACAGATGCTACTAAGATCGTACCTCTCACCGTAGATGGTCATGCTCCCTGATCCTCGGAATTAGGCTACACTGAATACATGTGGCCTGAACCACGGCCCTGTGATACAACCTCACTACCCAGAACTGGCCCACTCTGACATCTCGGTGTACCCTGTGCCTGGCTACCTCTGCCACGACCACTACCTCAGCCTGATCAGCCAGTCGCACCCTAACTCCCTGTCTGATGAGAAGCTTCTGACCCTGCTCCTACATATGGAGTCGGTGTGGACCCTCTATCTCTGGCTGCTAGTGGAAACATTCTGCAGAAACGTTGAAGATGACCCATCTTTCCACATGATTGGCACTCGACTGGGTCCCTCGGACACTGTGGCTTCATGTTTCCCAGCCTACCGCACTGATAGCACCTCAGATTTCTAACCGAAGATAGGTTCTGACTACTAGAATCACCATGTGGAAGCTCCAAACGAAGCTTCCTACTAACAGTAACTGCAGTACCTGATCTCGATGTCGAACCGATCTGGCTCGCACCTTCAGCCTCTCTCAGGTTACATTCTGTGATTAGTGCCTCGTTCACAATTCCCGAAATGGTAGTCAACCTGAAGATATTTACCTGAGATCGAATGTCATATCTCAGACCATCCTCAAAACTCCTAGCCCTCGACAGCTCATCGCCCATCAGGATAGGTGCAAAGCGCTGAATCTCATTAAAACGGGCCTAGTATTCCATCACTAGTAACGCGCCCTGTTCCAGATGCAAGAACTCTCGAGCTTGATCGGCCATCAAAGTCTCGGGATAAAAGAAATTGTAGAAGGTTGTATGAAACTCTATCCAATCCATCTCCTGATGATGGTCTGACTGGGTGATCATGTCCCACCACCTCTTGGCAGAATCACGCAACATGTACGTAGTGAACTTGACCCTCCTCTCCAGAGGCGTCTCCAAATGCTCAAAGATAGCTAGTATCGCCTCTAACCAAGACTCTGTAGCCTGTGGTCCGCCATCCCCTGAAAACGTAGGCGGATGCTGCTGCTGAAACTCACGCGTCAACTCTACCATAGTCTGGGTAGGTCATGGTGCTCCCTAAATGGTCTGCATGAAATGCAACAAGCTCTCACGGAACTGTGCCTCAGCACCTGTGTTCGGTACAACCGCTGGTGCCGCAGCTGGCACAATTGGAGTTTCCTCTAGTAGCCCATGGCCTACCATCTCTAGAATGTGGTCTTCACCGCTCTCCCGACGCATGACTAGAGGTCGTTGTGGTGGGATGACTCTACAATGCCAAACAAACGCCTCAGTTCGAGATTTTTAACAAGATTCGGAACTCAATAGCACAAGAACCAGGCTAGGACAGGTCAAGACCTTCCTAAAAACCACGTCAACCCACAGCCTGCTTCTAAATCCAGAACTGCATAAGGAACAGCCACTAAAAACCAATAGAGTCACTACCTCTTGCCCACTCATAATCCAGGTCTAGTTCAGGCTCTATTTTCAACATTCATTCTTTTAACATACCTTTTTTCAAAAGCTTTAACCAATGGTCCACCAAGTTCTGATCCCTGAGGGCCCATAACACCTCATGAATCAAAATTTGATGACCATATAACCATGAAATTCAATTTAATTTAGCATTTACATCCCATTGGTGAATCATTTCCCAATCCATAAGGGCACATACACCTTATGAATTGAAAGATGACATCACTCTTCATTCATTTCACCCAATCTAACACAACAGTAGGCACACTTATCATTCAACTATCAAAACAGCAAGCAATATCTAATGCATCCTAGATATAATGGCATAAGGCATAACATGTGATTCCTAAAAAGGTGATTATATGATGCATGTGATGGAAAACCCTCATCTCATCGGGTTGCAATGAAATAGAACCCACAATAATATCAATTGTATCAGCAAAACTCATGTACATCACCCAACGGTGAAATCAGAACAACTATAATAGTCAAAACCAAAAACACAATTCCATACGAGGCAACTTGGATTTTCCCTATATGCGGGTTTTCAACTCCTGGGCACAATTTATTACCAAAGTCCCCTCCCTTCCTACTCCTGTCTGTAGTCACCAAATAGTAAGTCAAATCAGAAAAGGAAACCCCTCTGATACCACTTTGTAACATCCTGACCCGACTTACCCTTAAACCCAGTAGCCGGACCGGTGGCCACATGGCCTCAAGCGCATCTCCCCAAACGCCAGAGGTTGCCGACTAGCAGCGAGGGCCTAGGTGAGTCTGCGGGGAGACTATGCCCTCATTACCAAAGTATCACAGTGGAATTACAAACATTCAATAGCGGAAGAAGGTAACCAGTAGACAACACATAGACAGAAGAAATAGATAACAAATAGAAGGATCTGAAATATATAGGATGGTGAAAGTCAATACAATATAGTACAAGTACAGAAAATACCAAAAAGAAACCAAAATTTATCCCCTGTCACATCGCAAGCCTCAGCTTGGTCCCGTGCTCTTCGACTCCAAGTAGCAATTCAAGTACCTGTACTAGGGCTTTTTCCCTTCTCATTACCTGAAATCATATAATCTGCTTGGGTCCAAAAACATGACCCAAACAGGGTGTGAGACTAAATCCCAGTAGGAAACCACCCAAATATCTGTGCTAATATATCAGTGAATATATAAAACAGGCAGTGTAATATGGGAAGTAGTAAACAAGGAATCTAGCAAGACCGACCCAAGCTTGTGATTTGGCTTGGAATCACTTCAAGTATCCATTATATTCCTTAATCACTTCATTCAAGTGTTCAAACCATTCCTTGATTTCATTCCTGTAATAATCAATTCGGAAACCAGGCATCGCTCAGGGAGAAAATCCACCAACACCCTACAAGCCCGTTTCGGCAAACCTCCTAGGTACCCAGCCTCGCTCTAGGTGTGGTATAGTCTGTCATCTGAGCCCGTCCCTGGGATCCTATAAATAAGATCCAGGTATCACCCATGACATATCATTCCCTGTTGAGTTCGTCCATGGCATCTCACATTGGAACCATGATTCACTTGGCATTTCAGTAACAAGTTTTGTATGAGTCCATCCATGGAAACTCACATTGGTTCCATGGTTCACCCATGACTTTGTTTCACGTTTTAAGCAGTTCAAAATCATTTAACTCACGTGGGCTATCAATTCTAGAATTAGCATACAAGGGTCAATGGGAAAAACTCCATCCCATACCCAAAACCATTTCAATTACAATTTCATCTTATTGCAATTCCATTCATATTCAATTCCCATTTTTAACAACCCACAAGGGAAAGTAAAGGCATGCCTCATAGGCATCCTGGGTCAAAAATCCATAAAAGAGCTATTCAAGGCATCGCACCCAAGGGGTGGTTCCTGTCCAAGGTGTACAACCTAACTCAAGCACATACCATCCTATTCAGATTACCTACAACATGATAGGTAATAACAGGGTTAAATTACAGGTTCAAGCGACACCCCAAAAGTGGGCGCGCAGCACTCTGGCATATATAAACAGCTTGAAAATTAGCAAAAAGCACGATCCCACCTACCTTAGGCTCGTACTAGATAGCTGGTCCAGTATCAGGCTCTGATTCATCTAGGTTTGGAAGAAATCTGAAGAACAGACGAAGAACGAGAAATTAGGGCATATGAGCCTTAATCCAATCTGCGTTCGTTACAACCATAAGAATTGAGAAATATTAAAAAGGAATTGAGGACTTACCTTTGCGGATCTAACAATATGAACGGTGTTTGAAATGGAGATCGGATGGAGAAACAGGCTCAAAATCCTCCATAGCCTCTTTTGAGAGCTCTCCCCCTTGCTGTGCAGTAGAAGAAAGGTTTTAGGTTAGGATTTTATAAAATTTAATTAATTTAATTAAAAAATAATTAAATTCAAAAAAAACAGCAGGTCGCACAGTTTTCCCGCACGGCCTGGACAAACCGTGCGGAGGCCGTGCGGACCTCACTGGAAGGCAAGGGGAAACCGTACGTCCACCCCTTAGGGGTTCCCCAAACCGTGGGCAGGTCGTGCTCCCGCCTCTGCCAATCCTGCACCAAGGCGCACGGTTTACCCAGGCCGTGCGTAGGCCATGTGCAAACCGTGTGTCAGGCCATTTCCAGCCTAAAACTTGGTTCCAGGCTCCGAACAAGCCCCGGACACCCCCATAACTCCCTCGGTAAAGTTAGGCATCCACATTAGACCTCAACAGAACAGTTAAACTGAAACGAAAAAGGATCCATACCTCGTACAAAAACCTAGGTTCTCACACATGGTGAGATCTGATGGTCCAGATCTGATCCCGGATGATTTTCATCATCCCACATCAAAATGGGGAGGCTTATGTGGATCCTTTATAATCTTGGGACTCTGATCCATCACTCGTATTACTCCCTCTCCCCTCCTGATACCTCCCCGTAGTAGGTTCTTCTATGGGCGCGCTCTTGCGCCCACCCATGCCATTGTGTCGCCCCGAACAGTGGTGCACTCTGGTCCTTTCACATGCACACATGCCCATTGATGGTAAGCTATGATTCCCATTCATGTGACTTAGAACACACCCTAAATGTGCACCGCCCCTGGGCCATTGCAAGGGGGTTGTGGGTGAGATTCCCATGAAGGCTTTGAGGGCTGCCTAAGAGGTGTCCCTCGGCTAGCTGGGGTACTCACCTATCTTTTATCACAGTAAATTTTCATTTTTTTTAATATAAAAATAGGTTTTCATATATATATATATATACATTTTCAAACAAATATGAATCCTCTACTATAACTACATATTTTCCTTAGTTTTATAAATGCTAATGTTTTAAAACACAAAGTGATAAATCAATGTTTAATACATCATTAAGAAAATCTTATACTAGTATTATAAAATCAAAAACATATTTTTAGATAAGACCTTGGTTTAAATATCAATAATGAAAACATTTATAAAATATTTTCAATACATTTGAAGTATTTGAAAAGTATTTGAAACCCGTACCTTATTTTGAAATCACAATAATTGTAGCCAAATATTAAATCACTATCCTTTTTAAAGTTTATAAAAAGAGTTTATATGTTTAAAGTTCAATACATACCTTAATTATTTTATAAAACTAATTAAACTTAGATATTTTAATTTAAACCAACAGAATGACCAATGGATATAATTATAGTTGTTAGAAACTCAACGGTCACCTAAAGAGGTAATGATCGGATTAAGGCTTTATAAAAACATGAATTAGAGTGTTTTATCTCCAAAAAAAACTTGGTGAAGATGGTTCACATCATTCCATTGATGTTCAGTGTGGTTGTTGTGGCTCTGGCCATACTAATGTTTATTGTGATAAATCCAAAGGACCCTTACTATCATCTTGGGGTTTTTTGTTTTGAGTGGTCTCCCTATAATTTTAATAGGTATTTTAATATGTATTTTTGGGTAGTATGGTTTTCCATTGATCTTGTTGTAATGTAAACACTTTGGTGTTTAATTAAATAAAATGACTTGTGTTTAGTTTTCAAGTTTTGTTCAGATAAGATATATATCTTAACAAAATAAAACCATAATATTATTATTACATGTGAAAAAGGTTTGGGGAATCACATTATCCCACCCCCCCCCCCCCCTTCAATGAATTGCATCCTCTCAATTCTAAAATGCTTGTACACAAATGCATTAGAAAAACCAGACTCATATCACCTCCCAAAGCCCCTCACAAAGTCATCCAATGAGGTTAATATTCTAAATACCCCCAAGTGGATCCATAGATTGGTTTCCAATCCCTAGACTTCTTTGACCCAAATACACTAAGAGCGCTGAGAGCATATAGTATCATCCCTATGCATAAATCATTCTGGTTTCCAGAGGAAGACATTTTTGGTGTGGAGATCAGAGATCTGAGAGTGGAACAGATCTCTATAAATTCCTCAAACAATATCATGCTTGAAAATTTGGATTTCATGGAGCATCCCATACATAAAAAAACATAAGATTCGATTCATGTAGTATGCTCAGTGGTCACCCTCCAACACAGCTTCTTGAAATTTCATCAAATCTTGATAGTTCTCAAATAGAGTGAAACATAACAAAAGTCCCTCGTAGTACTTTCCCCTTTGCCTAAATTCTGAAAATTGAGTAATTACAATACGGTGGTAGATGTAGCTTTTCCCGTTGCAGGAACGGAGAATATTCGAGCTGAGGGATACTTTATAAAATAATTTGCAAGTCAGAAGTAGGTTTGCAGAAGGTTCGTAGTCTTCTAAATATGCCTCAATAATTATGTGTTCTATTAACTAGGTATGGAGAGATAAGATATTGGTTGGCGAACTCATGTCTTCAATCTGAAAATTTCAAGAGATATATTTTATTCAGCAAGGCATAACCATATCAAAATTGAAAATTTATTTGAAATATCATGTTAAAGCATCAAAATATATAAAATTATTTAGTTATAAAAAGTTCATAAACCTAAGGTGTTATATAACTATTATCTCACTCTCACAACACTAGTATGGATTTCTTAACGTCCTCCTTTACTAGGTCCACCATCGTCGGAGACTTTCTTGGTAGGTTCTTCCAGTTAGATTGATCCCCAAAACGTTCTTAAACTCCTCAATTTCATTTGCCCAGATACACTTCTCACAGCTCAAGTTAAACTCATGTGGGAAATAGTAGGTCCTCGAAAGGGTGGCATGGGAGGTGTAGAGTTTGGAGATGTCGGAATGAACATGGTTCTGGTAGACCAATCAAGTGAATTGGTTTTCTAAAAACTATATGTTGTAAATCCTCCCATACCTACTGAAACTCAAGACTTTGAACACATAGGCCGCACAGGGGTCACCCGCCTCTACAGCTTCCCGGAACTTCTCTAGGGCCAGATAACCCTTAGATAGAGTGAAACACAAGAAGAGGCCTTTGTAGTAACTCCCTTTTTGTGCATAAAAATCAAGTTGTGCTTGTGACATGAGGTAGTAAACATGACTCGGTATTTGATAAAGTCTAAGGATATTTGGGTTGTTAGAAAATTGATAAAGGAGTTTATAGGTTAGATGCTAGTTCACAGATGGAAGATGCATCTTTGAACATGATTGGACTATTATATGTTCTAGTAACTAGGTGGGGAGAGACAAAAGACTTGTTTCATCTCCCATTGAGAAATTTTAAGAGAAACTCTACTTAGTGAGACATAAACAAGTTTTTAGTATTGTTCTAATTTTATAGGGTTATCTAAACCAATCCTCTGATACCAACTTTCACACTCTAGCCTCGTACAACCCTGAAGCTGGTGCGGAGTTCAAATAAAATATGGTGTGTAAATTTTTTTTTAAAATTAAAATCTGAAATCACACACACATGTTCCACTAGAGAGGATCATTTTGGTTTAGATCCTGGATAATCAGATAAAATTATTAAAATCCCTTCAAAACTGAACAAAAAAATTTCTTCATTAAGCAGTCACCAAACAGAGGGACTCAAATCTACTAAACCTTTAAAAGAAGATATATTGAAATGTAGGGTGAGTATACAAATGCTCAGTAAGGGGTTTCAAAATAACATAATATACCAATTAAAAACATTTGAAAACTTTCCTTTAAAATTACTCATAAAACATTTTATTAAGGAATGATGTAACACATGTATAATAACTTAACACTTTTTCAAAGAATTATAAGAGCACAATTCAAGGAATACTAATAGAGTTAAAAGGAAACATGATTAAATTATAAGTATTCTCATTCAAAATAATAAGTAAGAGACATTATAACTTTAATAGGTATAACATGTGAATATGAAAGTACAAAATTTATAACTAAGAGTAATACATGTTCAGAGTTGCGCATAAAATAATAACTTCAATTTCATCCCTTACTAATATGAAACATACACTGACTGATAAATATTTGAGTGCTGAAATAATTAATAAGCCATAAGCTTTTACTACTTCTGATGCTCATAAACATAAGATCTTTAACCAAGAATATTCTACTAGTCGAATATTCTTTTGGTTAATTAAATTACATAGTCATAATGATAAAAGTGAATATGCAGGACTCTTTCAAGGCCTCATCCAAGACAACTAATGATTAAGGCCTCAGCCAAAATCCATAAATCATAATCGGGAAAGGCCTCATCCAATTCCATTTCTAGTTGTCTCATGAGACATACTGATGCACCGAGGGGCTATAGCGGGCCCCACCCAACAATACATAAGTCCAATACATTCCTCATTTCTCTAAATCAAAGTGATCATACCACTTTAATTTATTAATTTACTTATCACTTATCATTCCAAGTGTCACACATTACTTGGTTTCTTATTTCATATTATTCAAAGTGTCCCATACCACCTTGAATAATTTAATTTCTAATTTCATATTATTCAAAGTGTCCCATTCCACTTTGAATAACTTAATTTCTTTATTCCATAAAAGACCATTTGAGTTTAGAATTTACATATACAAGGGAATAATGCATATCAGTGTTAATAATAATACTATGAACTACATGGTTATGATAAATAATGGCAAGTATGCTAAGAAGATTATAGCATATGTGATGAAAACTAATGCACAAAAAAGAAATACAAGTTTTTTCATATAAAAATATAACCCTAAATTATAAAATCTTATTAATAAAATACATATTGGAAATTCATCATGGATTGGATGCATGATTATTTTAAAGGTAAACCAAATATTTCATGTGGGGTGTTAAACACATAGATGCCCAAACATTTATTACGGGTATGCTTATGTATAACATATCACAAGGGTACAGAAATGAAAAGCATGAAATTTGACCATAACTAATACCATTTAACATATATGAAAATAATTGATTCATACATATGTATATAAGAGTAGAAAATCCCAAATATTATACTCATGTATTCTCCATAATTACTAAATGCATCAAAAGTATAATATTTGGAATATCCAAAATTAGGGTTTAGTGTTGTGTAAATTCGTTTATACACAAGGGTGTATATAAAGAGTTGTATTTTTAAATAAAAACCATTAATATTTTGAAAACAACATGTTTTATTCTTTCTCAGCAATCCTTGGAAATTTATAAATAAAATTGAGGATCAAAGTTTATATGTATACACATATATTCGTATAACCAAATACACATTATGTATTAAAGGGTTTATAACAAAAATCCAAAGAAACCCATATGAATTTAATATATTCTTCACATTCATTAATAAGGGTCCCTAAATTTTATAAAATTTAAAAGGTTTATTTATTAAACAGCTCGTATATGTATTTATGTAATATAGATAAACATATATTATTTATGTGTATAACCGATTATACATAGTATTTATATATATAATAGTATTACACCAAGATTTATTAATACTTACATGTTTTAATTTATTAGGAACATTAGTAAAAACAAGGGTTCATAAATTTCAAAACATGCCATTAATTATAAAAAGTTTTGTTTATAAAATATTTATACATATATATGACGTCACACCCATTTTTTCATGTCATGGTTTTGATCCGGTTAATTGAAAATCACGATCCTTTTCTTGGGTTTTGGGGGATATTAATTTTGAGTTTTGAACTTTCATATATGTCTAATCACCCTAATTTGGGTTCCCCATTGCTTTTTTAGGAGTTTTTGGAGAAAGGGTGGTTATTTCATGATTTGGGCCAACCGTGAGCCCATTTGCAGTTTAAAAACCAAATTTGTTTCTTTAATAACTCCTTTTTTTCAAATATTTTCATTCATTACACTTCACACTTGGCCTCCAATAACATATTAATACTACCATATCCTTTTTGTACCCCTTATAAATTCATAAACATGGTGAATTTGGGTTACTTATTTAGGTAATGGGCCAGCCCATGGGCCCATTTCCAGTTTCAAAAAAATAATTTGTTTAATTTATATATTTTTCCTTTTTTAATATTTTTCAGTGATTCCACCTCCCAATCGGACCAAAAATAACTATCCTAACCCCCATTATCTATTTTCCCACTTTGGAGCTCATTTGAATCGCTTATTATGTCTATCATTCTATGGTTTCCTCAAAACGTCCATAATTGAGAAGGTAAATTGTTTCACCCATAAGTCATTAAATTCATGATATTTTTACCAAAAATCTTCTTTACCTGGTTCTTCCAGATCTTAGGATCCTCTCCAAGAAGTTACAAGCAATTCCCTTCTCTCTAATGTTGCAGATCTAATGGAAGACGAAGATTTTTCTAGATGAAAATGTGATATTCCTTCTCCTTTCTCCTCCATCTTCTTCCTCCTTTCATTATTTATTGGTTTTATAATCTCCACTAGTCATGATCGACCTAGGGTTATTATATACTATTAATTTTGATTGGTTTTTTTTGTTTGGTTTTGGTCGTCATAGGTTTAGGGTTTGTAAACCCTCGGATGGTGATATTGGGTGTGCGTTTTCATTACGCGAAGGATTTGAGGTAGGATATCCCTTGCACATGCCTTTATATTTTAAGATTAATAATTTTCTTATTTTTTTCATCTGATATATATGTTTATTATTATTTTCCATCATTTGGATAATTTTCTTCTTGTGTAAAATGGTTGTTTAATACTTGTTTTATGAAAGGTAGTGTTGTTTTGTCATAAAAGTGCACACCAAGTGTTTGTTTAAATGTTCAACTATCTTTCAAAACTATTTTGTGAGGTTTAGAACCTGGTTTATGGTATTTTTAATATTTTACAGTATCTTTTATAAAATATGGCATGAAATTGGTGTTTTATTCTTTTTCAAGTGCTTAAAATAAATTGTTTTGTTTAAAAGGTCATGTCATGTGTTAAGTAAATTGCCCGGTGGGCTTTTATGTGTTATGTTTGATTTAAAAATTATTTTTTTGGATTTATAAATGAATTGGAATAATGATAAATGTTATTTTGGGTCCTCATATGTCTTTCCAAATTGTATTTGGTTTTACAAACAAATAGGTTTTGGTTTACAACATGTTTTGGCCCGAGTTGTCAGAATATGGCCCATTTCACATCCTTATGAAAATGGTTGTGTTTTGAAAATGTAACCTGAATGTTTTAAGGGATTTATGAATTTTTTTTATGCTGTAAATGGTGTGTATACACCTCCTTAATAAAATTTAAATTCATACCTTGGTCAAAGGATAGTTTTGAGAAATGTTTAAAGGCCCATTTGGCATTTGTTTTTTTTTTTGTAAAAATGGTTTCCATGTGTATTTCATGTTCTGTATTTTGGGGAAATTTTATGATCCATGAAAATGATTTATTAATTGGTTTTGGGAATTCCAAATATGTTTTGGTATGTTATTTATGGGTTTTTTCCTTAAAAGATCATTTTTTAATGGATTTTATGTGCAAGGCCTCGTTATACTCCTTGAAATTATTTTACGAATCTTTTTAGTGGTTTATCAATTCGTGAAAGAAATGTGAATCATGTTTGTGGGATGTTTGTGTGTTTATGGTTTGATAATTTAATTTTGATGTTAAAATTGTATTTGATAATATGTGTAACTTTATTGAGCACTAAAGGGAATCCTGGGTATCTAGGTGGGAGGACGTGTACTAGTATGCTAGTGATCTCGTGGGGTTTGGCCCCTGTTTTATGTAGAAAGATTGACAATGAAAACACTAACTAAACTATGACGATTATGATGTTGTAGGACCAATAGTTTTTGTGTATTCTCCCTACTATTGTCTCGTGTGCACGATAACAGATATTTATTATGTTTATTTTCACTAAGATACGAGGTACCTGGGGCTCACAACTAACTAGTGCCTAGGGGTGTTCCCATGACTTGTGCTGATTGGATATTTTATACTCACCGTCATCATACGGTGTGTTTGGTTGGTAAATTAAGTAGTGTGTGTGATTTATTTAAAAGTGTAAATTCTTTAAAGCATCCCTCTTGAAAACTATTTTCATTTTGAAGTTGCACCTCTTTGAAAATTGTTACTAGCATTCTTGTTTATAAAATATGAAAGTTTTTGTCTGGTAATTTGTTTTATATAGCTTAGTACCTCATTTGGAAAACATACATTTATATCTTGTATTTAAAACTTGAAATTTATTTTTCTTTTATTTTAAAGGATGGGCATTGTGAATAGAATATTGGGCTAACCTACTAAGTTTTAATACTCACGCCTATAGTCTTCTTCTCTTTTTAGCCCTTGTGCAGGTTTCAGCTTGAGTTCGATCACCTTGGGTAACGTGTGATCATTATGTTGGAGAGTGACTAGAAGGGTCCCATGGAATAATTTGGTTATCGGGTTTGGTCAGATGAGTAGTTTGTTTAGTTGTAATTTCAGTTTCTTTTACAAATAATGTTCAATTCAGTTTTTATATAAATGTATTTTGGGTTGTCCATTTCTTTCTGCTGTTTATTTTATTGTCTATATGTGGGAGAAATCATTCCCTTGTGTACTCTATTGATTCCCTTGGTGCTTTTCTCCATCCCGGTAGGATCAGGAACGCATCTCGGGACTTGTCGCGGGCTGGCCCTTGTGACCGGTTCAGGGTCGACTTGGGCAGGTTCATGACAAAATGGTATCAAAGGAGGTCGGCTCTTAGAAGACATTTTTTTAGAGATACCTTGTTGTAATGACCCGACCCTTGGGGCCCATGTTGTGACTATCTCAAGCCCGCCTTCCATAGGTCAGGGGCTGGCGACTAGCACAGAAAGGTGTATTCCCTAAAAACAGGAAGGCATTGCATTTATAACCTATAAACTCACACAACTAAGCACAAAGTAGGATACAAGCACAAAGTAAAACTATATAGTAAGTAGGGTGTGTAAAGAAAGTAAAAGGGGCTAGAATACAAGACCAACTATAAAGTACAAGTAAACTAAAAAGTACAAGTAAAACTGAAAACAACTCCTGTGAATACCCACCAAGGATCCTACCTGAAGGGTAAGTACAGCTCTCGAATGGTCGTCTCTGCGGTACGCCTCGTTTGAAGTCAACCTATGATATACCTCCAGTCCTAGTACCCTTGTCCTCAGTCAGCGTTGTGCATCATCTGCACCAAACACAATAAGGTGTGGGCGTAGCCCATGCAGTGGTGAGTATAACAATGCTCAGTAGGGACCCTGAGACCCTGTAGGTCTCCTAGAGTTCTACAAAGGAAATACCATAAGCAAGAGCCCAACTCTACTTAGGTATATGCCCATACATATACCTAAGTTATCAAGACATAATCATCACATATATGAGGGAATTATACCTCAAAGGTAACACCACGAAGGTGATTTATCACATACCATAACCTTAATCACGAACACAAAGTAAAGACCGCTCACACCAGGATTTATTCTAGGGGCAGTAACAAGTAATATTCTGAACACCTCGGCTACTAGAGAACTCCTCCTATATCGAGTACAGTGGGTCTTTTTAATCACACATAGGCACTTCCCAGTAACCTTGGACTGCTGAGGTACTCCTCCTATCGAGTACCGTGGGTCTGTCGCATCACACAGAGGTGCTCCCCACTGTGGTTTTTTCACGTCACACAGAGGTGCTCCTCCTCGTGCCCTGCTGAGGTACTCCTCCTGTCGAGTACCTTGGTTCTACCCTGTCACACAAGGCACTCCCCGCCGTGGGTCTGTGGCGGCACACAAGGCACTCCCCACTGGGTCAGTCGAGTCACTCTGATTCGAAACGGTCAGTAGTCTTCAAGTCTCATCTAGTCGCAGGGTTTCGTACGTATCGCGCTTGGGAGTACCCCCCCCCCCCAAGCCATAGTTCATACCTCAACCACCCCTAAGTTCCATGAAAATTAACCCAAAGTTCTGTCACATCAAAAGTGACCCAACGCAACAGGCGTCGCGTCAATAGGATGCTCGGTCTGTAAGTTATTAGTGTTTCCACTCTGATGGCCTGGTTGGATTCGGGGTCCAATCCAACCCGTCCATACTCCAACCTTATCCAAAACAAAATTGGAGTATATCAAAAGGACTATCTCGATCCAAGGCTCTCAGAACCATAGACGGTTCATCAAACGGATGCTCGGTTCTCAAGTTATGACCATAAAGGTGAAAAGGGTCTGAAAGGGCCCGGGTCTGGTCCGACCCGGTCAGACCGACTCGGCCTGCTGGGCCATGGTCCGGCCCGATCCATGAAGGGTCGGCCTGATCCGGCCTACTGGCGTGGCCCGTTGGGCATGGCCCGGTGGCGCTGTAGAGACCCGAAGCTTGACGTACATGGACATTACATTACTTTTGTGGAATACTTAGTACATAAAAAAAACACACACACAAGGACCGTAATAGTTTAGTGTCTTTGGAAACTCGGAATATAATCTTCTAATCGTGGAGAAAGATCTTCAACATCTCCCATAAAGATCTTCTTTTTTTACCTAAAACCTTTCTTTATATCCTGGGGAAAATAAAACATAAAAAGGGTGATCTCAAATGCTCAGTAAGGGTAAACAAAAGAAATATCAATCACATCATATTCATAAGAACATATCTTTTGGAAATCTTAACCTGCAAAAGATATCATAATTTCATAACATGGGATAAATCATAGTAGTGAAATATAATCCCAATAATCATAACTTAAAACATGAAACTTTGTGGCATACACACATAATCATAGAGAATCATTTCTTATTAGTCAAGACTCATTGTCAAGACTATCATAGTGGACAAAGTCCCTTTCTGAGCTGAGTTCACTCCTCGTTTCAGTCCTGTTTCACTGAACCGGTATAACCTACCGTTCCAGCCATGTCTATCTCATGAGATATAAAATCTTTACCTAATGCATTGGAGGGATATATAGGTCCCACCCATCTCATAATGATACCATTCTTATGTGTGCCACAAAATCATAAACCATACATCATAGCATAACCCATGTAATAAAAATGGAAATCTTAAACATCGTGACATCATAAAAAAATTCATATAAGATAAAGGAATTCATAAATATAATTCCATCACAACATAATCAAATCAATGTAATAATAGGGATAGAAACAAAACCCTTTATTATCTTAGATGGAAAATAATTTTGATAAAATACTTGAACTCCATTCTTGAGGAAAATATCCTTTCTGCTTCAAAAACACTTTTCCTTTCTTAACATGTCGTAAAATTATAAACTAAAAGAAGTTGATTAAAAATAAACTTGAAAACTTGTAAAGGAAGCTTCTTGGAAATAATGTTTTAAAAATCCATTCATGCAGTATAAGTTAAAAAAACATTCTTCGTACTTTTGTTGGAAAAGTCAAAAAGTACCTCGTACGAAAAACGAAAAAAGATTCCTTTCATATCTTTTACTAAAAACTCACCGAAGGGTAAAATTGAATATAAGATATTGTAGAAGGATACAAATATTACATATTTAGGAAACATTGATGTGGATGATAAAATACACCCCAGTAAATTCCAAAGTATAAACAATCTCAGATAAAAATGAGATTGTGATATTTCCCTTACCTTAGGTCCGATATGCTTCGTAAGTGTCTGAACCTCCTTTATAATGATTTAAATAATGTTATTTACTTATTCCAGAATCATACTTATTGTTATGATATCATATATAGTCATATTCTTAGCCTCTTATTAGTAATATTTCATTACTACTCGTTATTCGGGTGTTTATTACTTTTTGTTCTTATGCGTGTTTGTCGAATAAATTCTTATTCTTCTCTTTAGGTTATAGATACCTCATTTCCAGAATGGTATTAGTGTAACATATATCATATTCATTCATTCAATTCATTTATATAATCATTATGAAATGAAGATCATTTAGAACGAGTCGCATCACATTGTGGAGACGGTATTCCGTACGTACGCACGAGTGATGATATCGTTCCTATGATCGTGGAATTGTATTGGAGTGTATGTATACTATTTCAGAATCAATATCACTTTATAATAGTCATATATAGTCATTATTTACACCATTATACCCATCCAAGTAAGGTGGTGGTGGAAAATAGATTACACCACGGCGTGGAGACGGTATTCCGTACGTACGCACGCGCGGTAATTTCGTTTTCCGTAGGATGGATAGATGGTGAAATAGGGTTGTTTCATAATTATAATAACATATAATTATATGAGTGATACTGATGTTATTACTTCATAATGAAACAACCTAAGAAGAAGAAGTGGAAGAAGAAATAAAGGTGAAAGAATAGGTAACGGAAATTACCTCTTCTTTGAAGCGCCTCTTTGAAACCTCCTCTTAGGGCACTAATATTGGTCTTTAAAGTAGACTATAACCTCTAGGATGTTTCTAGGGAAGTGGAGAAGATAATTTTTCAGGGGTTGGCCGAGCTTGAAGGCTCAAATTGGTGTGAGGAGGAGAGGGAGGAGGTGCCCTTTTATAAGGGAGGAGAGGGGTACCTTTGGAATAACCAAAAATATTATTTTATTATAAAGTCAAATTCGGTTTTTAATAGCTCCAAATTGATATATTTATAAGATAAGGTGGGTATAGGTAGAAATACTCTCATCCAATAGAATTTAGACAAGTTTAGGTATCAATTTTAACCCTATTCATTTAGATTTAACTTTAAGTTAGATAATTTAACTTTTACCGTGTCTTCTTGTTTTCTTACACTATAAGGTTAATAAACTTACTATATCAAGCCAAACGAACCCCAAGTTGTTTATTATTAATATATATAACCTTATCTAATTCATTTGGCCGAACCTTAGATTTTTAGGAATAAAATAACAATTAATAATATAATATTTGTTTTAAAAACTATTTTATGTCAATTTTGACACTATTTAGTAATTAATTTTTGTGAAAATCATAACAGAATGATTAGTTCAAACAAAGCTAATTAAATCAGTACTAACATGTCATATTAACCTATAAAATTAGTTGAATTCATAAAAAGTCTTAAATTATATTTATTTGGGTATTTATAACATCACTTATGTCAATATTTCATTAATAAGATAATTACTGCATCATCTTTGTGTCGTAATAAATGATATTATTTAATCCCTAAAAATTATAAATAAATTATTATAATGTAGATAATTGTATTAGATTTCTTTATATTATTAATGTTCAAAGTTTCATAAAGTTTATCACTAAATTAAAATTATTATACTTATAATATTTAAGAAAGTGACATGTTGTCACATTCTTTGGTTTTAATAATAATTAAATTATTTTCATGAAAAAAAGTCCATTAAATGAATATAATCTGACCCTTAGGTGATATGGGTCTAATTTTATTCAACCAATATAATTTTTACATGTGTTAGGGTAATTTTATAATATTATATTTACCCTTAATTACCCGATTTACCTTTAACTATGGTAAATAAAATTTACCGTAGTTACTATTCATAATTCCCAAAAATAAAAAGTAGCTTATTAACATAATTTGGATCCACTGATTCCAAATATGGAATCCATTTTTCCAAATTCAATACACAAAAGTTGCAGAAATTAAATTAAAATTAATCCCGTTGTCGAAAGAAAACAGGTTTTTCTTTAAAACATTGCAAAAGATTGAATTGATTTATCCTACGAATTCAAGGTAGAATCAATGATAATGACATACATTATATTAAATGGTAAAAATATATTCTATTTATACTTTAAAAACATTCAATATTATAATTTAACCATATAAATTATTGCGATAAAAAAAGTTGTTTTTAATTAAAATATAGCATGTTTTTACTATTCATCAAAATATGAAAGTTACCAGAATAATATGAAAAAATTATCCAAAGTAAATTTTTATTTCTTGATTCCAAAGAATAATTTTATTTTGTCAAATGGAACTTATAAACATGTCAAAAACTATATTTAAAGTGGGTGCGCCATCAAAAGGTGGCAAAACTGCATTTTTTGAAAAATACTTATTTTACCCGAAAAATTTATTTTGTTCTTATACCATGTTCTAGAAATGTGTAAGATGAATAATAATTTTATAAAATTCAAAATTTAGATAACACTATTCATAACGGCTAGTTCATAATAATATTATAATAATATATCGTTGTTTAGTAAAACCCAGTATTGCGTACAACACACGCTATCGAGGAAGGTCGTGATTGCGTGTAATGCAAGACAAGTCAGGGTTGCGTGTAGTACACAACTCCTTTGTTGTTGCGTATAACATAATCCAACCATATTTTATTTATACATTGAATATATATATATATATATACACTCAATGTTGCGTAGAATAACATCTATCAAACGAACATATACTGCAAGCTAATACGGTGTTGCGTATAGCGCAAGGTAATCTTGGTGTAGCATACAACACAAGACATTTAAAAGAATATTTTTCATAAAATCTCAGGGTGTTACATTCTACCCCCCTTAAAATGAATTTCTCCCTCGAAATTATTCGGGGTTATAAATGGTTTACTACTCGAAAGTTTGTTTAATAGAAACCCACATCGTAAAAAGGAATGCCAAAACATGGATTTAAAAACTAAAGTATGAAGTGTAACGGTTACCCAAATTAACTCGTCATTGGGTTTCCACGTAGGAGAACATAGGTGAAAATATGGATATGGAAGAAAAATATAACCATCAGGTTCTGATGGAGAGTGGTAGAGAACATGGCTATGAAAAAGCCAATAATCACAAATCCATAAATTTGTGATGATCTAGGGTACCATGTGATTCATCAGATATAAGATCACAAGGACAACATTTTTGGTTTTCAATATCATTTCCCTAAAGTTGAAAATTTTGAATTAGAAGAAATACTTACTTGATTATGGTACAATCTCACTGTTTTTCATGCTTTGAACAATTTCCACTTCATCTCTTAAAGAAATGAAGTTGAATTTGTTATTCGTGAAGTGTTAACAGATCATGTGATAGAATGATGGGTCATTCCATCTGTCTCAAACAAAAGGTTAGAAAAGTTATCAAAAAATACATAAGTCCATCCATAGTGAGATTAATCATATATGGTTCCAAAAATGGACGTATACTTCATATATCATACTGCTTAATATAATAAAACTAGTTTCTACTAAACAGGGACTTCCTGTAGGCCAGTGGTAGGCGATAAAGGCCAGTCGCACTTCGGTTGTGGGTTCGATTCCCACAGCCTTGTCCGACGCGATGGGCTGTCGCCCATCCTGTAGGTTGTCCTTTTTCTAAAACTATATTACTATAACATCCCATCAATAATATCGAAAAAAACTTCTAGCCTTAAACAATACTAACTTATGTCCAACATAATCCATTCCAACCTTTAGTCTTATTTAAAATACTTCTGTCCAAGATCATAGTATAAAGAAAACGATTACTTGAAATGTCATCAACCAAGCATGTGAATACCATCATTTATCCCCCATATATCTTGTTGGTCACATTCCAATCATGTGAATACCTTAATCATGTATTCTCTTGAAAAATGAATACCCATCAAACCTTAGTGAAAACATGAATGCTGTCAAAAGTTAACTCTTACCACATACCAAAATCCAAAAATTCTATATACTCAAACCATGATATAACCTTCTCCTTATATCAGTCATGAGCTCATGAATACTATAAAACATTTAATTTTCTCCTTATCCCTTCATTATGCGCATATCCTCTATATTCCAAAAATATCTGAATAAACTTTCATGGATACTGGTAGCATTAATCATACACTTTCAAAACTCAAGGAAAGAAAACAATGTAACAATCCTTAGATGTCTCTTTATTCCATTGTACCATGAGATTACTTATACAACATTACACTTGATAAACATGTAATCAATCCACTACCTTTTTAAACCATTGACCGAGCTTCAACAATTCTTTCATCTCACATATCATTTTTAGTCTCTTCATCATCATCAACATAAATACTACCCATATGACCATACTGATTCTCTTCATGAGACTTTACCTTAGGGCATTGGTTTGTATAATTCTCGTATATTCCACATTTAAAACATTTAACCATTGTTGATGTCGTAGCAATACCATTATCCTCATCCATGGTGTTAACTGAACCTTTTCCTTTGCACTTATTGGATTTATGTCCTTCTTTTCCACACCCAAAGCATCTTCCAGTTCCTTTGAAACATTCTCCTTGATGCCTCTTCCCACATGATTTACATAGGGGAAATTTAACTTTCTTTCCTCTATGATCATCATGAAACTCCATCTTCTTCTTATTAGTCGAGTCAGGAAACTTACAAAATTTGAGTTTATTGATCATATTATGAGATTGCTGATTCGGCATAATAATGATGTTTGGACTTCCAAATCTAGTTTCATTTGGTTGCTCATGAAGAATATCATTCCATTGTCCATTATATCCTCCATTATCATGAATCTTCCTGTTTCCAGCCATTTTCTAAAACCCAAAAAGAATAGTGTGAGAGGAAAAAATAATGCTACGGAAAACAACATAGTAAAGGGGGAGTACCCTCAATATCTAACATCTTAGGTTAAATTCTATGATCATTACTATAGTTCTAGGACTATATCCTATATGTATACTTATCCTTAGGGACATCCCTATACATACCTTAGAAATATCTCTAGGGATCTCACTAACGTTTTTGCATCCTAGTTTCCAAAGGTTGACTAAACCTTTCCTCTGATACCAACTATAGAGACCCGAAGCTTGACGTACATGGACATTACATTACTTTTGCGGAATACTTATTACATAACAAAAACACACACACAAGGACCGTAATAGTTTAGTATCTTTGGAAACTTTGAATATAATCTTTTAATCGTGGTGAAAGATCTTCAACATCTCCCATAAAGATCTTCTTTTTTTTACCTAAAACCTTTATTTATATCCTGGGGAAAATAAAACATAAAAAGGGTGAGATCAAATGCTCAGTAAGGGTAAACAAAAGAAATATCAATCACATCATATTCATAAGAACAAATCTTTTGGAAATCTTAACCTACAAAAGAGATCATAATTTCATAACATGGGACAAATCATAGTAGTGAAATGTAATCCCAATAATCATAACTTAAAACATGAAACTTTATGGCATACACACATCATAATATAGAATCATTTCTTATTAGTCAAGACTCATTTCCAAGACTATCTTAGTGTACAAAGTCCCTTTCTGAGCCGAGTTCACTCCTCGTTTCAGTCCTGTTTCACTGAACCGGTATAACCTACAGTTCCAGCCATGTCTATCTCATGAGATATAAAATCTTTACCCAATGCATTGGAGGGAGATATAGGTCCCACCCATCTCATAATGATACCATTCTTATGTGTGCCACAAAATCATAAACCATACATCATAGCATAACCCATGTAATAAAAATGGGAATCTTAAACATCGTGACATCATAAAACAATTCATATAAGATAAAGGAATTCATAAATATAATTCCATCACAACATAATCAAATCAATGTAATAATAGGGATAGAAACAAAACCCTTTATTATCTTATATGGAAAATAATTTTGATAAAACACTTGAACTCCATTCTTGAGGAAAATATCCTTTCTGCTTCAAAAACACTTTTCCTTTCTTAACATGTCGTACAATTATAAACTAAAAGAAGTTGATTAAAAATAAACTTGAAAACTTGTAAAGGAAGCTTCTTGGAAATAATGTTTTAAAAATCCATTCATGTCGTATAAGTTAAAAAAAACATTCTTCGTACTTTTGTCGGAAAAGTCAAAAAGTACCTCGTACGAAAAACGACAAAAGATTCCTTTCATATCTTTTACTAAAAACTCACAGAAGGGTAAAATTGAATATAAACTATTGTAGAAGGATACAAATATTAAATATTTAGGAAAATTTTATTTGGATGATAAAATACACCCCAGTAAATTCCAAATTATAAACAATCTCGGATAAAAATGAGATTGTGATATTTCCCTTACCATAGGTCTGATATGCTTCGTAAGTGTCCAAAACTCTCGTATAATGATTTAAATAATGTTATTGACTTATTCCAGAATCATACTTATTGTTATGATATCATATATGGTCATAGTCTTATCTTCTTATTAGTAATATTTCATTACTACTTGTTATTCGGGTGTTTATTACTTTTTGTTCTTATGTGTGTTTGTCGAATAAATTCTTATTCTTCTCTTTAGGTTATAGATACCTCATTTCAATAGTGTTATTAGTGTAACATATATCATATTCATTCATTCAATTCATTTATATAATCATTATGAAATGAAGATCATGTAGAACGAGTCGCATCACATCGTGGAGACGGTATTCCGTACGTACGCATGAGTGATGATATCGTTCGTATGATCGTGGAATTGTATTGGAGTGTATGATTACTATTTCAGAATCAATATCACTTTATAATAGTTATATATAGTCATTATTTACACCATTATACCCATCCAAGTAAGGTGGTGGTGGAAAATAGATTACACCACGGCGTGGAGACGGTATTCCGTACGTACGCACGCGCGGTGATTTCATTTTCCATAGGATGGATAGATGGTGAAATAGGGTTGTTTCATAATTATAATAACATATCAGTATATGAGTGATACTGATGTTATTACTTCATAATGAAACAACCTAAGAAGAAGAATTGGAAGAATAAATAAAGGTGAAAGAATCGGTAACGGAAATTACCTCTTCTTTGAAGTGCCTCTTTGAAACCTCCTCTTAGGGCACTAATATTGGTCTTTAAAGTAAAATAGAACCTCTAGGATGTTTCTAGGGAAGTGGAGAAGATAATTTGGCAGGGGTTTTCCGAGCTTGAAGTCTCAAATTGGTGTGAGGAGGAGAGGGAGGAGGTGCCCTTTTATAAGGGAGGAGAGGGGTACCTTTGGAATAACTAAAAATATTATTTTATTATAAAGTCAAATTCGGTTTTTAATAGCTCACAATTGATATATTTCTAAGATAAGGTGGGTATAGGTCGAAATACTCTCATCCAATAGAATTTAGACAAGTTTAGGTATCAATTTTAACCCTATTCATTTAGATTTAACTTTAAGTTAGATAATTTAACTTTTACCGTGTCTTCTTGTTTTCTTACACTATAAGGTTAATAAACTTACTATATCAA
Organism: Viscum album; assembly: GCA_963277665.1. Classification (NCBI taxonomy): domain Eukaryota; kingdom Viridiplantae; phylum Streptophyta; class Magnoliopsida; order Santalales; family Viscaceae; genus Viscum; species Viscum album. Next base: position 1,860,796,386 of record OY728160.1, read on the forward strand.
GCCAAACGAACCCCAAGTTGTTTATTATTAATATATATAACCTTATCTAAGTCATTTGGACGAACCTTATATTTTTAAGAATAAAATAACAATTAATAATATAATATTTGTTTTAAAAACTATTTTATGTCAATTTTGACACTATTTAGTAATTGATTTTTGTGAAAATCATAATAGAATGATTAGTTCGAAAAAAGCTAATTAAATTAATACTAACATGTCATATTAACCTATAAAATTAGTTTAATTCATAAAAAGTCTTAAATTACATTTATTTGGGTATTTATAACATCAATTATGTCAATATTTCATTAATAAGATAATTACTGCATCATCTTTGTGTCATAATAAATGATAATTATTTAATCCCTAAAAATTATAAATAAATTCTTATGATGTATATAATTGTATTATATTTCTGTAGATTATTCATGTTCGAATTTTCATGAAGTTTATCACTAAATTAAAATTATTATACTTATAATATTTAAGAAAGTGACATGTTGTCACATTCTTTGGTTTTAATAATAATTAAATTATTTTCATGAACAAAAGTCCATTAAATGAATCTAATCCGACCCTTAGGTGATATGGGTCGACTTTTAGTCATCCAATAGTATTTTGACATGTGTTAGGGTAATTTTGTAATATTATATTTACCCTTAATTACCCGATTTACCTTTAACTATGGTAAATAAAATTTACCGTAGTTACTATTCATAATTCCCAAAAATAAAAAGTCGCTTATTAACATAATTTGGATCCACTGATTCCAAATATGGAATCCATTTTTCCAAATTCAATACACAAAAGTTGCAGAAATTAAATTAAAATTAATCTCATTGTCGAAAGAAAACAGGTTTTTCTTTAAAACATTGCAAAAGATTTAATTGATTTATCCTACGAATTCAAGGTAGAATCAATGCTAATGACATACATTATATTAAATGGTAAAAATATATTATATTTATACTTTAAAACCATTAAATATTATATTTTAACCATATAAATTATTGTGATAAAAAAAGTTGTTTTTAATTAAAATATAGCGTGTTTTTACTATTCATCAAAATATGAAAGTTACCAGAATAATATGAAAAATTTATCCAAAGTAAATTTTCATTTCTTGATTCCAAAGAATAATTTTATTTTGTCAAATGTAACTTATAAACATGTCAAAAACTAGATTTAAAGTGGGTGCGCCATCAAAAGGCGGCAAAACTACATTTTTTGAAAAATACTTATTTTACCCGAAAAAATTATTTTGTTCTTATACCATGTTCTAGAAATGTGTAAGATGAATAATAATGTTATAAAATTCAATATTTAGTTAACACTATTCATAATGGCTAGTTCATAACAATATTATAATAATATATCGTTGTTTAGTAAAACCTGGTATTGCATACAACACACGCTATCGAGGAAGGTCGCGATTACGTGTAATGCAAGCCAAGTCAGGGTTGCGTGTAGTGCACAACTCTTTTTTTATTTCGTATAACAGAATCCAACCATATTTTATTTATACATTGAATATATATATATATACACTCAATGTTGCGTAGAATAACATCTATCAAACGAATGTATACTGCAAGCTAATACGGTGTTGCGTATAGCGCAAGGTAATCTTGGTGTAGCATATAATACAAGACATTTAAAAGAATATTTTTCATAAAATCTCGGGGTGTTACAGGCGCGGCCCGCTGGGTGCGGCCGAGTAGTGCGGGCCGACCCACGTAGGGCGTGGCCTGGTGGCGTGACCCGGCCCGCATAGGGCGTGGCCCACTGGGCACGGTCCCCCCAAGCCGGTGCCAAAGGGGGGGTGTGCCCCCTTCCGATTTCTCCCAAACGGTCCCTCGGACCGTTTGGCTAGGTGGCACACAGGACCCGTCGGAGGGGTCCCGCCCGGTCTGGCGCGGCCAGCCGGAAGGCCGGCCGGACTTCCTCCCAGCAGTGTGGTCGCACACCGCTGCTCCACTGTGGCAGACGCGGCCACGGCCTCCTACTCCACTGGTGACGTGGACGCGCACCGCCACTCTTTCATGCAGCCAGCAGGTTTCCAGTCGCCACCCTGCTCCGCCACGGCCGATGGTCTGCGGCCTTATCATCATCCTACGGCGTGGACGTGCGCTGCTCTTCCTTCCTCGTGGTCGTCCCGGTGCCAGTCACCACCTCCTTCTGCAGGCCATTGCGGATTCATTCCAAGCCCGAAAAATTAAACGATCATTTATTTGTGATACTTGCGTCGAGGGATTCGCGTCCATATATTGCGCTCAGCAAAACTCTATATTTCCAGCACCAATAAATATTATGCGTTGAAGAACGCGCAAAGAATAAAAAGAAATAGGATCAAGGTTTATGTGTGGGATGATGGCCATGTTCATTTGGCCATCATCATCATGAATTTAGGATATGAAGAATCAATAAAGTAAATTCAAACATAAATAAAACCCCTACCTCAATTATTCATTGGTGGTGGTGTGAGGAAGAAGACGTAGTCGATGAAGAACATCGGTGTTCGTCACTTCTGCAAGGCGCTTCTAATTCGGGCTCAGGGTTGGTTCCTCGTTCTTCATTGGGGGTGGTTCTTCATCGGATAAATTTTTTCCCGGTTCTCCAAGGTTCTCTCAACTCTCCTTTTACAATGATTTACAACAAGGAAATGAGGATCCAACATATTAAAATAAGTTTATTAAATTAATTAAGGTCGGCACAATTAATTTGATTATATTGGCACATTAAAGTTGGAACAATTAAATGGCACATTAAATTGAATTACTTTGGAACAATTAATTGGAAAAGAAACCAAGAGTCACCTCCCTCATTAAAGAGGGAGTTCGAGGGTTGGGTGGTCCCCACCACTGAATTTAAATCAGGAGTTTTCAAGCTTGGGTGGTCCCCACCACCCAAAAAAAATTAGGAGGATTAAACTTCAAAAAAAAATAAAGCTAGTTTATTTTATTTTCTCCCACAAAAAACACAAAAACTAACTTTCACCCTTGACCTAGTGCGGTCAAGTGAAGGTCTACTTAAGATAAAACTGGTGCTATGAGTTCAACAGTGTGCTCGGATTTCAATTCCGAGCACCGGTTCAAAAGTTACAAAAAACCTTCTCGCGCGTTTACTAAACGTACCCGAAAAAAAAAGTTCCGAAATTTATTCCGAACACTCCGGGCCTCAGAATCACACGCCATTAATTTTTGCGAACTCGTAATATTTCCATATAATTAAAAACCACAGGGAAAAATCCAGGTCTTTACATTCTCCCCACCTCAAGGATTTGCGTCCCAATAAGCCACAACTAAAATAAGGGAACAAGCGGGGTTATTGAGCACGTATCTGAGCCTCCCACTCCCAAGTACTCTCCTAGAGGTTTTCGTGCTGCCAGCGAACATGCACAAGAGGTATCAACCACCCATGAAGGACCCACTCCTATCGATCCTCAATCTCTACTAGAACATCCGTAAATGTTGCCCCATCGTCGATGTCTAGCTCGCCATGGTCGATGATGTGAGATGGGTCATGCACGTATCTCCTCATCTGGGATATGTGGAAAATGTCATGCACCCGGTGCAACTGAGGTGGAAGAGCTAAGCGATAAGCCACCACGCCAACTCTACTGAGGACCTGAAAGGGTACGATGAACCTCGGAGATAACTTTCCACCCCGGCCAAATCTCTGCAAACCTCATTGAGGTGAGACCCGTAGAAAGACATGGTCGACATCTTTGAACTCCAAAGGTCTTCATCTCCTATCAGCATAGGATTTCTGCCTGCCTTGTGCAGTCTTCGTCCACTCCTGGATGATCTGCACCTTCTCCGTGGTATCCTGTACCATCTCTAGTCCCACGAGTGTTGACTCCCCTGGGTCAGTCCAGCACAATGGTGATCTGCAAGGTCGCCCGTACAATGCCTTGAATGGTGTCATACCGATAGTGGAGTGATAATTGTTGTTGTATGCTAACTCCAATAAGGGCAAGTGATCCTCCCAACTACGGCCAAAATCAAGGATGCATGCACGTAGCATGTCCTCGAGGGTCTGAATGGTCCACTCTGTCTGGCCATCCGTCTGAGGATGGAAGGTGGTGCTCAACCGAATTTGTGTCCCAAATGCCTCCTGCAACCCCTTCCATAGCCAGGAAGTAAATTGTGCATCACGATCGGAGACAATCGTATATGGAACTCCATGAAGCTGTATAATTTCCTGTACATAGAGGTATCCCAATCCCTATACTGATCCCTGCTCTCTGATAGGTAGGAAGTGGGACGACTTGGTGAGTCGGTCTATGATCACCCAGATGGAATCATGTCCCCTAGACGTACGTGGAAGACCCATCACGAAGTCCATGGAAATTCCATCCCACTTCCACTCTGGAACCTCTAATGGATGAACTAAGCCAGATGGAACCTGATGTTCTACCTTCACTTGCTGACAAGTGAGGCACTGAGAGACAAACTTTTCCATCGCCTTCTTCATTCATGTCCACCAGTGTTGATGTCAGAGGTCCTGGTACATATTCATCACTCCTGGATGTACTGCTAGAGGGGATGTATGGAACTCCCTCAACACTTCCTCCCTAAGTGCTACTGGTACCATAGTACGCCCTCTGAAGAGGATGAAGTGCTCCCCACCTTCAGAAAATTCATCAGGTGTTTGTCCTGTGGATATCTGAGCACGTTAAGTCCCACAGTCTACGTCCCCAAGCTACGCCTCCCTAACTCGCTGAAGGAGTGAGGGAGTGACTGTCAGAGACTGAAGATAAGCTATCCCATCTTGATCCACATAGTATATCTGCGAAGTGGCTAGCTGCTCTGTCACCTCACTCAGAAACTGTATACCATATCTCCTGCTGAGTGCATTTGCTACTACATTCTCTTTCCCAAGAGTATAGACTATCTCGAAGTCATAGTCCTGGAGGAACTCAATCCAACACCATTGTCTCAGGTTCAAGTCCTTCTGAGAGAAGATATACCTGAGACTCTTATGATCATAGTAGACTATAAAACATTCACCCATCAAATAATGTCGCCACATCTTCAAGGTAAAGACTAATGCTGCCAACTCCAGGTCATGGGTAGCATAGTTCTGCTCATGTTGTCTCAGCTATTGAGAACCATACGCGATCACTACTCGGTCCTACATCAGGACACATCCAAGCTCGGTCCTTGATGCATCGTAGTAGACTACGTACCCAACGCCTTCCTCTGGTAGCCTCAAGATGAGGGCACTGGTCAGTCTCTACCTCAGCTCCTGGAAAATCCATTGGCATCTCTCTGACCACACTAAGGGTTTCCCCTTCTTCATCAATGCTAATAAGGGTTCCACAACTCTAGAAAAGTCAGGAACAAACCTCTGGTAGTAACCGGCCAAACCTAGAAAACTCTGCACCTCTGTCATGTTCCTGGGTGGCTCCCAAGCTAGTACATCCTCAATCTTCACTAGATACACCGCAAATCCCGCCTCTGAGATGACGTGTCCCAGAAAATGGACCTATCATATCCAAAACTGGAACTTCAAGAGATTACCATAAAGCTGGTGCTCTCGGAGTGTGTCCGGAACTATCTGCAAATGATAGGCATGATCCTCTTCCATCGCTGAGTATATCAGTATTTCATTGATGAATACTACCACAAAGCGATCAAGGTATGGCTGGAAGATCCTATTCATGAGTCTCATGAACACTGTTGGGGCACTGGTCACGCCAAAAGGCATAACCAAGAACTCATAATGGCCATACCAACATCTGTAGGCCATCTTCTACACATCCTCATCTCATACCCTGAGCTGGTGATATCCTGATCTGAGGTCTATCTTTGAAAACCATCGTGCTCCCTTCAGCTGATCAAAGAGATCCTCAATCCTTGGAAGTGGGTACTTTTTCTTCACGGTCACTTGGTTCAGGTGCTTATAGTCCACACAGAGTCTCAAACTCCCATCCGACTTCTTGGAGAACAAAATCGGGTCTGCCCAAGGGGAAACACTGGGCCTAATAAACCCCTTTCTCTGCAAGTCCTCCAGCTGTACTCGCAGCTCTCGAAGCTCCACATGATCCATCTGATATGCTAGGGTAGATATCGGTGCCATCTCGGGGTACAATTCGATGTAAAATTCTACCTCTCTACGAGGAGGTAGACCCAGAACATCATTAGGGAAAACATCAGTGTACTGGTCCACCACTAAAGGATAGATCAGACTCTCAACATCAACCGCTCTGAGGGTAAGGCTAGCCAACTGATGTGTGATCGGTTTCACCCTCCTCCAGGTAATTTTATCCTATACTGAAAAGTTTCCCTTCTCACTAGTGAAGGAAAACCTGGTCCCATCCATGCGGGCACACCGCACTTTGCGCTTAATACAATCAATTTGAGCATGGAATATGGATAAACAGTCTATACCCAAGATGACATCGTAAGGCCTCAATGACACTACTAGGAGATCCCAGTTGAAGCTCTCGCCTCCTAGAGTAATCTCACACTGCCAGAACCAGTGCGTAATCATCGAATCCACTTCCGTAGGAGTCTCTATCCGTAAGGATCGAGCCAACAGCTCCGTCGGAATCTTCGAGCTCCGAATGAGGGTCATGGAAATAAAATTATGACTGGAACCTATGTCTATAAGTACTGCAACTAAGGTTGAGTAGACACATATTATACCTCTAATAATCTCTGAAGTTCCATGGTTGTAGGCCTCAGCGACCTGGAGCTGAGCTCATCCCTATCCACCTGCTCCCTGTGGTTGGGGTGGACCTTCTGGTGGTGGTGGCATTAGAACCTCAAAACGTCTCCCACTTTCTATTGCACAGCCTTATCCTCTGCCATGTACACCTCCATCCTATGGACCTCCTCGATTGAACCTCTGCCTCTACCTCGGTGGTCCCTTGACCATCTGTTGATTGTCGGTACAGTGGGTCGGGCAGTCACGAGCCATGTGACCCTGCCCGCTGCACGTGTAACATTGTGTGTCTCTCGACTATCCTGCTCTTCCTCGAGAGCCTCGCACCACCGACCATGTATCCCGCAGTCATCTGCCTATAGTTCTAGTCCTCTTAGACCTCTACACCATCTATCTACTTCCAGCTACCGATGACTTTGTTACGTGTCATCCGGTAGTGGGTCTCATTGTCGGGGACTGCTCAGCAAGGAATCTCTCCACTAAAAGTGCTCTCTCTAACACCCCCACCTGCATCAGGATGCTGAGAGAAACCATAGAAGCTCTAATCTCTCATCTGATCCCCTACTCAAGGTACGGTCCCTAAAAAAATGGTCATGCACCATGTTAGTGGAGTAGCGCGAGAGGTCGGTGAACCTCACTAAATACTGAGCCACAGTCATGCTACCTTGCTGCAAGTGGATAAGCTCTTGTATACGCACTAAGCATAGGTTAGCTGGGATGAACTCTACCCTGAAAAGGCTCTCAAAGTTCACCCAGATGAGAGTGACCTCATCGTAAACTTGGAGCATCAAGCTCTACCATCTTCCCGCTACTTCCTGAAGAAGGCTGGTGGTAAGGATCACCATGAGATCAGCCGGTGTCCCTACCAGTCGAAAGACTCTAACCACAGCCTCCAGCAAATCCTCAGTTGCATGTGGATCTGTCTCACCTGTGAACCTCAGTGGCCTCTGGAACTAGAACTCGTGCAACGCGCTCAAGTGGCATGCAGCCTCTACTGCTGGGGTTGGTGGCATCGGCTGCCCAATGGGTAATGGTACTTCTGGTACACCACCCGGTGGTACAACTGCCATAAGGGGGCCCTACACCAAAGCCTCGTCACTCAGTGGACTTTAATCACGTACTCTAACTAGAAACCTGGGTGGCTATCTGTGTGGAGGCATCCAGAAAAGAAACAGTTGTTCCACGTTCATTAAGTTTATACCTGGTGATATGACTCAAATAGATCACAAAGAAAACTTTTAAAAAACACATACGCAATTAGTGTTTTCATGCATTGAGTCAGAAATTAGGAGAAAGGGTCCTGGTGTATGGATATTTTGGCCACCGCACCAAAACTGGACTCCACAAACTGAAAACCACACTCAAAACACTTAACACTATTGCTTCACACATAAAATATTAGAGTCCTAGTTCTTTGGTAGAACTGAACTCCTCTGATACCAATTTTTCATGACCCGACCCTCAGGTCCCATGTCGTGACTACCCAAATCCCGCATTCCATAGGCTAGGGGATAGTGAAAGAGCACTGTCGTGGGCTCCCTTAAATGATTAATGTGATTTTGGGGTTCTTAGGTGCAGCAGAGTGGCTGACCAAGGTCGTCTCTCAAAGGAGGAAGTGAATTTAACAACTTACTAAAGGTATTATAAAACAAATAAAATATAATATAATAAAAACACTACTTGAATGGATGGGGTTTGGTTATAGTTTATGAATCTAGAAGAAGTTTTCTGGAAGAAGATTGTATTTTTTTTGTTTTTAGTTTTGAAATGAAGTTCGATTAAAATGACACAACAAAAAGATGTTTTTTAGACAATATTTAAAAGACTTAATCGATCTAACTCTACCTCTTCAATAATTTATTAATAATTATTATTTAAATTAATATTCACTTAATTATGATCCCTTAATTTTTTAAATCCCGAACCCTACAAGAATTAACTTTACCACGAAGATTAAGTGAATTTAACCTTAGGCTAACTTCGGAACATGCAATCACAACACCCTGCTTTGATTGATGTTCTAATATTAGTTTATGGTCAGTGGTAAATTAAGGCACATAACCACTCTGGAAATGAGGATTAATTAAGTTTAGGTATTATATTTGAACTCAACAAATTGATCCCGTGTGGTTTTGAATTACCGGTTAAGGTTGCACTCTCACAGTTCACACAATTCCCGACCTCGCGTGTTTTGTGTTAACTATTCAATTGCTTGTTTACTTTAATTTAAATTAAAAACTCAATTAATAGATCATAATATGTGAATTACAGTAGCTCATTTATTCAAAATAAATTAATGAATAAGGATAGAGGTCGATTGATTACTAAAAATAACTACTCTTCCATGGGTGGCATAATCATCGTAGAAGCGTTTTGCATGTGCAAAGGTTTATAATGGGTATAACCCAATAACGCTTATACTCAAGAATTAAAGACCAAATAAGAAGATTAAGAGAATAAATTTAAACAAAACAGAAGAAAATAGAAGAAATAAAAGAAGAACAATGAAGTTTATTACACAAACAAAATCATTACAACATGAAGGAGAAGAAGAAGGCTTCGTCGAAGGGATCCTTGCTTCAAGAGATGCCCTTATTAAAATGGTTGAATAATTGGAGTGGATCCACTTCTCTTCTGCCCTAAACTTCCCAAATCACGTCCCAAACCCACAAAATGAGAAAAACACCAATTTATAGAGTGGTGGGGAGGCTAGGTTCAAAGTGGTTTCAAGTGTGAATGGGGAATCTCGGAAAAATATTTTATTCCAACTTTCACCGCCCATTTGACCAAAACACTCGTGAATTGGCCGACCTTCCAGAAGTATCAAATGTTTAGATATGGGTCCTCTATCTCCTCTCCAAATTTGGGCTTAATCCAGGCCCATATGAAGGAGTTATGGCCGAAATACATAATCTTATTCATTCTGACGAGTCCAGCCCAACTTTGACTTCATGGCCCATTTTCAACAACCAAATTCACTCTTTAGCTCTAGTATCCTGAATAAAGGTTGTAGATAATTAAGTTAGTAACACTTTTACAAAATTTCAAATTCAAATAATAAATATAAAAATATGTATCTTCGAAATACTACAGTGAACTATAAAGGGTAAAACTGGAATTTTCATCAAATATTCAAATGAATGATCTAATCCCAAATACTTTCTAATTAAACATATTTAACACAATGTGAGGAAATTATATCATTTATTATCAATAAAATATTCAATAAAATAGTCTTTCATCAACTCCCCCACACTTACCCTTTTGCACTCCTGAGAAAAACCTCATATCAAGTAAACATTAATATCAAATCAAAACCAATTTGAAAACACATATCTTTGAGATCAAACAATTACACACCAAGAAACAAAAGATATCATGCCTCATAAAAAACCATTATTTCAAGTTCTCAATTTATATCATTCAATATATTTCCACTTAATTTATCCTCTCATGCACAAAACACTTACCTCGCTTGAATTTTCTCTCATCACTCAAATATCAATTTTTTTGCAATGTCTTTCTCATCCAAACTCATACAAGGGTCACCATAGGCTTGATAGATTCCTACATCACTACCCGATGTGAGTCAAGGACATATGTTTATCATGAGGACTTTTCAGGGTTGTTCTGTGGCTTTCGGTTGGTAGGATTTAGATGTGAAAAATTCTGAGGCTGAATGAGGAGGGCTTGACTCTTTTTGAAGCAAAATTGCATTAATCTAATTTTCACTTAAATATGGTCTTCTCCTCAATCCCCATAGTATCAATTCAGCTCCATAATCATAAAAAGTCATGAAAATTTTACACCATTCATCATTTCAGCATAAAAAATTTCAATCTTCTCAAACATGATTTTCTTGAAAGCTCCAGATGGGTACAGTTTTCCACCTCAATTAGAAGCTCCAGAAAAGGCACAGCTTCACTTGTCATGAAAGATCTAGAAAAGGCACAGCTTTCAATATAATTAATTTCTTCAGAAGAAAACACATCTCTTAAGAATTTAATTTTCCACCCAAAGTATCACAGAATGTGGTAGCACAACACAAGATAGATTCCCCCACACTTAAGCTCAACTAGATTATGCAATTTCACTTCAAGAGTTGGTTGGATAGGGAAAATTGGCTTGTAATGTGGCTAACCTAATAGGTTTTGCATGGCTTCTAAGGGCTACAAGGATTTAATATTCAAGTTAGGACATTATAAAAAAGGATTCTTTGAAATAGGGGCTTTAAAACCAAACAAATGCCTCAATCATTTAAACATAAGTACCTCAAACCCTCAAGTTTTGATAGGAATAAATCAAATTTTGGTTAAATCAAGCATGGTTTGGTTCTCTTAAGAAGTGAGGTGAATGTAAAGAATATGAAAATAATGGTTTAGAAGCCTCACAGGAAAGTGATTTCAAATATAAAGACAATGAGATGTGGCATGGGATTCAAAATTCAGCGTACTTTTCATGAAATTGCTAAATATTTGAACTTGAAACAAAGTCATTTCAGCATTAATTTAAGCTCAGTTTATTGGGATAAATTATTTCACTCATTGATATGGGTTTAAAAATGGTTATGAGAATCATTTCAGCTCAAAAGTTTCAAAAAAAACACAGAAAATTGTAAAATAAACACACAAAATTTGAAAAACACACAATTTTTTTTGGTTTTTTTTAACAGGAAAACAATTGAAATTACTAAACTAAAAGGTTCCCTCCCCCACACTTAAAATATTGCATTGTCCTCAATGTGAACCCATGAGATGATATATGCACACGAAATGCAAAATTTTTAAATAGGACAAATAATATAAAAGTGAAAGGGTTAGGAACAGCCTGATGGGATCAAGTGATGATGGGGTCATGCAGTGTGATAAAATCCACTGCATCAGTAGGAAGTCCCTCAATGTATCTCTTCAAATGTTGCCCATTGACTGTAAAGCTCCTTCCAGTGTCCTCTTGTGTGATCTCCACTGCACCATAAGGAAAAACATTAGATACAATATAAGGACCTAACCATCTGGAACGCAACTTACCAGGCATCAGCTTCAGTCATGAACTGTAGAGAAGGACTTACTCTCCAACATGAAAATCCCTTTGTTGGATCATTTTGTCATGAGCTGCTTTTGATCTTTCCTTATAGAGCCTTTAGTTCTCATATGATGACAGTCGAATCTCCTCAAGCTCTTTAATTTTCAACTTCCTTTGAATTCCAGCTTGGGCCAAATCCATGTTACATTTATTTATAGCCCAATATGCCCGATGCTCTACTTCCACTGGGAGATGACATGCTTTCCCAAAAACAATCCGAAATGGGGACATACCAATGGGTGTCTTGTATGCTGTCCTATTAGCCCACAATGCATCATCCAAGCGCTTGCTCCAATCCTTCCTATTTGGCTGCACAGTTTTCTCTAAAATTTGTTTCAACTCACGATTTGAAACCTCATCCTGGTCATTTGTTTGAGGGTGGTATGGTGTTGATGTTTTGTGTGTCACCCCATACTTTCGAAGGAGGGAAGAAAAATTCCTATTGCAAAAGTGTGTCCCTTGGTCACTGATGATGGCCTTTGGTACTCCAAACCTGCAAAAAATCTATGCTTTGACAAAGTCCACAACAACATGATAATCATCAGTCCTAGTGGCCTTAGCCTCCACCCATTTACTCAAATAATCAACAGCAACCAAAATGTACAAAAAACCAAAGGAACTAGGAAAAGGACCCATAAAATCAATGCCCCATACATCAAAAATCTCACAGAATAGTATGGGTTATTGGGGCATCTCATGTCTCCTAGAAATGTTCCCAGTGTGTTGACAATGAGAGAATGACTTACAAAACACATGGGAATCATGGAACAAGCTAGGCCAATATAATCCAGAGTCCAAAACCTTCCTAGTTATCCATTGGGGTCCAAAGTGTCCACCACAAGCAAGTGTATGATAGAAATGAAAAACAGGCTCAAACTCATGATCGGGAACACACCGCCTAATGACTTGGTCACTACACATGCGTCAGAGGTAAGGATCATCCCACACATAAAATCTTGACTCACTCTTTAATTTTTGGACTTGATGTTTCTTTAAGTTTATAGGGATTTCAGAGGCAACAAGGTAGTTAACTAAATCTGCATACCAAGGATGCATACCTGAGATGGAATAAAGATTATCATCGGGGAAAGTGTCCCGAAGTGGTACCTGGTCCAAGGTGTCATCCTCTAGTGTGTGAGTAAGCATGTGGTCTTCCACCAAATTCTCTGAACCCTTCTTGTCCTTTATCTCAATATCAAATTCCTGAAGAAGGAGCATCCATCGAATCAGCCTGGGATTTGCATCTGGATTCTTTAGGAGGTACCTCAAAGCTGCATGGTCAGAAAAAACAACTACTTTAGAGCCCAATAAATATGAACGGAATTTATCTAAAGCAAATATGACTTCAAGAAACTCCTTTTCCATGGTAGTGTAGTTTTATTGGGCTGAATCTAGTTTCCTCGATTCATAGGAGATCACATGTGAACGTCCCTCCAACCTCTGAGATAAGACAGCTCCAACCGCGAAGTTTGAAGCGTCACACATAAGCTTAAAAGGAAGGTCCCACCGCGGGGGCTGTATGATCGGTGGAGTGGTCATAAACTTCTTTAGCTCATAAAATGATACCCTGCATAAATCATAAAAATTGAAGTCAATATCTTTTTGAAGCAATCGAGATAAGGGTAGAGCGATCTTACTAAAATCTATGATGAAGCGTCGATAAAATCCAGCATGTCCAAGAAATGATCGAACCTCACGCACACATATAGGATATGGGAGGGATGAAATAATGTCTACCTTAGATTTATCAACTTCAATGCCACGTTGTGAGACTATATGACCTAAGACAATTCCCTTTTCGACCATGAAATGACATTTTTCAAAATTTAAGACCAGATTCTTCTCAATATAATGATGCAACACATCACCCAAACTAGAGAGACATTCATAAAATGAGGATCCATAAACTATAAAATCATCCATAAATACCTCCATACAGGTCTCAATGAAATCTGAGAAAATACTCACCATGCATCTCTGGAAGGTACCTGGGGCATTGAAAAGTCCAAATAGAATCCTTCTGTAAGCAAAGGTACCGAATGGGCAGGTGAATGTCGTCTTCTCCTGGTCCTCTACTGTAATGGGAACCTGAAAATAGCCATAGAAACCATCCAAGAAGCAATAATGCGTCCTACCTGAAAGTCTCTCAAGCATCTGGTCAATGAATGGAAGTGGGAAATGGTCCCTACGAGTGTATTGATTTAGTTTCCTATAATCAATACACACTCTCCAATTGTTTTGAACTCTCACAGGAACTAACTCATCATTTTCATTTTTTTAAACAGTGAAACCAGTTTTCTTAGGCACAACCTGAATTGGACTTACCCACTGAGAATCTGAAATAGGATAGATTATACCTACCTCGAGCAATTTTGAAACTTCTTTTTAACAACCTCCAAAAGTGTTGGATTGAGTCTCCTTTGTGGTTGCCTCACCGGTTTAGCCCCATCCTCCAAGAGAATTCTATGCATGCAAATGGAGGGGCTAATACCTGATATGTCTGCCAATGTCCAAACAATTGCCATAATGTTATCTCTCAATAGATTCAAAAGTTTTTCTTCATGTTCAAAAGAGAGATTGTTAGAAATGATAACAGGTAATCTATCACCACTCAGCAAGTATTCATATTTAAGATTTGGGGGCAAAGGCTTGAGTTCCAATGTAGGGGGTGATGTATGGATGGAGAAATTGATGCAACAAACATATCTGCACAATGAACATCAGTATCAGAATAAAAATCATCACAATCAGAGAATAAAACACCAAATCCATCAGCATACTCAATAGCCATGTCATAATCAGAGTTCACATGATCTAAATCAGAATATGATTCCATTTCAAAATCAAATCTTAGAGAGTCTTGTTCCTTAAAAACTGGTGTATAAGTACTCTTAGACATCAAACTAGAACCAATACTCATAATCTCCCTAAGCATAGGACAATCCAATTCCATGGTGTTTTTACTTGGTGGTTAAAAATGGGAGATAACAAAAGCAGAATGGTCCTCTGAGGGGTCCTTCATGGAATCCATAACATTAAATATCACAACTTCATCTCCAAATTCCATGGAAAGTGTACCCTCATTGACATTTATGATAGTTTTTGCAGTTTTGAGGAAGGGCCTACCTAAGATAGTGGGGGAATGAGAACTTACCTGATCATCCTCTATGTTAAGAACATAGAAATCCACTGGAAAGATCATGTCTCTTACCCAGACAAGTACATCCTCAAGAACTCCCACTGGATATTTCATAGCTCTATTCGCTAACTGCACCACTACTCTTGTCGGCTTCAACTCACCAACTAGTAAGGAAGAGAATACAGAGTGAGGCATCACATTTATTGAAGCTCCTAAATCACAAAGAGCATCAGAGAAGTGCAACTCCCCTATGGTACATGGGATGGTGAATGTCCCTGGATCCTTGCACTTTGTTGGCATTGCTAGAGATGGTGAAATGAGTGTTGAGACATTCCTTCCAAGGTTGATCATCTCATTTCCCTTGAGCCCTCTTCGATTGGTGCAGAGTTATTTTAAGAATTTGGCATACCTTGGGATTTTATTAATGGATTCAAGTAGAGGAATGTTGATCTCCACATGCTTGAATGTATCCAAAACCTCCTTTTTAATTGCTTCTTCAGCCATATTCTTGGTTTGAACAACCCTGTTGGGAAAAGGAAGGGGTTTAGGAGGAACATCATCAATCTTTTTCTTACCTTTATCTTTCTCCTTGGATTTCTCATCAGTCGGTATGGAATGCGGCTTCTCCGGAGTTGAGGTGAATCCCGGTGGAATGGTAGATACGAATGTATTGTTCATTTGCTTCCCACTTCTCAATGTGATGGCACTGACATTCCCCTTTGTATTTGGAGTGGGTTGGGAAGGTAGATTTCCGGAATTCTTACTTACAAGTTCATGGAGGGCGGTGGCAATCTGGCTCATTTGAGTCTTTAACTCCCTCAACTCCGAACCTTGACTCTTCAGCTCATTCTGTTTATTAAGAACAATTTGTTTCAAAAGATCATCAGTGTTAGAGTCTACCTTGGGTGGGGGATTCCCTTTTTGATGACTTATTGATTTTTGAGCTTCAAATCTCCTTTGGGGTTGTTGGAAACCCTGCTGGTAAGGCGGAGGCTGCTGGAAGTTTTGTTGAAAAGGGGGCCTTTGTTGTTGTCCAGATCCATACCTCATGTCTGGTTGATCCTTCCACCCTTGGTTTTATGTTGGAGCAAATGAATCAAACTTCTTTTGGGGATATGGTTGTTGCTACTGCTGAAATGGTCTCCCAGGGAACACTGCTGCACAATCTTCTGTTTCTTGGAGTTGTGGGCAACAGTCAGTTGGGTGGCTTGTCTCAGTGAAAATACCACAAGGCCTTGAAGGAGGGGGTAAAGATGTCTTTTGTGCCAAAGAAATTTGTCTCACCATAGTGTTCAATTATTCCAACTTATTATCAATCAAATGACTCTCAAGAGAAGAAGTACTTACCTGATGTACTCCCCTGATATGTGGTGTACCTCTATCACCAAATTGTTGGGAGTTTTGGTCCATCTTGTCGATCAATGCACGTGTGGCTGCTGGTGTCTTGTCCACCAATGCTCCTCCAGCTATAGCATCAACCATGATCCTCTCCATGGGTGTGAGTCCTTCGTAGAAGTATCGGATGAGTAGTTGCTCACTGATTTGGTGATGCGGAAATCTTGTGCACAACTTCTTGAATCTCTCCCAATACTCATACATAGACTCCCCTTGTGCTTGCTTGATCCCCGATATCTCTTTTCTAATGGATGTTGTCCTTGATGCTGGAAAAAATCTTTGCAAGAAAATATGTTTCAAATCATTCCAACATGTTACATATTCAGGTTGAAAATAATACATCCAATCTTTTGCAGCTCCATCAAGTGAGAATGGGAATGCTCTTAATTTAATTTGATCTTCAGAAACATTTCTTGGTTTTAAAGTTGAGAAAACCACATTAAATTCCTTAAGGTGTTTGTTGGGATCCTCACCAGATAATCCATGAAACTTTGGAAGAAGGTGAATTAATCCAGATTTCAATTCAAAGTCCGATTCGAGATTTGGGTATGCAATACAATTCGGTTGATAGTTAATATCAGGTGCAGCCAATTCTCGAATGGTTCTATTAAGTTCATTTCCATTATTTCCAGCCATTGGTTCCTCTTTTATGTTTTAATTTGAATAACTTCCAATTCCAATGTTTCCAGAAGATAGGAATTCACCAACTGGTTGAATATTGAAACTTCCCGTAGACTGAGAGTGTCTGATTCGTGCCCTAAGGTTGCGTTCAATCTCAGGGTCAAGATATAAGAGATCTTCAGGATTATTTCGTGTAATAAATCAAATAAAAATGAAAAGAAAGAAAGTGGACCATAGTAAAATAAAAATGAGAAGTTTGAGTTGATGGTCCAAAAAGAAGTAGAAGAAAATAAAAGAAGAAGAAGAAAAATCAGATTGGGTAAAGAAGGAAGAAAGAAGAGAGGAAGAGAATAAAATGTAAAATAAAATAAATACCTCTAATTGGTTGAAATAATTACTTGTCTCCCCGGAAACGGCTCCAATTTGATAGGTCGCTGTCATGGGTACCCTCAAATGATTAATGTGATTTTGGGGTTCTTAGGTGCAGCAGAGTGGCTGACCAAGGTCGTCTCTCAAAGGAGGAAGTGAATTTAACAACTTATTAAAGGTATTCTAAAACAAATAAAATATAATATAATAAAAACACTACTTTAATGTATGGGTTTTTCTTATAGTTTATGAATCTAGAAGAAGTTTTCTGGAAGAAGATTGTATTTTTTTTTTAGTTTTGAAATGAAGTTCGATTAAAATGACACAACAAAAAGATGTTTTTTAGATAATATTTAAAAGACATAATCGATCTAACTATACCTATTCAATAATTTATTAATCATTATCATTTAAATTAATATTCACTTAATTATGATCCCTTAATTTGTTAAATCCCGAACCCTACGAGAATTAACTTTACCACGAAGATTAAGTGAATTTAACCTTAGGCTAACTTCGGAACATGCAATCGCAACACCCTGCTTTGATTGATGTTATAAAATTAGCTTATGGTCAGTGGTAAATTAAGGCACATAATCACTCTGTAAATGAGGATTAATTGAGTTTAGGGATTATATTTGAACTCTACAAGTTGATCCCGTGTGGTTTAGAATTACCGGTTAAGGTTGCGCTCTCACAGTTCACACAATTCCCGACCTCGCGTGTTTTGTGTTAACTATTAAATTGCTTGCTTAGTTTAATTTAAATTAAAAATTCAATTAATAGATCATAATATGTGAATTAAATTAGCTCATTGATTCAAAATAAATGAATTAATAAGGATAGAGGTCGATCGATTACTAAAAAGAACTACTCTTCCATGGGTGGTGTAATCATCGTAGAAGCATTTTGCATGTGCAAAGGTTTATAATGGGTATAACCCAATAACGCTTCTACTCAAGAATTAAATCCCAAATAGGAAGATTAAGAGAATAAATTTAAACAAAACATAATAAAAGAGAAGAAATAAAAGAATAACAACAAAGTTTATTACACAAACAAAATCATTACAACATGAAGGAGAAGAAGAAGGCTTCGTCGAAGGGATCCTTTCTTCAAGAGATACCCTTATTGAAATGGTTTAATAATTGGAATGGATACACTTCTCTTCTTCCCTCAACTTCCCAAAGCACTTCCCAACCCCACAAAATGAGAAAAACACCAATTTATAGAGTGGTGGGGAGGCTAGGTTCAAAGTGGCTTCAAGTGTGAATGGGGAATCTCGGCCAAATATTTTATTCCAACTTGAAACTCCCATTTGACCACCAAAACGCGTGAATTGGCCGTCCTTTCATAAGGGTCAAATGTGAGTATATGGGTCCTCTATCTCCTCTAAAAATTTGGGCTTAATTCAGGCTCATATGAATGAGTTATGGCCTAAATATAGAAGCTTCTTCATTCTAGCGAGTCCATCCCAACTTTGACTTCATGGCCCATTTTCAACAACCAAATTCACTCTTTAGCTATAGTGTCCTGAATAAAGGTTGTATATAATTAAGTTATAAACACTTTTAAAAAATTTCAAATTCAAATAATAAATATAAAAATATTTATCTTTGAAATACTACAGTGAACTATAAAGGGTAAAACTGGAATTTTCATCAAATATTCAAATGAATGATCTAATCCCAAATACTTTCTAATTAAACATATTTAACACAATGTGAGGAAATTATATCATTTATTATATATAAAATATTCAATAAAATAGTGTTTTATCATATAGTTACTATCACCGAAAGGTGTATTCCCTAAAAATGGGAAGTCATTGCGTTTATAACTTGTAAACTCACACAACTAAGCACAAAGTAGGATAAAAGCACAAAGTAAAACTATATAGTAAACAGGGTGTGTACAGAAAGTAAAAGGGGCCAGAATACAATCCCAAATATCAAGTACAAGTAAACTGAAAAGTACAAGTAAAAATGAAAACAGCTCTTGTGAACACCCGCTAAGGATCCTACCTAAAGGGTAGGTACAGCTCTCGAACAGTCGTCTCTGTGGTACGCCTCGTCTGAAGTCCACCTCTGAGCTACCTATAGTACTGGTAATCTTGTCCTCAGCCAGAATTGTCCATCATCTAAACCAAACACAACAAGGTGTGGTCGTAGCCTGTTCAGGGGTGAGTATAACGATACTCAGTAGGGACCCCAAGACCTTGTAGGTCTCCTAGAGTTCCACAAAGGAAAGACCATAAGCATGATCCCAAATCTACTTAGGTATATACCCATACATATACCTAAGATATAAATCCATACTCATAACATACATGAGGGAATTATACCTCAAAGTTAACACCATGAAGGTGATGTATCACATAGCATAACCTCAATCAAAAACACAAAGTAAAGACAGCTCACACTAGGATTTATTCTAGGGGTAGTAACAAGTAATATTCTGAACACCTTAGCTGCTGGATAACTCTT
Source organism: Viscum album (assembly GCA_963277665.1). Taxonomy (NCBI): domain Eukaryota; kingdom Viridiplantae; phylum Streptophyta; class Magnoliopsida; order Santalales; family Viscaceae; genus Viscum; species Viscum album. The sequence goes on from OY728160.1 coordinate 1,860,816,153, forward strand.
CCTATATCGAGTACAGTGGGCATTACGCATCACACATAGCCTCTTTCCACTAACCTTGGACTACTGAGGTACTCCTCCTGTCAAGTATCGTGGGTCTACCGCATCACACATTGGCGCTCCCCATGGTGGGTCTGTTGCATCACACAGAGGCGCTCTCCCTCATGGCCTACTGAGGTACTCCTCCTGTCAAGTACTGTAGGTATTCCACATCACAAAATGTGCTCCCCACCATGGGTCTTCCGCGGCACACAAGGCGCTCCCCACTGGGCTAGACGAATAACTCCGAGTCGAAATGATCAGTAGTCGTCACGTCTCAGCCAGTCGCAGGGTTCCGTACATATCGCATTTGGGAGGACCCCCCCCCCCCCCCCCCCCTCCCCAAGCTATAGTTCATACCTCAATCTCCCAAAAGTTCTATAAAAAAGTAACCCAAAGGTACTTCACGTCAAAAAGGGACCCAACGCAATAAACAGTGCGTCAATCGGACGCCCAGTCTATCAGTTATTAGCATTTCCGCTCTGAGGGCCCAATTGGATTCGGGGTCCGATCCAACCCGGCCGTACTCCAACCTTATCCAAAACTCAAGTGGAGTATATCTAAAGGAACGTATCGATCCAAGTATCCTAGCACCATAGGTGGTTCGTCAAACGGATTTCTGGTTCTCAAGTTATGACCATAAAGGAAAAAAAGGGTCTGAAAGTGCCCGGGTCTGGTCCAACCCGGTCGGACAGACCCCGCATGGGCCTTGGCGGGCCCGGCCCACTGGTCCGTGGTCCGGCCCATCCCGCTAAGGGGTGGCCTGGTGGTGCAGCCTGTTGGGAGCGGCTCGGTGGCGTGGCATGGTGGTGCGGCCCGGCCCGTATAGGGTGCGGCCCGGTGGCACGGTCGTCCCAAGCCAGTGCCGAAGGGGGGGGTGCACCCTCTTCCGGTTTCTTCCGAATGGTCCCTCAGACCGTTCAGCTAGGTGGCACGCGGGACCCATCGGAGGGGTCCCGCCCGGTCTGGCACGGCCGGCTGGAAGGTTGTCCGGACTTCCTCCCAGTGGAGCGGTTGCGCGCCACTGCTCCACCGCGGCCAGCTGGATGGTCGGCCACCCTTCGGCCTCCACCGCGGCTGACACGGCCGCGGCGTCCTGCTCCACTGCCGGTGCAGACGCGCGCCGCCGCTCCGCCACGTGGCTGGCCGGTTGCCGACCGCCACCCTGCTCTGTCGTGGCCGACGAGCCATGGCCTTCTCATCATCCAGAAGCACGGACGTGCGCTACACTTCCATCCTCACGGTCGGTCAGGTGTCGACCACCGCCTCCTTCCACGAGCCATTACGGATTCGTTCCAAGCCCGAAAAATTAAACGATCGCATATTTGCGATCCTTACATCGAGGAATTTGCGTCCATATATCACGCTCAGCAAAACTCCATATTTCCAGCACTAATAAATATTAGGCATTGAAGAACGCATGAAGAATAAAAATAAAGAGGAGCATGGTTTATGTGCGGGATGATGTCCATGTTCATTTGGCCATCATCATCGTGAATTTAGGATATGAAGAATCAATAAAGTAAATTCAAACATAAATAAAACCCCTACTTCAATTGTTTGTTGGTGGTGGCATGAGGAAGAAGACGTAGTCGATGAAGAACATCAGCGTTCATCGCTTCCGCAAGGCACTTCCAATCCGGGCTCGGGGTCAGTTCCTCATTCTTCGTTGGGGGTGGTTCTTTGTTGGAGAAAGTTCTTCCTAGTTCTCTAAGGTTCTCTCAACTCTCCTTTTACTGTGATTTACAAAAAGGAAATGAGGAGCCGACGTATTAAAATAAGTTTATCAAATTAATTAAGGTTGGCATAATTAATTTGATTATGTTGGAACATTAAAGTTGGCACAATTGAATGGTGCATTAAATTGAATTACGTCAGCATAATTAATTGGAAAAGAAACCAAGAGTCACCTACCTCAGTAAAGAGGGAGTTCAAGGGTTGGGTGGTCCCCACCACTAAATTAAAATTGGGATTCTTCAAGCTTGGGTGGTCCCCATCACCAAAAACAAATTGGGAGGATTAAATTTCAAAAATAAAATAAAGCTAGTTTATTTTATTTTCTCCCACAAAAAACACAAAAACTAACTTTCACCCTCGACCAACTACGGTCGAGGTGAAGGTCTCCTTAAGTGAAAATTGGTGTTGCGAGTTCGATGGTGTCCTCGTATTTCAATTCTGAGCATCGGTTCAAAAGTTACAAAAACCTGCTCGCACATTTACTGAACGTACCCAAAAAAAAGTTCAGAAATTCATTCCAGGCACTCCGGGCCTCGGAATCATGTGCCGTCAATTTTTTCAGACTCTTAATATTCCCATATAATTAAAAAAATTTCATGGAAAAATTTGGGTCTTTACACTTGTTATTTTGGGGATGTCAAGTTAGATGGAGTAGGATTGTTGGGACTTTAGGGGTAAGTATGGGAAGATCGTCGAGAACTCTTTATCATTTTGATCCTCAGGTTTCCATGGGAAGTCTGGTTTTATTAGTGTGTTTTTTTATTCTTGATCGTTTAGTGTTGGGATATGACAAGGGGAGTCTGACTAATGGCCTCCATGAGCTCGCAGGGCCTAGAAAGCCATGTGGAGTTGGGGCATGGTCCTAATAAGTCTCTCTTTGTTGGTGTTGTGTTTGAAATATGTCCGTCAACCATATGGTCAAGTCACCCATAGACACTAGTTCCCTTTTGTGGGTTTCTTGGACCTTTCTTAAATTATGAATTTTTGTTTTGAAAATCCTTGTGTGAGAATTACAAAATTGGGTTTTAAAGAAAGGATTGGATTTTGGAAAAGTGTAAAATGGTTTTTCAAAAATTAAATATAAGAATGGTTTTGGGAAGGTTGTGTTTTTTTTAAAAATAAATTTTTGGGAGGAAGTGTAAATGATTTAACGGGATTGGATTTTCCCTAATCTAAACTTGTGGTTTGTTGAAATAAATTTTTTTGAAAGTGTGAATCATTTTAAAGTAATTCTGAAACTTTGTTTTAAATGGAGTGTTTTGGGCTATTGAAAAGTGTTTGAATATGATGAATTGGTTTTGGAAATCTGGTTTTGAGCAGCTGGTGTTTTTTTTTGGAAAGGGGTTTTGGCCTTTGTGGTTGTCATATTATGAAAAGATGCCTTTCTGAATTTTAGAAAATGGGAAGGGGTTGTTTGGAGTAGCTTGGTTGTTTTAAAAGTTGTTAAAAATGAAAAGGGGTAGGTTTTTAAGAAAATGGTTCTTGATGAAGTGTGGTTTGTTTTTTGAAATATTAAAAGGGTTTTTTACTTGGTGGTTGGTGTTCCTATTGAAGGTACATGATTTTTGGAATGATGTTGTTGTTGTTTTTTTTTCCTTTGGTATTTTCATGGGTGATCACATGCATGGTTTTATTGATATATGGAAGGATGGCCTATATGGCATGGTGGTTGGGTGAATGGGGTGGCATAGAAATGTGAATTTGGGTGATACTTGATGAAACACCATTGGTGAATGTGGAAACCCACCAAGTTAGTTTGTTTTTCAAAAGTGTTTTGAGCTGAAAAATTGTGGCCTTTGCTTATAAACCAATGGTTATGTGGCTAGTTTTTTTATGTCTTAGATGATTTGTTTATTCAATAATCTTCCTTGTGATCTAAAATTCATAGTATTGTTGTATCTTGAGATGAGATCTTGTTGGTGGCTTGGTTTAGGAGTAATGTTCATTGGGTTTCTAAAGATGTGTTTTGTCACAAACCAACCCAGGTCGACCCTAAACCGGTCACCCGAGCCAGTCTGCGACATGGCCCAAGGGGTGTTCCCGATCCCCATGGACTGGAAACTAGTGTCGGGCATCAAAATTTTAATCGTTTAGAACTATTTGTACCATGGACAAAAAACAGATAAATAAAAACAGTCGATAAACATAATACTAGCTGCGAAAAGAAAATAAAATTAAATGTACCTCCACGTGACCTTTCTGGTCACCTCCCAACCAAAGGCTTACTCTGCTCCAATAACAAGCAACTCAGCCAAGAAAACCTAAGCAAGGAAACCTGCAACTGAAATGATAAACATAGGCGTGAGAATTAAAGATGCTCAGTAGGGTTTCCAAGATAAACTACAGAATCCAACGTCTCCTTTCTCGAAACAATCCATTAATGCAAGTTTGAAATACAATTATAAAAGTAGGGTTTTCACATTTGAAAATAAGCAACACTTTTTTCTCATTTAAAAACCCAACACACGCTACATACCATTTTCCAAAATCATTTGTCATTTTATAAATAAAATCCAAAACAGAATATACCAATGTTGTGCTAGAGTAAAATGAGTAAGAGTGAAAGCTGAAAATAAACTAGTGCACGGAAAATAAACAAGACTAGTGCACAGAAAGTAAACAAGCAATGAAAATAATCCAGTAACTATGGGTGATCCTAAACATCCCTAGAAGACCCCTATACGTACTCGGTTTCGTAACCACCTTCCGGTGTATGGTGAAACTCCTAAGTCTATAACCAACTGGCCACCCTAACTAACCAATACAGTGGCAAAGCCCGCCTGGCCTAACAAAAAATCCAGGGGGTACCAACCCATCTAATTGAGGTTGGTTAGCAACCATCACTCGATCTTTAAATTATTCTCAGGAACCCATGGTGGTTACAATAATACTGTGTAAGTAGGAGTCCCTCGCATGTGTGACTCATCTCACCGCACTTTCCTACCCCAAACATGGAAACTTCATACGATAACCCATAAGGGATATCCCCCCTATAGAGGTGCCCCAGTATATATATACATATATATATAACATATTATCAAAGGTTCCAACCAGGCCTTCATGCAATGAAATCATTAAAACCATTTGATACCTTTTTCAAAATACTAAAGTTGTTATATGGGGATACAGTAATCAAAACGTCATCATTTCAAAGAGTCAACACAAACATTACATTGAAGCTGAAAGTTCCAAACGGGCCATCATGACACACCCATGTCAAAATAATTATTCTAAAAACATTTAAAGTTCAAACTAGGCACACACAATTTCCAAACACAAACCATTCTAAAATTTAACACAACTCTACCCATGAATTGGAAGATCCAAATGGGCCTTTAAGTTGTCATGTCCAAAAATATTACCCAAAACATTACACAAATACAGATTTTATATTTTCAAAGCCAAACTGGCATACCCTAGAGATCACACTTCAAACCTTTCACAAAATCCACACAAAGGACTGAATATTACTTAGGAAACAAAAACCATTTAAAAAACCAAGGTTTTTAGGGAAACACTAGTTTAAAGGTGTCATTGTCACTTGAAGACACATCCATGGGAGCACCGAGTGCACCCATGGATGTTCCAACATCCAATGGAATTCCTTCATTTCAAAAAAACAACCAACACTATTTCCACAAAACTACCACTTTGAAACTAAAACCAACCGCTCACTTTATTTGAAAAGAACTCACACTGCCACATTAAAAACCAAAGAGCCCCCTTTTTATTTTAACAACTTAACACTATTAGCAAGCTATACCAATACCAAAATTATAAACCAAACCAATTTTACAAATAACCAATGCTGACACATAGCATAATCAAGGATAAAAATTTCATAAAAATCCTCAATTCCACTTTGAACACTATAGTATTTTATCAAATGTGCCAAGTGCACATAAACATTATCATAACCAAATATTTACTTTCAAAGTATTATTATTATTTTTTATCAAACTTTATTAACATAAAAAGAAACTCCCCAACAAAATAGCCATAAAAATATCAAAATAGGATTTGGCACATAATCAAATAACAATAGACTCAAACCAGGAATTGACTCAAAACATGCTTTTGACTAATTCTAAAAATTTAAAATCACCATAACAGGAAAATTTATGGATATAAAAAAGTTGTGAATCACATAAAATAAAATTATTGAAACACACAAGCATTAATTAGACTGTGGAAAGAAAACCATGGAATTACCTACCTCAAACCAAGAGCGGAGGTGACAGAACCTCGACGGAAGGTTGAACAATGCCCCTTGGATCAAGTTCACATCCTAGAAAATGATAAAAACGTGCGAAACACACCTTCAATGCATTAGGTTTTGGTTAAAATGAATAAAACCCCAACAAAATGGAATAAAAATGCACCGTGGGAGAAAGAGGTCATGCGTCGGAAGCCGGGTCGCGCGGGAGGTCTGCCAGAGGCGCATGCGGTGTGGATAAGCGGAGCAGGGGGGTCAGCTGAAGGCGGTCTGGCCAGCGTGTGGAAGCCCAGAGTGGCAGGAGGTGCCTGGCCGAAGGCCTGGTGGATGAGCGGGCTCCAGGCGCGGCTGGCGGACAGGGAGCGGGGTCGGCCAGGACCTTCAAGGGAGGGTGGTGGATCGTGGTAGGGGGATGTGGAGGGCGTGCGATGGGGAGGCGCTGTATGGGGCATGCGACAGAGCAGGAGGCAGGAGCAGGGTAGGGAGGTAGTAGGAGGAGAACTTCATAGGAGGGAGACCGACCCGTCGATTCGCTGCAGGGTTGGAGGGAGGAAGGTACAGGGGCTCGAGGGAAAGAATGGGGCGAGGCTGGGAGCATGGGGTGTGGAGGTCGGGACACGGGGTGTAGAGGCCGGGACGCAGGCGAGGCAGTCATGGTCTCTGGGGATGCCAGTAGTCCAGGACGCGGGTTGTGAAGGGGAGAAGGTAGGAGGGTTGTGGGGTCCTATGGCGAGAGGCGGGGCACAAGGTCGACAGGCAGAGGGGAGGTCCGTGACGCAGTGGGGGTGAGGGGCCAAGGCAGTGGGGTAAGAGGCGGAGGGGAAAAGTAGGAGACGGTGGGATCTGGGTTGCAGCGTGACTAAACAAGGGGGATGGGGGACGATGTGGGTAGGGCTTGGGGTTTTATAAAAAAATGTTTTTTTTTCATTTTATCTTATAATATTATTACAATAATAATAATAACACAAATAATAATAATAATAATAACAACAATTATATTTACAAAAACATACAGAATAATAATAATAATAAACTAATTATTATTATTATTATTATTATTATTATTATTATAATGATAATAACAACATAATATTATTATTATTAACAAGCGTTATTTTTAAAACATAATTCATTTAATTATCAAATCACGAAAACTAGGTACTCGCATGCTCATCGCACGAATTAAAAAAGCGTGCCCGAAAATTGCACACCTCAACGCAGACTACTTGGGAACCTGCACAAGCACCTGGGGTGAACGCATAGTCATTGCTAACCACGCGGTGCCCGTGCATGGGTTTGGAACCCACCAAAAACATTAAACGTCAGAAATTTTTAAACCTGGACCCAACCCAATCCTTGACGTGAGAATGCGGAGCCCAGAAATAATAAAATAAAAATAAATTAGAAAGTCAGGGTGTGACAATTCTCCCCACCACAGACACTTTATACCCCCAGAAAGTCACCCAGCCGAACAGTAGAAAAAACAAGAGACCATGCCCGGTTGAAACCGAAAGAAACCACAACATAAGAGAATGGGAGAACATGAGAGGGTTCTCCCCACCACAAGAACTCAACTAGTGTAGAAATCTAACACCCAAACACACCACTCCAGGAATGGGGAGGGGGCTATGGGGGAACTCCCAACTGATATAAAATAAATTTTATAGTACACCTCCATTAAATATTGAAACTCTCGACCCAGACCAGAAACTCCCAACACTAGGAGAAAACCTCTGAGAAGTACAAAACCCCAAACAGTGAATCTGATCATAACCACAAGCCTTGACTCCTCCGTAGGCACCTACATCTCCAAATGAACACCACCACACCAATACCAACATATACAAGGGTCAAACACACTTTTAAGAAAAATGCATGATTCATAAAACCATAATCTGACAAACAAAATAGCTGGATTACAAAAAAACATGTCTATTATAACTCCACGATGAAACAATGAACTTACAACAACGTCAAAACTTTAATAGTACAAAAATGAAAATGAAAAGACTTTAAATTTTATACTTCTAACACAGAACACAAGACCTGGACCAAGGCTTCACACCCCTGGAAACTCCTGACTAAGCGTGAGCTTCACCCCAAGGCCTGTGGTTAGGGCTCTGATGGCTGAAGCATCTCCTGCCTCATAGTCAGGCACTGACATTCCTCTGGTCATAGTGTCTTCTTCAGGCGATGATTCCTACAGAACTTCTCTAGATGACCCAGGAACCCGCAACGATGACACGTCTTTGGAGGGATGCGACATGATGGCTTTACGTGCTTGAACCAGCCACACTGGTGGCACACTACTGAATGGTCCAATGAACTAGAATCCAAAATCACAGCAGATGACTCTTTTGAAACAATTTCCTCTGGCACATCCTGCTCGCCATATGGGGAACCTTCATGAGTAATTGGATATGCTGGATTGCCAAGCACCTGCGCTCTGGAAACCAGTTCAGCTAAGAATGCCTCATCCACCAACTTCTTGAAATGATGGTCTTTAGAAAGGAGGACTCGGTCCTTGATCTCTGGGCGAAGACCCTCAATGAAGAGAGAATACTTCATAAAATCTTGTGATTCTACCTCCATAGAAAAGGACACAAGCTCCTTGAAATGGTCAACATATTCCTTCATCGTTCGTTGGCCTTGTTGAATACACATGAGCTCTTCCCTTTTCTTTGTATTTACCTATTTAGGTATAAACTATCAGATGAAGACGGATTTAAAGACTTCTCATGTCATCCTAACTCACATTGATGGTGGGGAAACCAACCCCCATTCATCCAGAGCTGGACCTTCAAATAGACCCAAAACAGCATGCACTCTGATAGCTTTGGGAGTTCCTAAAACCCTAAAGACACGCTCAACCCCTTCAATCCATTCTGCTTCTTCTAGCAGGCCTTGATCACCTTGAAGGATAGGCAATGTTCGAGAAGGACCAAAAACTGGGCATGACTTATCAAAAACCTTAGGGACCTTTCTGGGCGGAATTTTCTGAACAACATATAAAACATAGAACCAAAACCAATATCAAGTTTAAGAAACATCAAAGACAGAGCCTTAATCCAAAACAACCATCTAAAAATAAACAAGCAAATATTAACATAGCCAAAATTCCATTTTTCATTTTAGATTTCAAAACTGCCTTCTTTCAAGGCCACTTTCCAAATACAAAACCCACTTTTCAAACCAAATTCAATTTCCAAAAATCATTTTCCCTTTTTAAAATAACTTTAGAAAAAAAACAAGGTAAAGCCTTTAATTCCAAGTGCACACCCGAGTAATCCCATGAAATGTTTCACATGTCTTCATCCGCTTCCATCCATACGCACCAACACGCACTTCCCATGCATTCTCTCACATGTGAAAATGTTCATAAAGAGTACTCGAGGTTGCACCCAAACCATATCTCGACCAGTTCCAAGAAAACACCGGATTTTTAGACCAAGAGCTTTCAGTTTTAAAAATCCATTTCACAAATTTAAATCCATTTAAAAGAAATCATTCTCATTTCAAAAACCCTTTTTCATTTTCAGGAATGCACTTAAACCAACCAAAACCAAGATGACACTTAACTTGAATCAAATCACCGAAGGGAGGGACTAGTAGTCATGATTAACCTAGAGACATGGTAGTGGTCCATGCCCCAAGAAAGCGTCAACAACTAGGAGGAACTTAAACTATGTACACTGACTCCACATGGGTCACTACTCCATATAAAATCACAATGTAACATTGGTTTGCCTTCATTGTCATCCCTTAATCCAAAAAAATAAGAATGATACAAGAACTTAATTCCCGGACTACCCCTAGTGACTCGAGGTTCGGAATGGGTGAAGGTTCATGACGTCATTCCCATACCTACCTCTTGAGTCCCAAAAATCCTAATCTCCATCTACTGGACAACCCAAATAACAAGGGACCCTTCGATACCATTTTTTCATGAACCAACCTGGGTCAACGCTGAACCAGTCACCCGAGCTGGTCCGCAACATCACCCGAGGGGCGTTCCCGATCCCCACAGGCTGGCAACTAGTGTCGGGCATCAAAATTTTAATCATTGGGAATGATTTGGGCCATGAAAAAAATAGATAAATAAAAACAGTCGATAAACATAATACTAGAAGTAGAAATAAAATAAAACTAAACATACCTTCATGTGACCTTTCAGGTCACCTCCCAACCAAAGGCTGACTTTTCTCTACTAATAAGAAACTCATCCAAGAAAACCTGAGCAAGGAAACCTACAAATTAAATGATAAATATAGGTGTGAGCATTAAAGATTCTCATTAGGTTCGCCAAGCTAAACCATAGAATCCAACGTCTACTTTTATGAAACAATCCATTAATGAAAGTTTGAAATACAATTATAAAAGTAGAGGTTTCACATTTGAAAATAAGCAACACGTTTTTCTCATTTAAAAACCCAACACATGGTATATACCATTTTCCAAAATCATTTGTCATTTTATAAATAAAAACCAAAATAGAATATACCAATGTTGTGCTAGAGTAAAACGAGTAAGAGAGAAAGCTGAAAATAAACTAGTGCACGGAAAGTAAACAAGACTAGTGCATGAAAATTAAACAAGAAATAAAAATAATCCAGTAACCATGGGTGATCCTAAAAATCCCTATAAGACCCCTGGACGTACTTGGTTTTGGAACCACCTACCAGTGTATGGTGAAACTCCTAAGTCTATAACCAACAGGCCGCCCTAACTGACCAATCCAGTGGCAAAGCCTGTCTGGCCTAACAACAAATCCAGGGGGTACCAACCCATCTAATCGGGGTTGGTCAACAATCGTCACTCGATCTCTAAAATACACCTAGGAACCCATGGTGGTTACAATAATACTGTGTAAGTAGGAGGTCCTCGTATGCATAACTCATCTCACCACAATTGATTACCCCAAACACGGACACTCCATACAATAACCCATAAGGGATATCCCCCTTATAGAGGTTCCCCGGTATATATATACATATATATATATAACATATCATCAAAGGTGCCAACTGGGCCTTTATGCAATGAAATCATTAAAACCATTTGATAACTTTTTCAAAATACTAAAGTTTTTATATGGCCATACAATAATCAAAACATCTTCATTTCAAAGAGTCAACGCAAACATTATATTGAAGCTAAAAGTTCCAAATGGGCCGTCACGACACACCCATGTCAAAATCATTATTTTAAAAACATTTAAAGTTCCAACCAGGAATATACAATTTCCAAACACAAACCATTCTAAAAGTTAACACAACTTCACCCATGAATTGGAAGAGCCAAACGGGACTTTAATTTTTCATGTCCAAGAAAATTACCCAAAACATTACATAAATAAAACTTTTATATTTTCAAATCCAAACTGACACATCCTTGAGATCACACTTCAAACCTTTCACAAAATCCACACAAAGGACCGAATCTTACTTAGGAAACAAAAACCATTTAGAAAACCAAGTTTTTTAGGGAAACACTAGTTTAAAGGTGTCATTGTCACTTGAAGACATGTCCATGGGTGCACCGAGTTCACCCATATATGTGCCAACAACCAATGGCATGCCTACGTTTCAAAAAAACAACCAATACTATTTCCACAAAACTACAACTTTGAAACTAAAACCAACCGTTCAATTTATTTGAAAAGAACTCACACCGCCACATTAAAAACCAAAGATCCCCCTTTTTATTTTAACACCTTAACACTATTATCAAGCTATACCAATACCAAAATTATAAACCAAACCAAGTTTACAAATAACCAATCCCAACACACAACATAATAAAGGATAAACATTTTATAAAAACCCTTAATTCCACTTTGAACACTATTGTATTTTATCAAATGCTCCAAGTGCACATAAACATTATCATAACCAAATATTTACTTTCAAAGTATTTTTTTTTATCAAACTGTATTAACATAAAAAGAAACTCCCCAACAAAATATCCATAAACATTATCAAAGCAGGATTTGGCGCATAATCAAATAACTGCAGACTCCAACCAGAAATTGACTCAAAACATGCTTTTGACTAATTCTAAAAATTTAAAATCACTATAGCAAGAAAATTTATGGATATAATAAATCTGCAAATCACATAAAATAAAATTATCGAAACACACAAGCATCAATTAGACTGTGGAAAGGAAAACCATGGAATTACCTACCTCAAACCAAGAGCGGACGCAACGGAACCTCAAAGGAAGGTTGAAAAACACCCCGCAGATCAAGCGCACATCCTAGAAAATGAGAAAAACGTACGAAACACACCTTAAATGCATTAGGGTTTAGGTAAAATGAAGAAAATCCCAACGAATTAGAAGAAAAACGCACCAGGGGGAGAAAGAGGTCGTGCGTCGGAAGCCGAGTCGCATGGGAGGTCGGCCAGAGGTGCATGTGGTACGGAGAAGCGGAGTAGGGGGGTCTCCCATAGGTGTCCTTGCCAGCACGCAGAAGCCCAGAGTGGCAGGAGGCGCCTGGTCGGAGGCCTGGCGGGCGAGCGGGCTGCAGACGCAGCTGGCGGACAGGGAGCGGGGTCGGCCGAAACCTACAGGGGAGGATGGTGGATCGTGGAAGGGGGCTGCGGAGGGCATGCAATAGGGAGGCATTGTTCGGGGCGCACGATAGAGTAGGATGGGGGAGCCGGATAGGGAGGTAGGAGGAGGATAACACCGCGAGAGGGAGGTCGACGTGTCGGGTCACTGCAGGGCTGGAAGGCGGCAGGCGCAGGGGCTCGAGGGCAAGCACGGGGCGAGGCCGGGAGCACGGGGTGCAGAGGCCATGACACGGGGTGTAGAGGCTGGGATGCGGGAGAGGAATTTGTGGCTACTGGGGATGCCGACAAGCCGGGACGTGGGGTGCGGAGGGGAGAAGGCAGGAGGGGTGCGGGGTCCTGCGGAGAGAGGCGGGGCGCAAGGTCGACAGGCAGAGGGGAGGTCTATGACGCGGCGAGGGAGAGGGGACAAGGCAGTGGGGTAAGAGGTGGAGGGGAAAACCAGGAGGCAACGGGATCTGGGTTATAGCACGACTAAATAGGGGGGTGGGGGGAGACACGGGTAGGGAATAGGGTTTTATAAAAAAATGTTTTTTTCATTTTATCTTATAATTTTATTACAATAATAATAACACAAATAATAATAATAATAATAATAATGACAACAACAATTATATTTACAATAACATAAAGAATAATAATAATTATAAACTAATGATAATAATAATACAATAATAATAAAAATAATAATAATTATTATTATTATTATTATAATGATAATAATAAAATAATATTATTATTATTAAAAAACATTATTTTTAAAACATAATTCATTTAATTATCAAATTACGAAAATCGGGTACCTGCACACTCATCACACGGATTAAAAAAAATGTGCACACAAATTGTGCACCTCAACGTAGTCCGCTTGGGCACCCGCACAAGCACCCAGGGTGACTGCACGGTCATTGCTAACCACACGGTGCTTGTGCACGGGTTTAGAACCCACTAAAAACATTAAATGTCAGAAATTTTTAAACCGGGACCCAGCCTGATCCTTGACGGGCGAATGCGGAGCTTAGAAATAATAAAATAAAAATAAATTAGAAAGTCGAGGTGTGACATGTTTGATGTTGTGATGCAACCATGGAAAGTTCTCAATTTGAAATCATTACTATTGATCAACCTAAGGATTCATTTAAAATGTTAAATCCACCTATTCAAATGACGCCTCATCCTGATTTTTGGAATAGAGATGTGTTTGGGATCGATTTAAAGTGCTTCTAGGTCATGATAATTCTTTTGGACATAGTAGTTGTGTTGAGTGATATTGATGTGTTTCACTGTATTTCTTATCAATTCTACCCCTTATTCAGAGTGAGACAAATTTTTGATATGTATCTATGATTTCATATTTAGATGAAGGTCTTTTGTTGAGCATGTGAGTTTTTTTTGAGTGGTGTGATCCTTAACACCCTAACTGCGGTGCAGTAGATGCTTCAATAATCAGGGCTCTAGCCATAGGCCTCGGAGTGAAGCTTTTTACGCAGTTAGGAAACCTCCAGAGGTGTGGGGAGCTTGACCAGGATCCTTCCTACACCATTATGGTATGGTAGTTTCTATGTCTCTATTGTGGTTCCTCATTTCTGTGAATTTCCCTTTGTCACAATAATCGTGGTGGACTTACCCCTCACACAATGTCTATGGTTATGCCTTCATGGATGTGGGTTTTTGATCAATGTCCCTGTGTGGACCGCTTAGGAAAATAGGGTGTGGTATTGGTGTTACCTATTTTTAGGTGGAGAGTGTTGGGTAGTTCCTTTATTTCTTTTTTGGTTTCAGTGGGCTAATTATTCGGTCCCCATCCCTCCACTTCCAGAGTGGTGGGGGTCCGGATTAGTGCCGAATGTGTTGGGCTAGTTCTTGTCCCCTCCATTTGGGAGTGGGTGGTTTAGATTTTCATGTTGTAACCCTATTAACTTGGGTTTGTACGTTGTTGTGGCAGATTTTTGGTGGTCCTGTATAAGTGATTATCAATTCTAGTTAATGTTGAATTCTTGTTTGTTCGTTGCAAGTTGGGTTCTAATGGTGGGGAGACCCACCACGGGTCTCATTGATTTTTTCCTCCTAAGAACTTATCTAGTGCTAGTTGTTTCTTAATGGTGGGGAGTACATTTTTTAATCCATAGGAATATTTGGTTTTCATAATTTCTCTTTGGTTTGGGTGATTTCTGGGTTCATTGGTAGAAGGCCCCACAACCGGGTTCTTGGTTTGGTTGTGGAGGTAGTGACTCGGTCTTTCGGTTGATTCTCGGGAAGTGGTTGAGAGTTGGTGTGTTGGTTTAGGTAAGAGGATTAATTTCCATTAATGGTTGATGGTGTTTTATTGTATTAGTAGGTTGGACCATATATATAAAGAATCCTTAGGTTTTGATCAATCGTCTATATTGTGTTATGGCTTTCCGGTGGCAGAAAACTTTAATGGTGGGGAGAATTGTCACACCCATTTTTTTCATGTCATGGTTTTGATCTGATTCATTGAAAATATTAATCCTTTTCTTGGGTTTTGGGTGAGATTAATTTTGAGTTTTGAACTTCCATATATGTTTAATAATACTAATTTGGGTTCCCCATTGCTTGTTTAGGAGTTTTTGGAGAAAGGGTGGTTATTTCATGATTTGGGCCAACCGTGAGCCCATTTGCAATTTTAAAAACCAAATTTTTTTGTTTAATAATTCCTTTTTTTTTCAACATTTTTCATTCATTACACTTCCCACTTTTCCTCCATTGACATATTAATACTACCATATCCTTTTTGACCCCTTATAAATTCATAAACATGGTGAATTTGGGTTACTTATTTAGGTAATGGGCCAGCCCATGGACCCATTTCCAGTTTTTAAAAAAAAAGTAATTTTTTTATTTTATATATTTTTCATTTTTTAATATTGTTTGGTTATTCCAGATCCCACTCGAATCCAAAATACCTATCCTCACCCCCATTATCTATTTTATCGCTTTGGAGCTCATTGGAATCGCTTATTAGGTAGAAAGTTCTCTGGTTTTCTCAAAATGTCCAGAATTGAGAAGGTAAATTATTTCACCCATAAGTCATTCAATTAGTACTATTTTTTCCACAAATATTCTTTACCTGGTTAATCCAGATCTTAGTATCCTCTCTAAGAATTAAAAAGAAATTAACTTCTCTCTAATGTTGCATATATAATGGAAGATGAAGAGTTTTCTAGTTGAAAAGGTGATATTCCTTCTCCTTTCTCCTTCCTCTTCTTCCTTCTTTCATTATTTATTGGTTTTATAATCTCAACTAGTCATGATAGACCTAGGGTTATTCTATCCTATGAATTTTGATGGTCTTTTTGTTCGTTTGGATCTGTTATTCATAGGTTTAGGGTTTGTAAACCCTCAGATGGTGATATTGGGTGTGCGTTTCCATTACGCCAAGGATTTAAGGTAGGATATCCCTTGAACATGCCTTTATCTTTTAATATTAATAATTTTATTATTGTTTTAATCTTATATATATATGTTTATTATTATTTTTCATCATTTGGATAATTTTCTTGGTGTGCAAAATGGTTTTTTAATCTTTGTTTTGTGAAAGGTAGTGTTGTTTTGTCATAAAAGTGTACACCAAGTGTTTGTTTAAATGTTCAACTATATTTTAAAACTATTTTGTGAGGTTTAGAACATGTTTTATGGTATTTTGAATATGCTAAAATATCTTTTATAAAATATGTCATGCAATTGGTGTTTTATTCTTTGTCAAGTGCTTAAAATAAGTTGTTTTGTTTAAAAGGGCGTGTCATCTGTTCGGTAAATTGTCTGGTTGGATTTTATGTGTTATGTTTGATTTAAAATTTATTTGTTTAGATTTATAAATTAATTTGAATAATTATAAATGGTATTTGGGGTCCTCATATGGATTTCTAATTTGTATTTGGTTTTACAAACAAATGGGTTTTGGTTTACAACATGTTTTGGCCCGAGTTGTCGAAAAATAGCCCATTTCACATCCTTATGAAAATGGTTGTGTTTTGAATATGTAACCTGAATGTTTTAAGGGATTTATGAATGTGTTTTTCTATGGTAAATGGTTTTTATACACCTCCTTAATAAAAGTGAAATGCATACCTTGGTTAAAAGGATAGTTTTGAGAAATGCTTAAAGGCCCATTTGGCATTTGTTTTTTGTAAAAATGGTTTCCATGTGTATTTCATGTTCTATATTTTGGGTAAATTTTATGGACCATGAAAATAATTTATTAATTGGTTTTGGGGCTTCTAAATCTAGGTTGTTATGTTATTTATGGGTTTGTGGCCTTAAAAGATCATTTTTAATGGATTTTATGTGCAAGACCTCGTTATACTCCTTGAAATTGTTTTACGAATCTTTTTAGTTGTTTATTGATTCATGAAAGAAATGTGAAGAATTTTGGTGGGATGTTTTTGTGTTTATTATTTGGTAATGGAATTTTTATTTGAAAATTGTATTTTATAATATGTGTAACTTTATTGAGCACTAAAGGGAATCTCGAGTATCTAGGTGGGCGGACGTGTACTAGTATGCTAGTGATCCCGTGGGGTTTGGCCCTTGTTTCACGTAGGAAGTTTGACGATGAAAAAACTAACTAAACTGTGATTATGATGATGTTAGGGGACCACTTGGTTATTGGTATTCTCCTTACTAGTGTATTGTGTGCACAATAATGGATATTTATTATGGTTACTTTCACCGAGATACGAGGTACCTGGGGCTCAAAACTAACTAGTGCCTAGGGGTGTTCCTGTGGCTTGTGCTCATTGGATATTTTGTACTCACCATCAGCATACATTGTGTTTGGTTGGTAAATTCAGTAGTGTTTTTGATTTATTTAAAATTTTAAATTAATTAAAGAAACCCTCTTGAAAACTATTTTCATTTTGAAGTTGCACCTCTTTGAAAATTTTTACTAGCATTCTTGTTAATAAAACATGCAAGTTTTTGTCTGGTAATCTATTTTATATAGCATGGGACCTCATTTGGAAAACATACCTTTATATATTTTATTTAAAACTTTAAATTTATGTTTCTTTTATTTTAAAGTATGTGCATTGGGAATAGAATATCGGGCTAACCTACTGAGTTTTAATACTCGTGCCAATAGTCTTCTTCTGTTTTTAGACCTTGTACAAGTTTCAGCTTGAGTTTGATCATCTTGGGTGACGTGTGATCATTATGTTGGAGAGTGACCGGAAGGGTCAAATGGAGTTATTTGGTTATCAGGTTTGGTCAGATGAATTTTTTGTTTAGTTGTACTTTCATTTTCTTGTACAAATAATGTTCAGTTCAGTTTTTATATAAATGTATTTTGGGATGTCCATTTCTTTATACTATTTGTTTGATTATTTATATGTGGGAGAAATCATTCCCTTGTGTACTCTATTGATGACCTTGGTGCTTTTCGCCATCCCAGGAGGATCGGGAACGCCTCTCGGGACTTGTCGCGGGCTGGCCCTTATGACCGGTTCAGGGTCGACTCGGGCTAGTTCATGAAATATGCTTATGTATATTTAAATTTATATAGAATCACAAAACCTTTCATATCCTTTGCATGATAAAGAATTAAAAACTACATGTAGGATCAAGGACTCACCATCTTAAGGAATAGGTAGTCTTGTACTCAAAAATTTATATACATATAGATGTGTGTGTGTGTGTGTGTGTGTGTGTGTGTGTGTGTGTGTGTGTGTGTGTGTATACATCTATATGTACTTATATATATATATATATAAATTCAAACTGAGTCATGGCAAGACAATATAAGACCTATACCGGATTTTAATGAGGATGTGAGGCTCAGAAAGGCTTGAAGGAGGCTTGAGAGGAGGAAGAACTGTGATGTTAGGGGTGCAACAATATGGGTACATAAACTATATTATATAAATTATCTTTAATACCAATTGCTGGAAAACTGAGAGATTCTCAGTTTAAAATATTACCGAGGGTGAGTCTTTGTGGAAGATGAGGGAAAGGAGGGACCACTGGTGTCACAGGTGGAGAAAACAAATGGAGAAAGTGGAAAACCCCACTACTGTAGCACATGTGGAGGAAGAAGAAGACACCACGGGATAGAAAAACCAGAAAAAAGAACAGGCGGCAGAGATTAACCGAGGGAAGATCCAACAGTGGAGGCAAGTCTGTGGATTTTAAAAAGAGATGGATGGTTGAGATCTACTAAGGAGATGATCAGACGGCTATGGGAGACGCTGAGATTTTAAAAGACTCGGATGGTTGTGATTATATCGTGATGAATCGGATGGTTCACAAAAACATGGAGGATATACCGCGGGTGCTGAGGATCGAAGACCGAACTGAATTGGACGACCCAAATCGCGCACGTTGAGATCCGACAGTCCAGATCTGATCCCGGCTGATTTTCACCATCCCACATCGAAATGGGGAGGCTTAAGCATCTCCTTTATAAGCTTAGGACTCTGATCCATCACTCAGATTACTCCCTCTCCCCTCTAGGTACTGCCCCATACCGGGTTCTTCTACAGGCATACTCTTGCGCCCACCCACGTTGTCGTGTCGCCCCACATGGTGTCGTGCTCTGGTCCTTACACACGCACCCATGCATGCTAAGGGTAATCTATTCTTCCCATGCATGCGACTTAGCATGCACCCTGCATACGCACTGCCCCTAGGCCATTCCCAAGGGGTTGTGGGTGAGATACCCATCAAGGCTTTGATGGCTGCCTAAGAGGTGGCCCTCGACTAGGTGGGGTAATCACCTATCTTTTAGCATAGTAAAAGTTTAGAAAATATTTTAAAAGGTATAATCGATCTAACTATACCTCTTCAATTAATTATTTATCATTATCATTTAAATCAATATCCACTTCATTATGATCCCTTAATTTGTTAACCCCAGAGCCCTACAAGAATTAACTTAACCACCAAGATGAAATTAATTAAACCTTATTCTATCTTTGAAACATGAAATCACGGAACCCTACTTTGATTAATGTTCTAAATATAGATTATGGTAAGTGGTAAATTAAGGAACATGTCCATTCTAGAAAATGATGATGAATTGATCTTAGGGATTATATTTGAACTCTACAAATTTATCCCACGTGGTCTTGTTTTACCGATTAAGTTTTTGCTCGCACAATTTACACAATACTTGACCTCACGTGTTTTTGTGTTAATTATTCAATTGCTTGCTTAGTTTATTATAATTTAAAAACTCAATTAATGGATCATATTATGTGAATTAAAGTATCTCAATGATTCAAAATAATTAAATGAAGAGGGTAGAAGATAGATCGATCACTAAGAGAACTACTCTTCCATGGGCGATGTGGTCATCGTGGAGACGTTTTTCATGAGCAAAGGATTGAAAGGGTAGAACCCAATCTCATCTCCACTCTTGATTCCAACCCAAATAGGATGAATAAAGAAGAATATAATTGAACAAAATAGAAGAAAATATAATAAATAAAAGAAGAACAAATAATTTTATTACATAAATGAAAACATTACAACATGAAGAAGAGAAGAAGGCTTCGATGAGAGGATCCTTGCTTCAAGAGCTACCCCTCTTACTATGGTTGGAGAATTTTGGTGAAACAAATTTTCCTCTACCTTAAATCTCCTAATGAACGTCCCAACCAATTAAAATGATAAAAACACTAATTTATATAGTGGAGGGGAGGATAGGTTTAAATTGGTTTCAAGTGTGAATGGGGAATCTAGGACAAATATTTTAATCCAACTTTCACTGCCCATTTAACCTCCAAAATGTGTGAACCAACTATTCTTCTAGAGGAATTATTTGTGAAAAATTGGGTTGGAGAGATCCTCTCAAAATTTGGGCCCAATAAAAGATAGGATAAAGAAGTTATGGCCCAAGGGTAATGTCAGTTCCATCACATTGAAAAATGGGAAGAAAATGAATGATACATTTGTACCTATCATTCCACCAGGATTCACCTCAACTCCAAAAAATCCTCATTATACACCAATTGTTGAGAAACCCAAGGAGAAAGATAAAGGTAATAAAAATATTGATGATATTCCTCCTAAACCCCTTCCATTTCCAAATAGAGTTGTATAAACAAATAAGATGGCTGAAGAGGTGATGCAAAAAGAAGTTTTGGACACATTCAAGCGTGTGGGGATCAACATCCCTTTACTTTAAGCCATCAAGAAAATATCAAGGTATACCAAATTCTTAAAATAACTTTGTACCAATATAAGAGGGCTCAAGGGAAATGAGAGGATCAATCTTGGAAGGAATGTGTCATCACTCATTACACCAACTCTAGAAATTATAACAAAGTTCAAGGATCCAGGGATATTCACCATACCATGCACTATAGGGGAGTTACACTTTTCTGATGCTTTATGTGATTTAGGAGCTTCCATAAATGTAATTCCTCACTCTGTTTTTCTTCTTTATAGGTTGGTGAGTTTAAGCCCACAAGATTAGTGGTGCAGTTGGCGAATAGAGCTACAACATATCCAGTGGGAGTCCTTGAGGATGTACTTGTTTGGGTAAGAGACATGATCTTTCCAGCAGATTTCTACATGCTTAACATGGAGGACGATCAGGTAAGTTCTCATGCTCCCATTATCTTAGGTAGAACCTTCCCCAAAACTACAAAAACTATCATAAATGTCAATGAGGGTAAAATTTCCATGGAGTTTGGGGATGAAGTTGTTATATTTAATGTTATAGACTCCATGAAGTACCCCTCAGAGGACCATTCTGCATTTTTTATCTCCCATTTTGAACCACAAAATAAAAACCCCATGGAATTTTATTGTCCTATTCTTAGGGAGATTATGACTATTGGTTCTAGTTTGATGTCTAAGAGTACTTCCTTTGAATGCACAAGACTCTCTTATATTTTATTTTGAAATTGATTCATATTCTGATTTTGATCATGTGAACTCTGATTATGACATGGTTGTTGAGTATGCTGATGGATTTGATGCTTTATTATTTGATTTTGATGATATATATTCTGATAATGATTCTCATTGTGAACATATTTCAGTTTCTTCAATTTCTCCATCTATATATCACCCCCCTTCATTGGAACTCAAGCCATTTCCACCAAATCTCAAATACTCATTATAAGGACTCGGCCTTAAACATTACATAATCTTGAATTAAATGGATAATTAACATTGAGGAACATTTCAGGTTTAGATTTTTAGAGAATTATGTCATAATATTTACATAACAATATGAATATTACATGTAGACAATTCTACTCAGTATCCATTTTTTCATAAAATAAAAACTCTTGAAAAAAAGAGTCATGTCTAGTTCCATGTTTTAGACAGCGTGACTTTTCTTTGATCCCATCCTTGACCCTTATTCATCTTTAAGTCCTGTGGAAAACATTTCAAAAACTTGGGATGAGCATCAAAAGATCAGTAAGGGATATAAAATAAGGAATGAAAACATTATCCCATCAATAAATACAAAACAAATAAACTATACTTTTCAATCATAACATACCTCATGAAATCATAAGATTTATGAATAACACACAGAAATCATAATTCATAAAGGTAACTTGTGGAATCCATATTAAACTTACATTTTAGTTATCACAGCTACAAAGGGAGTCACATTTGGAATACCCATCACAGTATATTCCCTAAATCTCTTAGAAGAAACATTCACGTTTACCTCTGTCACGTTACCCAATGCATTGGAGAGCTATCTCGGGCTCACCTGCCCTAGGTTTATCACGGAACCACCTGTATATGTAAACAATGCCCAATAAACATAACATATTCATAACACATAACACAAGAATAAAGGAAATATAACATTTCACATTCCAATAACAATATATCAAATCAAGATATTGAAATAAACAATGCTTTATAAAACCATTTAAAACATTTAATAAAGAGATTTTTGAAACAAAGTGTCCCATACCACTTTGAAGCTTTTAAATGAATTTAACATTTTAAAACATTAATGTCCACATAAATAAATCCTTAAAACCATTTTTAAAACATGGACATTAATGATAATTATTTAGATTAATAAATATTTAAAACATTTAAAATGATATTTTAGTTAAAGAGATTTTAACAAAATGAGAGACTCTTGAATACAAATAATTGAGGAATAACATTGAATCAAAACTTTATAATATCATGATAATAAAGTTATTCATGATATAATATTCCAAAGGACAGTATATACACCATATAAGAGTGGATTGGTGCATATCAACAATGACGTCTCAATGGAAATGTAAATTGAGATGAAATCCCTTATAAAGAAGGTATCCTTAGATTAAGGCTAAATAAATTACAAAATTATGTGTGAAAATATAAATACACCCAATATAAGTTGATATTAAGTGTAAAACAATTAGATGTTATTCACACATATTCATAGCATGACATAATCAAGAAGTAGATGTTTAACCCAAAAATTGAAATTGGGTTAAGAAGTTTTTTTACAGAAATTCGACAGCCTAACGGCGTCACTTTAAAATTCAGAAAATAAGTTGATGAGAAAGAAAAGGATATCTCATCACTTGGACATAAATTTTACATCAATAAGGATATATAATAACATATCCAAACATAATAAGATGTAAATTAAATGACATAACAAAAAAAAAGTCTTTTAAAAAGAGGAGGGTGAAAGGTTCCCTTACCGATTTGGTAACTTACGAAACATACACCCCATGAAATAAAGATCACACAATGAATATTTAAATACCCATAAATTAAAGTATATTACACAAAGAATACAATCATGGGCAGTACACCCACCACATGGAAGGAAATTGTGGCTAATATAGCATGAATCTCACGGGAATAAAAAGTGAGATGAAAAAACCTTACCACGTTGTAATCAATCGAGTCATATGAGAAAAAGTTAATAACCACTAAATTAATCACAGAATACCATCAATATATATATCAAATGTCATTATAAAATACACCACATGCAATAAATAAGTGGTGAACAATGTAAATATCACGAAATTAAAAGTGAGATAAGAAATCACTTACATCGTGTCCGGCTTGACTCGATCATTCTTTAATCTCCTAAATAATAAAATAAAGTTAATTTATACTTGATTAATAACCTTTTTCAAGTTTATTATTCCTTTTATATCACTTATTACCATGTTATAAACATTATGTAATCATTTAAGTTATTAACGGTTGTTTCATCGATATTTGGTACTTGAGTAAAAATGAACACCTTATAATTACAAGTTGTCCATGTCGTCAACAATCCATTATCTCCAGAATGATATTCATGATTTAGATATCATATAAATCATATATATCCAGTATATATATGTATTTATAATAGTACATAACATTTGGAGATAATAAATGAAATGCACCGTTCATGGAGACGGTAAGCCGTACATACGCATGAACGCTACTTTCATTTCTATTTTGTACTTTAATGGAATTAAAACATAATGATACATAGGTATATTGTAATTAAAGTATAATATAATATATAATATCATTAACTCCATCCTTTATACATCCCACATAAGGCATTAACAAGTCATATCACTTTGAGGGGGTGGTAGTCCGCACTTCCCAAAATGAAATTATCAAGTTTACCCGTTATGAAAACCATAAAGGTATGATATAAATGAAAAATATAGAAGAATAAAGAAAACATAAACATAATATATATCATATATAAATATATTTCCATCATAATGGCCACCATGATAGGCAGTAGGAGTTAATTTAACCATCATCGTTTCGTGAGGCGTTAGTTTGTCATCCACAAAAACATTATGTTCTTTACCCATTAGATGGAGGTATGTGTAAGTGTAGTTCTAATACTTATCATAAAAACATCCTATTATATTTATGATATTGTTGTTGTTATAAAATAAAAGAATAAAAAGAGTTTAGGGGTTTGGAGAAGTAAAATAAAATAAAAGAACTTAAGAGAAGATGTTACCTTTAAATCGGGTAACTCCCTTTGGTTTGAACCAAAAGGGTTTCTTGAAGTGTTTTCTGCTTAAGTTAAGGCTTCTAGAATGAAGAGAGGGATCTTGAGAGCTTATTGAAGTAGAGGTTTCACGAGACAAAGTCTTGAGAAATGTGAGAAATGGGTAAGAAGTGAGGGATTTTATAAGGGAGAAGAGGGGCTATTTAGGAAAGTTTGAAACAATTATTTTTTTATAACCTCATATTTGTTGGATCAGATTACACCAAATATACACAAGAGGGGGGTGAATTGTGACTTTTCAAAAAACTTTACGAGATTGTGTTCTGCCTTTTAACTTTAATCAGATAAAATGATGCAACGGAAATTTAAATAGCAGAAACACAAAATGTATAGTGGTTCGGGGAACAGAAGGCCCCTAGTCCACTCCACCAACACTCTACTCCACGAGCTTGGTGATTTTCACTATCTAGTCCTCATTTCAACAGACCGGTTCACAAATGAGTACAAGCAGTTGACACCTTTACAATCCAAGGCAAAAAAAAGCCTTCTGGTTCACTTACAGAACCTACACAGCTTAGTACGAGAAGCCGATCACTCAAGAATAGAAAAGAAAGATTTTCGTATTCTGAAAATACTTTCCAGTTGCTCTTCAAAATTGCAACAGCATACAATTGACAGTAGGTAGATCATCGCCTTCAGAAATAATAATCTTCACATAAGAGATGTTCTGAGTTGATCTCGTTGCAGTGAATATAAAAAATAATAATTCACAACTTTAGCAGAGACAGATCCACAGTAGAACTTTGATATAGAACAAGTAAATCTTTTATCGTGTTCCTTCCTATTTAACAAAAAAAGCTTTGACACTCCTTTTGAAACAGCATATTGGTATGTTTCAGTAGTCTATGTTTTCCTTTTTTTCAGAATAATAAAAATATCACACATGATCAATAATTGTCGATGCAGTTTCAAAAATCCCATATAAATAAAAGAACGATAAGAAATTATCCTGTAAAATTAGATCCACAAAAGTCACCTTTTTACTCATGATATTCAAACATTTGAATTTACAGAGTAGTTGTAACTTCCCTGAAGACTCAGCATAAAAATCTCCTTTTAATTTGATCAAAACATTGATAAAACAGTTTTGAATCAGTCAAAATCGTACTTTAAAATCAGCTTTAAATCTGGCTTGAAATCTGCCTAATAATCAGCGTACTGACCGTTGCATAAAAATATCAACTTTAAATTCTTCGATGCCAAACATAAGGTTGAGTTGAACTGTATGCATCCTCTGAATGTAAGGTTGATGACGTAGTCTTCAAACATAAGGTTCACAATGTAAGGTTGACAACATAAAGTTGACAATGTAAACTTGACAACAAACATAAGGTTCATTCCAAATGTAGGGTTGGTCATCCATACTTTTCTCTTCAACTTTCAAATGTACGATAAAAGATCCATACTTTTACTTGATCCATACTTTTCCAAGAACTTATGGTTGTTTACAAAAGGAAGTTTGATGAACCATACTTTTGAGAAATAAATGTAACATTTAATATTTACGTACGGTTCTCCTTCCATACTTTTATGATATCTCAAACGTAGGGTTCCTTCCTAACGTAGGGTTCTTCTTCCATACTTTTCTGATAACGTATGGTTCATTAACCATACTTTTTCCTTATCTCAAAAAGTATACACGCTTTTCATCCTTACACTACGTTTATCCACATAGAGTATGAACAGTGTTTCCAGAACACGCTCAAGCAGATTCCGAATAAGTAGCGCATGAACAGTGTTTCTAGAACACGCTAGATACGAATACTTTAGTAATAAATTTCCGTTATTTTAAGAGTAAAATAAAATAATAAATTCCTAAAAAATACTTAACAAATAAAATCATTAGAAAATAATTAAGGGTATTTGTGAGCATCAAAATTGTCATAAAGAGATAGAGTATTAATATAAAATTCCCCTTTAAATAACAATATTTTGTATTTTTTAAAACAACATTTGCTCAACAATCTATCCCTTTTGATGATCACAAAACCCATAAAATAATTGATTAAATTAACTTAACTTAAAATTAATTATATATAGTTTTGAAATTGTGAAAAGATAAGTTTTGAATTTGGAAAAGATAAATATCTCCCTTTAATTTATACATGTTTTAATTTCTTCCCCAATAAAATGAATTACTCCCCCAAACAAAAATATGTTTGTGTTTATCCAAATTTATCCCCCTTTTTGTGATATCAAAAAGAATGATAGAATATGGAATAGAACACAGATTAATGTAGCACTGAATAGAAATAAATCCTATTATTAACTGTTTAGTAATAATTCAATCTGGATTACTGGAATATCGAAATAAGAACAGTAAAACAAGTAAATATAATGAAATACATTTTCATTAAAAGTACAAAAATAATAAATACAGGAATCAAGATTTTGGTAGTTAACAGGTAGGGTTTATCTTCTCTGGACTGTAGACTTGATTTCTGCTAACTGTTCTCTCAAACTTTTCATTAATCCATCACCGAGCTGAATAATAAGATCTCTGGCCTCTTGAGTCATATGAATATATTCAATGATATTGGCTCTAAAAAACTTGTGAATCCATTATTCTTTCTCCATAAACAAAGATAGCTTCTCTGTGAATTTATCTAAGACAGAGTAGATTCCTGGCTCACTGGATGTCAACTGATCAACCAAGAATTTCTGATTATCTAATAGAGAAGATAATTGAGCATTATTGCACTGAAGATCTTGCAACCTGTCATTCATGTTGCTCATTGTGGCTGTGATAGCTTGAAATCTTCTGATTAAATTAGGTGAAGTACCTAATCCACTAGCAGCACTATTCCCAACTGATGCAAATTGTGTCTCCATAAACAACTTAAGATCTGAGAAATCTGATTTCATAACCATTTTAGATTTCAATTTGGAAACAGCATTTAGCATATCCTCTTTAAAAAATTAAACTTCTTTCCTTGAAACATAACTCTCCTTAAGCTTTTGAAATTTCAACTATTCTGATGCTAAGTTGCTTCTCAGAGAATCATTCTCACATTGCAGTTGAGATAACTTTTTGTAAAACTCTTCAACTTCACTATTCCTTGAATCAGAAGCACCATGATCTTGATTCTCATTCTCAGGATCTGTGTGATGTAGCAATACTAAAGGTAATGATTCAGCATCAGATTTTTCTTTCTCCTTGTCCTGAGTAGGTTGGTCCACATATTTTTCCCCAGAGTCCTTTTCAGACTCTTCCATAGAAAAATCCTCTTGAATAACTTCTGTGTGAGATTCAGAAGCATTCTCATCACGAACATCTAAAATTTTTTCTTCCCAAGAAATATCTAAAATGATAACCTCTGGAGTTTCCTAAGGTATGGCCACTTCCTCTCCAGGATCTACCTCATTTTCTTATTGAAGTAAAATGACAACATCAGCTACAACTTGTTGTTCTGATCTTTCAACTACAATTATTTCAGGATCAGGATCTGTAACAGTGACATTCTGTTCTTGAGGTTGGTCAACAAACTTTTCTCTGACAAAGCTGTAAGAGAGTAAATCTCTTGTAGTTAAGTCAGGTAAAGTAAGTTCCTCAATCACAGGTCTTCTCCTCTGAGTCTGAAGTCCCTCCTGACTTCTTTCTTCCTTAGTTTATTCCACTTAAAATCTAATCCTCCTTATCACAGCGCTGACTCTCGATTCAGCTTGTCCCTCCTTGGACTTTATAGATTGATCTTGAGCACTCTTCGATTCATCATCTACTCCTACTGGAAAAAAATTTCATTTGATAGTACTCCATAAATAGCCAATATTTCTTAAAGTTCCAGCATTAAACACATTACTGTGATAACAGCGTACTTTGGCATCCACCAGTCTCACCATGTCCTTCGTAAACAACAGCTTGGAGATGAATCGACCAAAAGGATAAAAGTTCATTCAGGCATCACTCTGAAAAAAAAATATCTTAGGTATCTAACCATATACCTAGGAAAATTGAGTTTAACATCACTGATAAAAAGATACATTATATACATATTGGGATATAATATCTTTTCTAATTTCATACATCCTTGGTGAAATCACTGTTTGCACAAATTTGACCAAAATTTTCTGATCAGGCTCTAAATCCTTGATAAACATTTTCTTTATAGTTTTAATACCAAAGAGAAACAACATTATGTCCTCTGATTTATGCAAAGAATCTCCAATATTTTTCAAATAAAAATGAAAAACTCCCTCATGAGGGCAGTTGAGAATCTGACCAATTTCTACTGGAGAGATTGAGAAATCTCTATCCTTTATCTTAGCCATCATACTGTCCTCAGTATCTCCCAGACTAAACTGTATAGATTTGAAGAAGTATCAAATCTCTACCTCATATAGAAATTATGTATTCTCACTGTTGAAAGTTTGTTCGAGATTCAGAAATGACAGTGCTTGTTTCAACAGGAGATTTTTCGGATATAGCCATTCAAGATCAACCGCCTTGCCCTGTAAGATTTTTATTCCTTCTAAACATTATTTCTTGGAACTGCTGGTTTCGGCTTCATAGGCTATTTTAGTCTTTTACATCTTTACGAGAATCTCTGAAGGTTTGAAGGTTAGGGTTTTAGAGGTTCGAAGATTAGGTTTGACGAGCAGAGGTGCGGTTTGTGGGTTCGAAAAGGTTTTGGTAGAAATGAAACGGTTTAGAAGTCGAAATGGTTTCTGACAACCTTGATTCCCGTGTTTTTAATAATCATTACATAAATTTAAAAATAAATAAAATAGATTACATGGGGAAAATAAAATTATTCTGTTTGAAAAACAAAATAGCTAAATTATTTTAAGTAGAATTAAAATAAAGAACTACTATATTAAAATAAAATTTTATTTAAAATAAAATAAACCTAGCTCCCCCTTAATAAAATCAAACCTTGCAGTGGGAAGTGGTTTAGTAAAAATATAATCTAATTGAATTTCAGTACTTACAAATTCCAAAGATATATCCTTTTTAAGAACATGATCTCTTAGAAAATGATGCCTGATATCAATATGCTTGGTTTTAGAATAATTAATAGGATTCTTTGAAATATTTATAGCACTAGTATTGTCACATAAAATAGGCGTATTATTAAAATTTAGTCCAAAGTCCATAAGATTGTTTTTCATCCACAACACTTATGCATAGAAACTGCCAGCAGAAACATACTCTACCTCAGCTGTTGATAGGGAAACTGAATGTTGTTTCTTACTTGACCATGACACTAAAGATTTTCCTAAAAAGTGACAAGTTCCTGAAGTGCTTTTACTATCTAATCTACAACTCCAAAAGTATGAATCTAAATATGAAATCAAATTAAAATCAGAATTTTTTAGATAAAGAAGAGATTGAAAAACAATTCCTTTTAAATATCTAAAAATTATTTTAACAGCAGTTGAATGAGATTCTTTAGGATTTGATTAAAATCTTGCACAAAGACATACTGAATACATTATATCTGGTCTGCTAGCAGTAAGATATAATAAACTACCTATCATAACTCTATATAACTTGTTGTCAGCTGATTTTCCAGTTTCATCCAAATCAAGTTTTATATTAGTGCACATAGGAGTTGTATATGTCTTGTTGTTTTCAAGTCCAAATTCTTCAATAAATCAGTAATTTATTTGATTTGATTCAAAACATTTCCAAAATATTTTTGATAAATTTGAAGTCTTAAAAAGAAATTTAGTTCTCCCATCATACTCATTTCAAATTCTTTTTGCATTAACTTTAAAAACTCGTGACAAAGGGTTTTGTTAGTTGATCCAAAAATTACATCATCAATATAAATGTGAACTAATAAAATATTAGAATTCACAGTTTTCTTAAACAGTGTTGGATATGTCATTCCAATAGTAAAATCATTTTTCAAAAGAAAAGAGATTAATCTTTCATACCAAGCTCTAGGTTCTTTTTTAAGTCCATAGAGAGCTTTAGTAAGTTTAAACACAGAATCTGGTTTTTGAGAATTTTCAAAACCAAGAGGTTGCTCAACATAAACTTCTTCCATTAAATAACCATTTAAAAAGGAAGACTTAACATCCATCTGAAATAATTTAAAGTTCATATGAGATGCATAGTCTAAGAAGATTCTAATGGCTTCTAATCTAGCTACAGGTGCAAAGGACTCATCATAATCTATAAATTCTTCCTGGTTATATCTTTTAGCTACAAGTCTAGTTTTATTTCTTGTTATTATTCCTTGATCATATTACTTATTTCTAAAGACCCATTTGGTTCCTATCACTAGATAGTTCTGTGGTCTTTCAACTAATTCTCAGACTTCATTTCTTTTGAACTGGTTTAATTCTTCTTGAATTGCTATCATCCAGATTTCATCATCTAAAGATTCTTCTATAGTCTTGGGTTCTAATTGGGATAGAAAGGTAGATAATTCTACAAAATTTCCTATATTTCTTCTAGTTTTTATTCATATATCTAAGTCATCTATTATAGTTTCTAAAGGGTTATTCTTTAGGGTTCTAGTCTGTCTAGGAAACACACTTATAGGTTCTTCAGTATCATGTTCTTATGAACTGGACTGAATTTCATTTATATCTTTTTCAAAATCATTTTTCAAGTTCTCAAGCCTCATGTTACCATTAGAGTCAGATTCATCCATTTGATCTGTCCTTTTCTCAAAGGGATTAGATTCATCAAATTTCACATGAACTGATTCTTCAACAATCCTTGACTTCTTATTATAGATTCTATAAGCTTTGGAGGTAGCTGAATATCCTAAGAATATTCCTTCATCAGATTTTGGATAGAACTTACCAAGATTATCCTTGGTGTTCAAGATGTAAACCTTGCATCCAAAAACTTTAAAGTAGTTAACTTTAGGTTTTCTGTTATTCCAAAGTTCATAGGGTGTCTTTTTTAAAAGAGTTCTAATTAAAACTCTATTCATTATATATCAGGTTGTGCTTACAGATTCTTCCAAAAAGTAGGTAGGAAGACTATATTCATTTAGCATAGTCCTAGCCATTTCCTGAATAGTCATATTTCTTCTTTCAACAATTCCATTTTGTTGAGGTGTTCTAGGTGCAGAGAAGGTGTGTTTAATACCCATATTTGAGCAGAAGGAATTAAATTTCTGATTCTCAAATTCTCCACCATGATCACTTCTTAATGAAATTATTTTAAAAAAAATCATTTTGAACAGCTTTACAAAAACTTTCCAATAAAGTAAAAGCTTTATTTTTAAATTTCAAAAATAAAATCCATGTAAATCAAGAATAGTCATCAACTAAAACAAATACATATAATTTACCATCCAAGCTTGCTAATCTTGAAGGTCCAAACAAATCCATATGGATAAGTTCTAGAGGTTTAGATGTAGCAATTTTGTTAACAGATTTGAAGGATGATTTGTGTTGCTTTCCAAGTTGACACACATCACAGAATCTGTCACTTTCAAATTTGAGACTAGGAAAATCAGAAACTAAATGTTTCTTAGATAACTTATTTAAAACATATACATTACAATGTCCAAGTCTCCTATGCCAGATCCAAGATTCATTCATTTTAGCAGTTAATCAATTTACTTGTTGTTTACACAAGGAATTTAAATCCAGAGTATACACATTACCAGTTCTTGGTGCTCTAAATTTAAGCAATTTATTTTTGAAAATAGAACAGCAATTGTTAAAAAAATCAACAGTATAACCATCATCATATAGTTGAGAGATACTTATCAGATTGTGTTTCAATCCTTGTACATAAATTACTTTATTAATTGAGACAACTTTTGGATCTCCAACTGTTCCAATGCCAATGATTTTTCCTTTGGAATTATCACCAAAAGTGACAAGTCCACCATCTTTTTGAGTGAGTGTAGAGAAATTCAATGAGTTTTCACTCATATGTCTTGAGAAGCCATTGTCCATATACCATATGTCCTTTTTTCTCTTGTGACCTGCTCCCTGCAAAGACATTTACACAGATTACTTTGGTACCCATATTTTGTTGGGTCCAGTGGTGTTAGCTAGCAAGGATCTGGGAATCCAGACTTGCTTTGCTTTTCTAATTTCACATGAGTCAAATAAATCATTTGATACAAAATATTTCTTAATGCCACTTATTTGGGGTTTTCTTAAGAAACGGTTTTTAGAAATATGTCCCCTTATTCCACAGTAATTACAATTTAGTCTTTTTGCACTTGGAATAAAATAGTTTTTGTACAGCTTGGGTTTTTCACCTTTACTGCCAATTCCAAATTTTTCCTTTTTAATGACATTTTTTCCAAGGATTTCATTTAATGTATTTTCTACTTTATTAAAAACAAGGGATGCAGTTTTATAAGTTTCTACTTCAGTTTGAAGTGATTTTATCTTTGATTCATAATCTATATTGTTAGAATTAATTGAATCAAATTTTTCAGTTAACTCCTTATATTGTTTCAGAATTGTATCTCTTTCATCAGAAATGGCCTTATGAACATTCTTTAAAGACTTATGATTCTCAAATAGAGATTCATATTTTTCTTCAAGCATATTGCAGTAGGCTTCAAGTTTTTCATTAGAGTAATTAGATTCAGAACTAGAATCAGAAGAGTATTAAGATTTTACCTCATATGTTTCTGCCATAAAACACATGTTGGATTTCAAATTTACTTCCTCCTTCTCTGATTCTAATTGAAAAGTACTACTGGAGTCTTTAGATACACTCCATATAGATTTCATGGCTTTCTTTTCCTTATGCTCATAGTCATTTCTTTTGAAAAAAAAAATCTCTTGTCTTCTTTTAGCTGAGGACAGTCAGGTCTGATATGCCCCATTTTCTTGCATTCATAGCATCTTACTTCCTTTTCATCCTTTTTAAATGATTTTCTAAAGCCCTTATTCTTTCTATAGAATTTTGTGAATCTTCGGGCTAGCTGAGCCAATTCCACATCAGAGTTAGATAAATTAAAACTCTCTGACTTCTCTTTTACATTTTTCTCCATCTTTCTATTTTTGCTCTGTGATGATGCTTTCAAGGAAATATCATCTCTTTTGATACGAAATTTATGTTTATTATCTTCATCTTCCATCTTAGATTCATACATCATTAATGTTCCAATCAGTTCTCTCATGGTTAAATCTTTGACAGGTTTCGACTGTCTGATTGCTGCAGAGATTCCATTCCATTTTGTAGGCAGTACTTTCAATACTTTTAAAGCTTGATCAACTTGTTTAATGGGATATCCCAAGGCAGTTATGTTATTGAAAATCTCAGTCAATGTTCCATTCATTTGAGTAATACTCTCACCTTCAACCATTCTGAATGTATCAAACTTAAGCTTAGCAGTTGCATATCTCATTTCCCTGATATTGTTAGTGTCTTCGTAAGAAACAGAAATAGTTTACCACATTTCATATGTTGTTGGGAATTGAGATACTCTATTAAACTCATCAGGTCCTAGACCACATATAATTTCATTCATTGCCTTCGATTTCATGTCATAATCTGCTTCAGTAGCTGCACTCCATGTTTCAGGTTTTTCTGGTATTTCATATGGAGTCAGAATCCTGGAATATACTCTGTATCCAAGGTTTTTCAGATAGATAATCATTCGAAACTTCCAGAATCCATAGTTTTCTCTATTTAATTATGGTGATCTGACCATAGACATTCCCTCTCTTGTAACAGTCATCTTGCTCTGTGTATAATCACTTTCAGCTTGTTAAAGCTTTGTCAGAAAGCTCAACATCTGATACTAATTGTTGGATCGGATTACACCAAATATACATAAGAGGGGGGTGAATTGTGACTTTTCAAAAAACTTTACGAGATTGTGTTCTTACTTTTAACTTTAATCAGATAAAATGATGCAGCGGAAATTTAAATTGTAGAAACACAAGATGTATAGTGGTTCGGGGAACAGAAGGCCCCTAGTCCACTCCACCAACACTCTACTCCACGAGCTTGGTGATTTTTACTATCTGGTCCTCATTTCAATAGACCGGTTCACAACTGAGTACAGGTAGTTGACACCTTTACAATCCAAGGAAAAACAAAGCCTTCTGGTTCACTTACAGAACCTACACAGCTTAGTACGAGAGGCCGATCACTCAAAAATAGAAAATAAAGATTTTCATATTCTGAAAATACTTTCCAGTTGTTCTTCACAATTGCAACAGCATGCAATTGACAGTAGGTAGATCGTCACCTTCAGAAATAATAATATTCACATAAGAGACATTCTGAGTCGATCCCGTTGTAGTGAATATAAAAAAAATCACAACTTTAGTAGAGACAGATCCACAGTAGATCTTTGATATAGAACAAGTATATCTTCTATCATGTTCATTCCTCTTTAACAAACAGAGCTTTGATGATCCTTTTGAAACAATAGATCGGTATGTTTCAGTAGTCTATGTTTTCCTTTTTTTCAGAATAATCAAAATATCACACATGATCAATAATTGTCGATGCAGTTTCAAGAAGCCCATATAAATAAAAGAATGATAAGAACTTCTCCTGTAAAATTAGATCCACAAAAGTCGCCTTTTTTACTCATGATACTCAAAAATTTGAATTTACAGAGTAGTCATAACTTCACTGAAGACTCGGCATAAAAAACTCCTTTTAATTTGATCAAAACATTGATAAAACGGTTTTGAATCAATCAAAATTGTACTTTAAAATCAGCTTTAAATCTGGCTTGAAATCCGCCTAATAATCAGTGTACTGACCATTGCATAAAAATATCGACTTTAAATTCTCCGACGCCAAATGTAAGGTTGAGTTGAACTGTATGCATCCTCTGAACGTAAGGTTGATGACGTAGTCTTCGAACGTAAGGTTCACAACTTAAGGTTGACAATGTAAACTTGACAACAAACTTAAGGTTCATTCCAAACATAGGGTTGGTCATCCATACTTTTCTCTTCAACTTTCAAAGGTACGATAAAATATCCATACTTTTACTTGATCCATACTTTTCCAAGAACGTATGGTTGTTTACAAAATTAAGGTTGATGAACCATACTTTTGAGAAATAAACGTAACGTTTAATATTTACGTAGGTTCTCCTTCCATACTTTTCTGATATCCCAAACGTAGGGTTCCTTCCTAACGTAGGGTTCTTCTTCCATACTTTTCCGATAATGTGTGGTTGATTAACCATACTTTTTCCTTATCTCAAAAAGTATACACACTTTTCATCCTTTCACCATGTTTATCCACGTAGAGTATGAACAGTGTTTCCAGAACACGCTCAAGCAGATTCCGAATAAGTAGCGCATGAACAGTGTTTCCAGAACACGCTAGATACGAATACTTAAGTAATAAATTTCTGTTATTTCAAGAGTAAAATAAAATAATAAATTCCTAAAAAATAATTAACAAATAAAATCATTAGAAAACAATTAAGGGTATTTATGAGCATCAAAATTGTCATAAACAGATAGAGTATTAATATAAACTCCTCCTTTAAATAACAATATTATGTATTGTTGAAAACAACACTTACTCAACAATATTAAATTTCAAAAGGTCAAATAATTATTAAAGTCGAAGTTAAGATGACTCATGGTCGAAATAAAATAATCCAATAAGAATTGGACAGGTTTTGGATATTGTTTTAATATTTATAATCTTATTTATTTAAAACATTTATTAATGAGATAAATATTTCATCATTATTGTGTCATAAATAATTTAATTTATTTGATGTCAAAAAATTATAAAAAAATGCCATGATGTATTAAATCTTTTTATATTTCAAAATAATATTTATAGTTGAAAATATAACTTATATAACCCCATGTAAAAATTGATTTACTAAAAGATATTTTTTTATGTCATTTGTGTCTTTACTTAAAATTAATTAATATAAAGTGTCATTATTACTCCCATGTGGCCCCATGGGGTCCCAAATTCGACCCAAGGATGACCATGGTCAGCTATGTATCAGCCAATAGGATTAGGACACATGTTAGGGTAATTTAATATTATTATAATATTATATTTTACCCTTATTTTCTATATTTACCCTTTAATCGTGGTAAATAAAATATTTACTGAAGTAAATGTTTAAAATGTCTAAAAATAAAAGTTACTTATTTACACAATTTGTACCTACTGATTCCAAATATGGAATCTATTTTTTTAAATTCAAAACACAAAAGTGGCAGAAATTAATTTAAAATCAATTCCTGCTGTTAAAACAAAAAGCGTGTTTTTAAGAAATAATAACTATCAAAAGATTGACACTTGTTTATGTCCAATTTCAAAGTGAAATTAATTACAATGTCCAACATTGGATTAAATGGTAAAAATATATTCTAATTACACTTTATAACCAATTAAAAAGATAATATTACCATATAAATAAATTATATTAAAAGGCACTTTTGAATTAAAATACAGTATTTTTAACTATTCATTAAAAAATGAACATTATCAGAAAAATATCAAAATTTCATCCAAAGTAAATTTTGGTGTCTCGATTCTAAAGAAGAATTTTATTTTTTTCAAATAGAACATATAAAAGTGACAAAAACTATATTTAAATAGGGTTTTCCATTAAAAGGCGGTAAATCGGCCTTTTAGTGAATATTAGAGTATTTATGCTTAAAATCTAATTCTTTACTTATTTTAAGCCTCTAAATTTTATTGGATAAATGTAAAAATATTCAAAAAACATGTATAATCATATTTTAGTTAGTTATATTCATTCCCACCAATAGAACGGCTAGGCGTTAACTACCATTTAAAATAATAATATTATATTATTAGTGTGCAATGTAAGATTTCAAAGAAACCCTTGTTATGTATCGGGTACGCCATCGAACATAGAATCCCCTTTAAAGAAGAATTAATAATTAATTCAAAAATATTAATAAATATGAAAATTTTCATGTTCTTTATTTACCTGGGATGTTACATCCTTCCCCCCTTTTGGGAATTGCGTCCTCGCAATTTTTAAAACCAAGCTTGGAAACTTCATTAAAAGTCCCACATCAGAAAAGAGTCAGTAAAACTATAACTTTAAAATAATTAAAGAGAAGTAAAAAGGTCACCCGAGATAACCCATACTCGGATTCCATGTAGGAAAACATGGATATGGAAGAGAAAAAAATGGTCAAGTTCTGATGGAGAGTGATAGAAAACATGATTAGGAGAAAGTTAACCACCAGAAAATCACAAACTTATGATGTGTTAAATAGTCTTTGATTGCCCAGTAGGAAACATAAACCAACAACGTTTTTGTTTTATGTTCCTTTTCATAATTTTGAGGAATTCATTTACTACATAGAATAATAACATAATGAAATATACTTACCTTCAAGTAGAGTTTCATCCTTTAATAAGTTTCTACCAAAAACTAATCTTTTCTCCAAATTAAGATTATTCAAAAAGACTTGGTCACATCAAAATCACAAGAATCAAATTTTAGAGAATCACATCATCCGCAAAAGAATAACAATATATTTCCCTTTTCTTTAGACATCAACTAAAACCAAAATGGTTAGTACGAGATCATATAATCCCCAAAAAGAATAATCCTTTATAAAAATAAATACTACTCTTAATCTCCAAAATTCTATAAAAATTACCCAAAGTTCAATAAAGACCATTAAATACACAATTGTCCTTAAATTTTTTCAAAATAATCTAAACTAATATTGAAACCCAAAACTTATAAGGATTTAATCACATAGTCTTCCACAGTAAATATGAGAATTTAACTCCAAAAACATAGACTACTCTTAAAGTCTCATACTGAATCATAATTATCCAAATCACATATTCTCTATGATAGGTTAATCATTTCTATAAATAACCCAAATCACTATGTGTCCACAAAAAAAATATTCTTCCAAAATAAAATTCCAACATTACTCCTCAATTGAAATCCCAAAGTATTCTATTTTCCATAGGCATATAGTGTTTCCCCAAAATAGAGAACATCTTCCAAAATAACCTTTATCAATTAATCACCAAATAATTTTCCTATATTAAGGATATACATTTAATAAAACCTAAGTTCCCAAAATCAACTTATTCTTGATCCATAAAATCATTTAACCAAAAATAATAAGTCATACTAACCAGGGACTTCACGTAGTATAGTTTTAGGTGATAAATCTCAATCGCACTTTGGTTGTTGGTTTGATTCCCGCAGCTTTGTCCGACGCGACGGGTTGTCACGCAGTCTGCATGTTGTCCTTTTTATAAAATTCAAAAATAACACTAACATGTTTTAACCTCAAAGGTTTTATTATACCTTTCATTTTCATCCCAACACATTAAGACCTCAACATCTTATATATTGTCATTTTTTTCACCTCCATATAATAAAATAAAACTATTCCAAAAAGAAATAACACCATACCTTGATCATGGTGTCCACTTGGTTTTATCGTTATCTTGTTCACGTATGTAGAAGGTCCATGCATTTC
The DNA here is from genome assembly GCA_963277665.1 of Viscum album. Lineage (NCBI taxonomy): Eukaryota > Viridiplantae > Streptophyta > Magnoliopsida > Santalales > Viscaceae > Viscum > Viscum album. The sequence goes on from OY728160.1 coordinate 1,860,855,073, forward strand.
AACAATGATTTAGAGATCCTTAAAATCATTTTATTCCTTCATCCAAATACACCTTGTACAAATTGGGTCATAAGGGTGTTCACAGAAAAATAGTTTTGGAAAATAATCATGTATGACATATAATTTCAGAACATCTGATAAAACATGATTTATATAAAATAGTTGGACTGAATTTGAGTGGAAACTTTCAATTAACAGTCCTTTTAAAATACCAAAAGTATGTTCTGAGAGACTATATTATAAAATAAAATATAAATAGGTTGTGCAAGGGTCTCTTTATTCAGCACCTTTTTCAAAATCATTATATGCTTCAAAATCTTATGATAAGGTAAAATATTTGAAAATTCCTTGAAAATATTTACCTTTCTTGAAAATATGAGAATATTGTGAAAATAGTATTTGATTAAATACAACCCATGATCCATGATGATATTGGGGTATAGTGGAGGTGTTTGATATCTCAAACAATTGCTTGCAAGAGGGTTGTATGTTAGAAAAAGTTTCACAATCATCCAAACACGACTTTGTAATAATTATTGCAATCAAGTCATCAGGAAGAGATAGTAATGTCGTTTGAGATCCTACTCATTCCATTTGTAACATAATTTCCTTGATCTGCAAAAAGTTATAAAATAAGGATTTAACTGAAATAATAGACATAGGGACTAACCATGTGTTTAATTAAAACTCATAATCCCTAAAGTTTTCTAAACCAACCTCTGATACCAACTATAAGGACCCAGCCTTAAACATTACATAATCTTGAATTAAATAGATAATTAAAATTGAGGATCTTTTCAGGTTTAAAGTTTTAGAGAATTATGTCATAACATTTACATAACAACATGAATATTACATGTAGACAATTCTACTTAGTATCCATTTGTTTCATAAAATAAAAACTCTTGAAAAAAAGAGTCATGTCTAGTTCCATGTTTTAGACATCATGACTTTTCTTTGATCCCATCCTTGACCCTTATTCATCTTTAAGTCCTGTGAAAAACATTTTAAAAACTTGGGATGAGCATAAAAAGCTCAGTAAGGGATATAAAATAAGGAATGAAAACATTATCCCATCAATAAATAAAAAATAATGAAACCATACTTTTCAATCATAACATAACTCATGAAATCATAAGATTTATGAATAACACACAGAAATCATAATTCATAAAGGTAACTTGTGGAATACATATCAAACTTACATTATAGTTATCACAACTACATAGGGAGACACATTTGGAATACTTATCACAGTATATTCCCTAAATCTCTTAGTAGAAACATTCACATTTACCTCTGTCACATTACTCAATGCATTGGAGAGCTATCTCGGGATCACCCCCCCTAGGTTTATCATGGAACCACCCGTATACGTAAACAATGCCCAATAACCATAACATATTCATAACACATAACACAAGCATAAAGGAAATATAAAATTTCACATTCCAATAACAATATATCAAATCAAGATATTGAAATAAGCAGTGCTTTATAAAACCATTTAAAACATTTAATAACGAAATTTATGAATCAAAGTGTCCCATACTAATTTGAAGCTTTTAAATGAATTTATCATTTTAAAACATTAATGTACACATAAATAAATCCTTAAAACCATTTTTAAAACATGGACATTAATGATAATGATTTAGATGAATAAATCTTTAAAACATTTAAAATGATATTTTAGTTAAAGAGGTTTTAACAAAATGAGAGGCTCTTGAATAAAAATAATTGAGGAATCACATTGAATAAAAACTTTATAATATCATGATAATAAAGGTATTCAAGATATAATATGACAAAGGATAGTATATACACCATATAAGAGTGGATTGGTTCGTATCAACAATGAAGTCTCAATGGAAATGGAAATTGAGACGAAATCCCTTATAAAGAAGATATCCTTAGATTAAGGATAAATAAATTACATAATTATGTGTGAAAAATATAAATAAACCCAATATAATTGAATATTAAGTGTAAAACAATCATAGGTTATTCACACATATTCATAGAATGACATAATCAAGAAGTATATTTTTAACCCAAAAATTGAAATTGGGTTAAGAAGTTTTCTTACAGAAATTCGACAGCCTAACGACATCACGTTAAAATTAAAAAAATAATTTGATGAGATATAAAAGGATATCTCATCACTTGGACATAAAATTTACATCAATAAGGATATATAAGAACATATCCCAACATAATAAGATGTAAATTAAAAGACATAACAAAAAAGAAGTCTTTTAAAAAGAGGAGGGTGAAAGGTTCCCTTAGCTATTTGGTAACTTACGAAACATACACCCCATGAAAGAAAGATCACACAATGAATATGTAAATACCCATAAATTATATTATATTACACAAAGAATACAATCATGGGTAGCACATCCACCACACAAAAGGAAATTGTGGCTAATATAGCATTAATCAAACGAGAATAAAAAGTGAGATGAAAAAACCTTACCACGTTGTAATCAATCAAGTCGTATGAGAAAAAGTTAATAAACACAAAATTAATCGCATAATACCATGAATATATATATCAAATTTCAGTACAAAATACACCACATGCAATAAATAAGTGGTGAACAATGGAAATATCACGGAATTAAAAGAGAGATAAGAAATCACTTACATCATGTCCAACTTGACCCGATCATTCTTTAATCTCCTGAATAATAAACTAAAGTTAATTTCTACTTGATTAAGAACCTTTTTAAAGTTTATTATTCCTTTTATATCACTTATTACCATGTTATAAACATTATGTAATCATTTAAGTTATTAACAGTTGTTTTGTCGATATTTGGTACTTGAGTAAAAATGAACACCTTATAATTAGAAGGTTTCCAAGTCGTCAACAATCTATTATCTCCAGAATTATATTTATTATTTAGATATCATATACATCATATATATCTATTATATATATGTATTTATAATAGTACATAACATTTGGAGATAAGAAATGAAATGCACCGTTCATGGAGACGGTAAGCCGTACGTACACATGAACGCCACTTTTATTTCTATTCCATACTTTAATGGAATTAAAACATAATGATACATAGGTATATTATAATTACAGTATAATATAATATATAATATCATTAAATCCATCCTTTATACATCCCACATAAGTCATTAACGAGTCATATCACTTTGAGGGGGTGGTAGTTCTCACTTCCTAAAATGAAATTATCACGTTTACCCATTATGGAAACCATAAAGGTGTGATATAAATGAAAAATACAGAAGAATAAATAAAAAATAAACATAATATATATCATACATAAATACAATGCCATCATAATGGCCACCATGAGAGGCGGTAGGATTTAATTGAACAATCATCGTTTCGTGAGGCGTTAGTTTTCCATCCACAGAATCATTATGTTCTTTACCAATTAGATGTAGGTGTGTGTAAGTGTATTTAGAATACTTCTCATAAAAACATCCTAGTATATTTAGTATACTGTTTTTGTTATAAAATAAAATAATAAAATGAGATTATGGGGTTGGAGAAGTAAAATAAAACAAAAGAACTTAAGAGAAGACGTTACCTTTAAATCGGGTAACTCGCTTTGGTTTGAACCAAAAGGGTTTCTTAAAGTGTTTTCTGCCTAAAGTAAGGATTCTAGGATGAAGATAGGGATATTGGGAGCTTATTTGATCAGATTTTTTATGATCCAAAGTCTTGAGAAGTTTGATAAATGGGTAGGAAGTGAGGGATTTTTATAAGGGAGAGGAGGGGCTCTTTAGGAAAGTTTGAAACAATTATTTTATTATAACCTCATGTTAGATTTAAAAAGGTCAACTAAACATTAAAGTAAAAGTTAAGATGACTCGTGGTCTAAATAAAATCATCTAATAATAATTTTACTGGTTTTGGATATTTTTTTAATATTTATAATCTTATTTATTTTAATCATTTATTAATGAGGTAAATATTGCATCATTATTGTGTCATAAATAATTTAATTTATTTGATATCCAAAAATTATAAAAAAATACCATGATGTAGGAAATATTTTTATATTTCTAAATAATATTTATAGTCTAAAAGATAAATTATATAACCCCATGTAAAAATTGATTTACTAAAAGATATTTGTTTATGTCATTTTTGTCTTTACTTTAAATTAATTAATATAAAGTGTCATTATTACTCCCATGTGGATGAATGGAGTCCCAAATTTGACCCAAGGATTCCCATGGTCGGCTATGTATCATAAAATAGTATTAGGCCACATGTTAGGGTAATTTAATATTATTATAATATTATATTTTACCCTTATTTACTATATTTACCCTTTAATCATGGTAAATAAAATATTTACTGAAGTAAATATTTAAAATGTCTAAAAATAAAAGTTACCTATTTACACAATTTGGAACTACTGATTACAAATATAAAATCCATTTTTTTAAATTCAAAACACAGAAGTGGTAGAAATTAATTTAAAATTAATTCCTGTTGTCAAAACAAAGAGCGTGTTTTTAAGAAATAATAACTATCAAAATATTGACACTTGTTTATGTCCAATTTCAAAGTGAAATTAATTAGAATGTACAACATTGGATTAAATGGTAAAAATATATTCTAATTACACTTTATAAACAATTAAAAAGATAATATGACCATATAAATAAATTAGATTAAAAGGCACTTTTGAATTAAAATACAGTATTTTTCACTATTCATTAAAAATGAACATTATCAAAAAAATATCAAAATTTCATCCAAAGTAAATTTTGGTGTCCTGATTCTAAAGAAGAATTTTATTTTTTCAAATATAACATATAAAAGTGACAAAAACTATATTTAAATAGGGTTCGCCATTAAAAGGCGGTAAATTGACCTTTTAGTGAATATTAGAGTATTTATGCTTAAAATCTAATTCTTTACTTATTTTAAGCCTCTAACTTTTATTGGATAAATGTAAAAATATTCAAAAAACATGTATAATCATACTTTAGTTATTCTATTCATTCTCGCCAATACAACGGCTAGGCGTTAACTACCATTTAAAATAATAATATTATATTATTAGTGTGTAATGTAAGATTTCAAAGAAACCCTTGTTGCGTATCGGGTACGCCATCGAACATAGCATCCCCTTTAAATAATAATTAATATTTAATTCAAAAATATTAATAAATATGAAAATTTTCATGTTCTTTATTTACCTGGTATGTTACACTCATACTTGTTAAGTGGCGGGATATTACCTATTATAATTGCTAATAATCTTGCTTTTGAACATGAAGAAAAGCTTTTGAATCTTTTGAGGGAGAAAATCAGGGCAATATGGTGGACCTTGGTTGACATATCAGGTATTAGCCCCTCCATTTTCATGCATAGGATTCTTTTGGAGGATGGGGATAAACCGGTTAGGCATCCACAAAGGAGACTTAATCCAACCCTTCTGGAAGTTGTTAAAAAAGAGGTTGAAAAATTGATCGAGGCGAGTATAATCTATCCCATTTCAGATTACCAGTGGGTGAGTCCTATTCAAGTTGTGCCTAAGAAAATTGGTTTTACTATTGTTAAAAATGAGAAAGATGAGTTAGTTCCAATGATGGTGCAAAACAGTTGGCGTGTGTGTATTGATTATAGGAAACTAAATTAGTCCACTCGCAAGGATCATTTCCCCCTCCCATTTATTGATCAAATACTTGAGAGACTAGTTGGGAAGACACATTTTTGTTTCTTGGATGGATTTTCTGGATATTTGCAGGTTCCTATTGCTCTAGAGGATCAGGAAAAGACAACATTCACTTGTCCATTCGGTACGTTTGCCTACCGAAGGATTCCATTTGGACTTTGCAAAGCCCTAGGTACCTTCCAGAGATGCATAGTGAGTATTTTTTTGATTTTATTGAGACCTGCATGCAGGTATTTATGGATGATTTTATAGTGTATGGATCCTCATTTGATGAATTTCTAAGTAGTTTGAGAAAGGTGTTGAATGTTGTATTGAGAAGAATCTGGTCTTGAACTTTGAAAAGTATAATTTCATGGTAGAGCATGGCATTGTCTTAGGGCATGTAGTGTCAAAAAATGGGATAGAGGTTGATAGATCTAAGGTAGATATTATTTTATCCTTACCATATCCTTCATGTGTGCTTGATGTTAGATCTTTCCTAGGGAATGAAGGATTTTATCAGTGCTTCATCAAAGATTTTAGTAAGATTACTCATCCTATGTCATGATTACTTCAAAAGGATTATGATTTTGTGTTTGATGCTTCTTGCATGACTTTCTTTGATGAGCTAAAGAAGTGTCTGACCACTCTACCAATTATATATCCCCCACAGTGGGATATTCCTTTTGAGATTATGTGTGACGCCTCCAACTTCGTAGTTGGAGCTGTCTTATCTCAAAGGGTGGAGGGACATTCAAATGTAATTATCTATGCATCGAGGACACTGGATTTAGCCCAATAAAACTACACAACCATGGAAAAGGAGTTTCTTGTTGTCATATTCACTTTAGATAAATTCAGTTCATATTTATTGGTCTCTAAATTATTTGTTTTTTCTGACCATGTAGCTCTGAGGTTCCTATTGAAGAATCTAGACACAAAGCCCAGATTTATCTGATGGATGCTCCTTCTTTAGGAATTTGATATTGAGATAAAGGAAAATAAGGGGTCAGAAAAATTAGTGGCAAACCACATGAGTAGTCTTACTCACACACTAGATGATGACACCTTAGACCAGGTACCACTTTGGGACACTTTCTCTGATGAGCATCTTTATTCCGTCTTAGGTACGCATCCTTGGTATGCTGATTTATTTAACTACCTTGTTTCCTATGAAATCCCTGTAAATTTAAAGAAAAATCAAGTCCAAAAGTTAAAGAGTGAGTCAAGATTTTATGTTTGGGATGATCCATACTTATGGCACATGTGTAGTGACCAAGTTATTAGGAGGTGTGTTCTTGATCATGATTTGGAGTCTGTTTTACATTTTTTTCATACACTTGCTTGTGGTGGACACTTTGGACCCCAACGGACAGCTAAAAAAGTTTTGGACTCTGGATTATATTGGCCTAGTTTATTCCATTATGCTCATGTGTTCTGTAAGTCGTGCTCAAGTTTCCAACACACTGGTCATATTTCTAGAAGACACGATATGCCCCAACAACCCATATTATTCTGTGAGATTTTTTAGGTATGGGGCATTGATTTTATGGGTCCTTTTCTAGTTAATTTGGTTTCCTTTATATATTGGTTTTCATTGATTATGTGAGAAATTGGGTGGAGGATAAGGCCACCAGGACTGATGATTCTAATGTTGTTGTGGACTTTGTCAAAGCACATATTTTTTGCAGGTTTGGAGTACCAAAGGCCATCATCAGTGACCAAGGGACACACTTTTACAATCATAATTTGGCTTCCCTACTTTGGAAGTATGGGGTGACACAAAAAACATCAACACCATACCACCCCCAAAAAAATGGCCAGGCTGAGGTTTCAAACCGTGAGTTGAAACAAATTTTGGAGAAAATTGTGCATCCAAATAGGAAGGATTGGAGAAAGTGTGTGGATGATGCGTTATGGGCTTATAGGACATCATACAAGACACCCATTGGTATGTCCCCATTTCAGATTGTTTTTGGGAAAGTTTTTCATCTCCTCATGGAAGTTGAGCATTGGGATTATTGGGCTATAAAGAAATTTAACATGGATTTGGCCTAAGCTGGAATCCAAAGGAAGCAGCAAATTCAAGAGCTTGAGGAGATTAGATTGTCTTTATATGAGAACTCAAGGCTCTATAAGGAAAGATCAAAAGTAGATCATGACAAAATGATCCAGAAAAAAGAGAATTTCAAGTTGGAGAGAAATTCTTGATCTATAGTTCACAACTGAAGCTTATGTCTGGTAATTTGTGTTCCAAGTGGTTAGGTCCTTATGTTGTGACTAATGTTTTTTCTTATGGGGCAGTGGAGATCACACAAGAGGACACAGAAAGGATCTTTACATTCAATGGGAAACATTTTAAGGAATATATTAAGGTACTTCCTACTGATGCGGTGGATTTCATTACACTGCATGACCCCATCATCACTTGATCATATCAGGCTGTTCATAACCCTTTCACTTTTATATTATTTGTCCTATTTAAAAGTATACATTTCATGTGCATATATCATCTCATAGGTTCACATTTAGGATAATGAAATATTTTAAGTGTGGGGGAGGGGACAACATTTTGGGTTAGATATTTTGTATTTTCATTTGTGCGTTTTATGTGTATTTTTTATTAAGTTTTTGGTTAAAATTTTCAAAAAAAAACAAAAAAAAATCAATAAAAAAGAAATAAATATATCATGCAACATTCTCATGTGGAACATATAGAAAATGCATGTTTTCAAAATTCATTGGTAGAAATATAAGAATGAGTAAGATTTCATCATCAAGGGTTGAATTTTATAAAAATTAAAGTCATCGATGATATGAATGTTTGTGTCATTATAAAACCTTTTAGATTTTGACATCAATATATGTGATATTTTTTCATGGTAAATTGTGTCATTGATTTCTCCACACAATTTTTCACACAACCATGACTTGTGAGTTTCTCTTACCCAATTGAATGTATATTTAGGGTAAGTGATTCTTTTCAACTTATAAAATAGTCTTTCTATACGTTTTTTTCTCTTCCAATCGTTTCCATCATTATACTAGATTGACCTATGCGTGTGCACCTAATATCTGACTGTTGTACGCCCTCTAAAAAATTAAAAAAAAATCCAAAAATTTAAAAAAACAGTCAATAAATAGGGGAGTGAAGAAATGTATAGCATGTGGGGATATTTAGTTTGGGATATCATGGTTTGACTTTTGGGAATTCTTAAATGAGTGGGTTTTGGAATTTGATTGCAAAGGATGTTGAACAGGTTCGGTGGAATAGAATCAGGTAAGAAGAAAAGTTTTTATTGACCTGAATATACTAGATAAAGGGTGGAGAGACATTCTTGGAAGGGTTGTCACACACACACGTGGAGAATTAGTGGCATGGTAGACCCATGACTTGTTTCTCTATGATTAGTATTATGAATCTCACTAGATTTTGTTTTGATAGAATTTATGAGACAATGACGTTAAAACTTATTGATATTGACTCTTGATGGGATTCTTACTTTGCCTATATTTTCACTGTGTATTGAGAAATATGAATATTCATATCTTGTCTCAGTTTTTTTCTGAATACATGATATGAGGTTTTTCCCAGGAGTGCAAAAGGGTAAGTGTGGGGGAGTTGATAAAACAGTGGGGTACTCCCCTATCTTTTAGCATAGTAAAAGTTTATTTTTTATGTTAAATATAAAAATAGGTTTTCATATATATATATATATAGGTTCAAAAAAATATGAATCCTCTACTATAACTACATATTTTTCTTAGTTTTATAAATTCTAAAGTTTTAAAACACAAAGTGATAAATCAATGTTTAATACATCATTAAGAAAATCTTATACTAGTATTATAAAATCAAAAACATATTTTTAGTTAAGACCTTAGTTTAAACATCAAGAATGAAAAAATTTATAAAATCTTTTCAGTACATTTGAAATATTTGAAAAGTATTTGAAACCCATACCTCATTTTGAAATCACACTAATTGTAGCTAAATATTAAATCACTATCCTTTTTAAAGTTTATAAAAAAGATTTTATATGTTTAAAGTTCAATATATACCTTAATTATTTTAGAAAACTAATTATACTTAGATATTTTAATTTAAACCACCAGAATGACCAAAAGATATAATTATAGATGTTATAAACTCAACGGGCACCTAAAGAGGTAACGATCAGATTAAGGCTTTATAAAAACATGAATTAGAGTGTTCCATCTCCAAAATGACTTAGCGAAGATGGTGCACATCATTCCATTGATGCCCAGTGTGGTTGTCATGGATATGGCCATACTAATGTTCATTGTGAGGGATCAAAAGGACCCTTACTATCTTCTTGGGGTTTTTGTTGTTTTGGGTGGTCTCCCTATAATTTTAATATGTATTTTTGGGTAGTATGGTTTTCCTTTGATCTTGTTGTAATGTAAACACTTCGGTGTTTAATTAAATAATATGTCTTGTGTTTAGTTTGCAAGTTTTGTTTAGATAACATGTAAATTTAAACAGAATAAAACCATAATATTATTATTACATGTGAAAAAGGTTTGGGGCATCACGGATCAAGGCTTGAGAGGAGTGAAGAGAAGAGGGGGAGGGTATAGTGGAAGAGAGGAGTAATTTTTGAATATCTTAATCATTATTTTATTATTTTTCTCAAGGCCAGCAACAATAATGATTCATGTGACCAAGAATAGTAATATGTGCATGTGAGTTCGAACCAAGTGGTCTTACATCATCCTTACATCACCTATGACTCAATAAATCATGTATTTAGTATTTATTGTAAATTATCGTATTTTACTATTCACACAAAATTGAAGTATTTCAGAAAAATCCCAAAAAATCACCATAACCATTTTTTGACATGTAGAATCCAAAAATGAATTCCATTTTATCAAAATAATTTTATAAATATGTGAAATTTAATTTTTAAATAAAATCATTATTTACTTGTAAAATATAGATTTTAAATTTAAAACTAATTTTATAATGCGTTCAAAAATTTACTAAGGTCTCATAAAATTATCCTAAAATCATAGGACAACAAAATATTTATTTAGGAATAATTATTATGAAAAATAATTTTCTTAATTTATTAATTTAAAATTTTAATTAAATATTTATTACTCTGAAAAATACGAACACATAATTATTAATTTCTAAAATACTCAATTTTATTTATAAGGCTTCTAAATTTTATTTATACTTTAATGGGTGTTGTTAATATTTGTAAGGTTCATATTACTATTTATAAGGGTACATTACTATTCATAAGTTTATGTTACTATTCATAAGGTTCATGTTACTATTCACTAAAAATGTAAGTTGATCTTATCAGGCTCTAAAAATCACCCTGAACGCAACCGTGTATGTCATATTTTCAAAATTCAAATCCTAGAAGTGGAAAAATTATGTTTATTGGCTCGATTATAAAAAAGTTTTTTTTGTTGAGACTTAGTGTTTCATGCATTCAATATTAAATTTATTTGAAAATCTTGGATTGTTATATTATCCCCTCCTTACAAAAATTTCGTCCTCAAAATTTTGAAATTGAATTTCAAAAGTTAATAGTTGATACTTGAAAATTACCTTGTGGGAAACCCACATAAAAAACATGGTTAAAATATCCTCTTAATAAGAGGGAAAGGGAAATGCATCATTTACTAAAAAAATATGCATTCTAATTGGATAACATGGTCATCGAAGAATAATCAAACTATCATGTTCTAATAGAAAGTGATAGAGAACATGATCAGATGAAAGATCATTACCACAAAACCATAAACTACAATTATGAAAAAAATGATAATAGGGCAACATTTTTGTTTAAGACTCTTTTCTTAGAGTTGAGGAATTATTCCACTCTATAAGAGTATAAATATACATTTCTATTTTATAAACACAATCTTATCCTTTGTTTGTGCATTGAACTATCTATACTTCATCTCATAGCACAGGTTTCATCATGTGGTGACATTAAACTCTAAATCCTCATATAATGATCAACTTAAACCATTTCATAAATGGTTTATTTTTTCAAAAGATCATGATCCAACACTTTAGAATCATTCCCATATCCATCCTTGTTAGATCTATGTACAAAGGGTCCTTGGAAATCCTCATTTGGTTTAGAAATCTATGATCAATCCTACTTAATGCATCTACTGCCTTATTTTCCTTTAATCCACATGAATCAGCCCTAAATTTTCACATTCCAAAAATGTGAATATCTTAATCATGTATCCTATTGAAATATGGTAATAACTCAAATTACCATAAAACCTTATTGGAAACATGTGATCATCCTTACACATGCTATTGGATATATTCCTTAAATCCATACATGTTGTAAACTCCGTCAATGATAGCATAGACCACTTGTAGACAAGTCAATAATCAGTTTTGAGGTAGTGAGTACTTATCCAAATCAATAATTTCTTCATCATAATCTTAATCATCAAGAATATATTTAGGGTTGTATTTCCTTCATCCATATACTTTCCCAATATATTAACTTTCTACTAAGTCACTTATCCTTGGTACAATTCATCATACGACCTCAAATTCTTAATGAAATAGTATTGCAGTACAATCCTCATATATTCCATAATTCTTATAACTAGTACATTATTGATAAAATATTCAAATGGCATGATTCTTAAAAAGGAATATTAATTATTCCACTTCATTTGAATAATTATCATGACTTGATCGTTATCCAGTAACATCATTTGGGGCATATTCTTTTGATGCTTAGGACATTGATTCGCATAGTGTCTCATCTCCTTGCAGTTGAACCATTGTACATTGGAAACCTTTTTCTTGCCCTTGCAATCACGAAATTGGTGTCTTTTTTCTCCACACTTATAAGAAACTCCAATTCCCTTCAATCATTTACTAGGGTGATTCTTTCTATAGTTATCATATATGGAAAAATCCTTTTTCCCCTTATTCCCTTTATCCATATTTTTCTATTCCATCCTCTCCTTTCCTTGATTCCCTTGAAATCCATAGGACTCAGAGAATTATTTACATATCTTGTTAACACATGGTACTATTTCTTCATGTGATGAGGATACTTGGGAGACTATCTTCCTTTGAAATGATGGCTTAAGACCATTACAGATATGATCCTTCTTACTGTTCACATCACATGCATTGGTGAAGTTCTCATTTCTTATACTAGACGCCATTTCTAATCAATTCTATATTATATATTAGCTCATAAAATTATGAACTCTATATAACTATAAACATGGTAAAGCACATAACATAAATTTATGCATCACAAAACCTAGAACCATATACTTTGGTTACTTTAGGGGTATAAATACTTTATAATGGATTTTAATAAAAAAAATTGAATTTTCCTAAGAATATCCCCTAGGAGTGTCAAACTAGGTGCGCAATAAGGCTCGTTGTCATGTACCAGGTTACCCCAGGTCAAGCCTGAAACACCTTATCGGAGTTGTTACTCCTAGGTACATATGTGTTAGGACCATATCCACTTGTAGTATCTAGACATGGATTTATTTTCTAGGAAGATACAAATAATCAATTCCTTTCCATAATTCTAGGATGTTCTTGTATGTGTATCGTCAAGTCTATCTTAGGGTTTTGTTCCCTAATCTATATTTTCTAAATCTAGTCTTCAAGTTTTCTACTAAACTTTTTTTTATACCAACTGTAACACCCCGGACTCAGAATCTCAGAGTCGGTGCATTATTTCATTACATTTTCATGATTACAAGGAAGGCATATCCCAAAGGATTGAGTAGTTTAGTAGCTTTGGAAACAAGATACATACATAAGTTCAACATTAAAACATGAAATGAAAAACAAGATAGAAATTCCTTTGAAAACATCCATATCTCCTAGGTTATCCTTGTAGTTCATTCATAATATACTTCTTCATATCTTAGGGAAAATAAAACATAAGAAAGGGGTGATCTCAAATGCTCAGTAAGGGTAAAAATTACAGCAGAATATATCATAAACATAAACATTAGGTGTGATGAATAACTAAAAACAAATGCCTCTAAAAATAAACTTGAACATAATATGGATGGAATAAGAGATGAATAAATAATATCATAATAAAACATAATCATGGGTATTCTATGAGTTGAATAACCACATGATATTTAAATTACAAGCTTCATAATGAGGGAAATACATATGTTGGACATTCTAAAACATACCGTTAAGGCCTCAGCCAAGACATCTAAAAATGATAAGGCCTTACCCAAAACCATATCTAAAAATGGGCAAGGTCTCGGCCAAGTCCATATCTATTTGTCTCATGAGACCTACCGATGCATAGAGGGGCTACAGCGGGATTCACCCATCACTTACTAAGTCCAATGCATTTCTCATATGAAAGTGGTGAACATAATCAACATATACATTCAAATTGAAACTAACATATGAAATGTAAATAACTTTCCCCAATCATTTAACATAAACACTAACCATTCAGATCAATATGGTGAATGGTATCAAGATAGCTCATCCATAGTCAAACTAATCAGAAAACCTTCAACAACATATTGTAGATGATATTATAAGAGATAAAAATCAATGAATTACAAGATTCAACAAGGTATGTTATCTTAGATAAATATAGTTTGAAATGAGACCGTTGAAAAATTCCTAAGGAAATAATCCTTAAACATTCCAAAGTGTCTCATACCACCTTGAAATATTCAAATCATGATCCCTTAGAATATCATGAGAATAAGGAGACTCTTGATATGATATAATAAAGGATGGTACATAAACCACATGCACAGAATAAGTGGTGAACAAAGCATATACTTCATAAAAGTTAATGTGAGATGAGAAAAACCCTTTTTTACTTTTGAAAGAAGAGTTTTTTTGGAAAATCATTTATATTTTCCATGAAATTAGATTGTAAACATGTATATCCCATAAAATTAAAGGTAATGTCACGACCCGTCCATGGGGACTGTATCGTGACTACCCTAATCTTTCATTCCATAGGCCAGGGGTTGGCGACTAGCACTAAAGGCGTAAATCCCAAAAGAAGGGAAGGCATTGCCTTTATAAAGTAACAAACACAACAGAGTATGCAAGTGAAGCAAACACTAAGTAAACTGAGTACAAGGTAAGTGATGAAAAGTAAATGGGCCAGTATAGAAACCCAACTGAAAATACAGTACAACTGAAAGGAAAAATACAATAGTAGTAAGTAGAACAGCAACACCGAGTCGTCCTCCAGAAATCCCACCTGAAGGGTGGGTATAGATAGTATTCTCAGCTCCTCGGATCCGACTGTCCACTCCATGTATGTCCCACCAAATGGTCCACCTCCGAGTATCGTCCATCTCCACAATACCCCACCTCGATCAGTGATGTCTTTCGTCTGCATCTAACACAACGTAGTGCGGGCATAGCCCGTGCAGGGGTGAGTATACGATACTCAGTAGGGACCTCGAGACCCCCGAAGGTCTCTCAGAATCCATGAAGGATAAACCAAAAAGGAAAGATACAATCACGAAGTATCAACAACTATGCTTAGGTGTATGCCCATACATATACCTAAGTCATCAATCACAGTTCGACTCCAACTCTCGAGCCCAAGCACAATCCATTCCACATAGGAAAACACAACCCAGTCCACACAGGAAAGCAAGAAAATCACATCGATGATAATGATTGAGATCAAGACTCAGCTCACACAGGTATACACTTCGCAAGGTGATAGAGATGTTCAGATGTAGCCCCTGATTCATCTAAGCTGTCAGACCCACAAAGGATACAAGACCAGCTAAGCTGTTAGACCCACATAGGATACAAGACCAGCTACTCTACCAAACCCACACAGGATACAAGTACATAGGTCATACTGCCGGACCCACATAGGATGCAAGAATAGTAGTCATCTCCGTCGAACCCACAGAGGATCCCAGTACGGTCGTTGTCACTGCTGAACCCACGGAGGATCCCAGTACAGTCGTCCTTGCTACCGAACCCACAGAGGATCCAAGTGCAGTCGTCATCGTCGCAGTCGCAGCCAGCTCTAGGATTCTCACACACAGCATGCTCGATTCTGGGAGGGTCTGCTCCTCAAGCAAGAGAGAGAGTCGATACATCAACTATCACTAAGTCTAGAGTTGATGTATCCCAAAGTTCTATCTCATCAAAAGAAACCCAACGCAACAGACGGTGCATCAATCGGATGCCCGGTCCGAGAGTTATTGGTTTTTCCGTCCCAGGGGCCCGATTGGTTTTTAAGCTAAAACCAACCCGACCATACTCCAGCTGCGTCCAAACCTCAAGTGGAGTAATCCAAAAGGACTGTCTCATCAAGATTAATTAAACACAGTTGTCGGCACGTCAAACGGACATCCGGTCCTTAAGTTATAAGTGTTTCCACTCCAAGGGCCCGGTTGGTTTTGGGTTCAAACCAACCTATATGTACCCAAACTTTGTTGAAACCTCAATTGTAATATACCTAAATTACTGTCTCGATCCAAGGATTCCTATGCAACTGAAGGTGCGTTGATCGGAGGTTCGTAGCTTAAGTTATGGGTAAAAGATAGAAAACGGTCTAAAGTGGGGGTCCAGGCTTGGTCCGACCCGGCCTAACCCCCCCCTGGGTCGGCCCGAACCGGGTCGACCCGACCCGGGTCCAGGTCCGGCCCGGTGGGGCGCGGCCCGGCCCGGTCCGCACGACCCACCCCGGCCCGGCCGAGGGGTGCGCTGGCTCGGCCAGCGAGCCGAGCTAGAGGGGGGGACGCGGTCCCCCCTTTGTGCTTCGCGGACACGGCGCCCGACGCCGCATCTCCCCTGGATCACGCACGGACATGGGATCCAATTCCTCACCGCTGCGGTTTCAACCGCGGCGGGCTCCTGTCGGCGTCCCGCGCCGCCGGAGACTTCCGCGGGCCACCGGAGTCATTCTGGTGGTCCGATTTTGGTTCCGTCTACACCAACGGTCGCCTCGAGACCCGTACATCACTGCGAAGGCCTCCAATCACCATTTCGGTTTCGCTTCATCATCGCCAATTATTCCGCACATCAAGAACAAATCATCGGTGGGTTCGGACTTGTTCATTAGTCCGCACCCACCGCGTTAGTGGTTCTAAACATCACCAAACAATTTTCACGCCATGTCGAGGGTATAAAATCACATAATGAAATTTATACAAATTCCCCTACCTCATAGTTGATGTCGGACGTCGGCGTCGCGGTAGACGGCGTCGCGGGGAAGAGGATCATAGGCGTCATCGGAGCACGCCAAGGAGGAAGCAGTGTCTCCTCTCTTGTCGTGGAGAAGAGAAAGGGCGGCGCGTCATCGATCTTCGAGGAACTGGCGTTCTTACAAAATCTCCAAAGCTCTCCCGCACAACAAATGTTCTTCCCCCAAATTAAATAATAGGTTCCTCCTATTATTTAATTACACACACAAAGAAACTCCCAGAATTAATTCACCACATTTAATAATGCGATGACAATTAATTTAAGAAGGTATAGAGAAGGTTCCCCATTATTAAACGTGTTGGTAGTTAAATGGGGGTTTTGCCAATTAATGGGGGGTTATTAAAGGGTTTGGTGGAAATTAAATGGTAGGAGTCATGTGGGACCCACCTATCTAACATCCACACTTGGGTAGTTAAGTGGTTGTGGGCCTCGTACCCTTAACTACCCATGGGAGGGGAATACCCCCTTAAAGAATAGAAATTGTTCCGACAATTTTTATTTACTTCTTAAATAAACCCCCCAAAAATTATCTTCTCCTCCTTTGAGAATGCAACTATTGTAAGTGTCCCCTTAAGAAATTACCGGCGCTATGAGTTCATCGGTGCCCTTGGATTTTAATTTAGAGCATTGGTCCAAAAGATAGAAAAACTCGCTCGTTCGTTCACTGAACGTACCCGAGATAAACTTCGAAAATTGATTCTGGGCACACCGGGCCTCGGAATCAAGTGTCGTTAGAAGCCACAGACTCTTAAAATTCCAAAGTATTAAAATAAATCCCTTGAAATTTTCTGGGTCTTTACATTACTCCCACCTCAAGTCTTTGTGTCCCCGTAAAGCTACAACATAAACTAGGGGAACAAATGAGGGTACTGAGCATGCATCTGAGCCTCCCACTCCCATGTGCTCTCCTGGAGGTTCTCGTGCTGCCAACGAATGTGCACAAGAGGAATCGACTGCCCATGTAGGACTCGCTCCTGTCAATCCTCGATATCCACTGGGACCTCCGCAAAAGTCGCCCCGTCATCGATGTCTAGCTCCCCGTGGTCGATGATATGCGTCGGGTCGTGCACGTATCTCCTCAGCTGAGATATGTAGAAGAAATCGTGCACCCGGTGCAATTGAGGTGGAAGGTCCAGGCGGTAAGCCACCTCGCCTGTCCTTCTAAGGACCTTAAATGGTCCGATGAAGCGCCGATATAACTTGCCGCCCCGGCCAAATCTCCGTAATTCATGTCGAGGTGAGACCCATAAGAAAACGTGCTCGCCATCCTCGAACTCCTGTGTTCTCCGCCTCCTATCAGCATAGGAATTTTGTCTACTCTGTGCAGTCTTCATCTACTCCTTGATGATTTTCACCTTCTTCGTCGTAGCTTGAACCATCTCTGGTCCTACGAGTTCTAACTCCCCAGGGTCAGTCCAGCACAGAGGTGATCTGTATGGTCGGTCGTACAGTGCCTCTTAAGGTGCCATCCCGATGGTGGAGTGGTAGCTGTTGTTGTATGAAAACTCCACAAAGGGTAGGTGATCCTCCCAGCTACGACCAAAGTCAAGGACACATGCACGGAGCATGTCCTTGAGTGTCTGAATGGTCCTCTCTGTCTGGCCATCCGTATGTGGGTGAAAGGCAGTGCTCAGGCGTAGCTACGTCCCAAAGGCCTCCTGCAACCCCTTCCAAAGCCAGGAAGTAAAGATAGCATCTCGATCAGAGACGATAGATGATGGCACACCATGAAGTCGTACGATCTCCTGAACGTAGAGGTGTCCCAAGCTCTCTACTGAGCCCTGCTCTCTGATCGGTAGGAAGTGGGCCGACTTGGTGAGTCGGTCTACGATCACCCAGATGGTGTCGTGTCCTTTGGAAGTACATGGAAGCCCCATCACAAAATACATGGATATCTCATCCCACTTCCACTCCGGGACCTCTAAGGGTTGTACCAAGCCTACAGGTACCTGTTGCTCTGCCTTCACTTGCTGACAAGTGAGACATCGAGAAATGAACTCTTCCACAACCTTCTTTATACCCGGCCACCAGTACTGTCGTCTGAGGTCCTGATACATCTTCGCTACTCCTGGATGTACCGCTATAGGGTAAGTGTGGAACTCCCTCAGCACTTCCTCATGTAGTGCAACTGGTACCATGGTACGTCCCCGGAAGAGGATGACATGCTCCCCGCCTTCAGAAAATCCATCGGGTGCCAGCCCTGAGGATATTTGAGCACGTCACGCCTCACAGTCAATGTCCTTACGTTGTGCCTCTCTGACACATTGAATTATTAGAGGAGTGACTATGAGTGAATGAATATAGGATGCCCCATATTTATCCACGAAGGATATCTACAAAGCGGCTAACTGCTCTGTCACCTCTCCAAGTAGCTAAATTCTCGATCTCCTGCTGAGAGAATCAGCCACAACGTTCCCCTTACCAGGAGTATAGACAATCTCAAAGTCATAATCCTGGAGGAACTCGAGCCATCACCACTGTCTCAGGTTCAGGTCCTTATGTGAGAAAATGTACCTCAGACTCTGGTGGTCAGAGTAGACTGTAAAGTGATCACCCATGAGATAGTGTCGCCACATCTTCAGGGCGAAGATCACTGCTGCTAACTCCAGGTCATGGGTAGCATAGTTATGCTCGTTCTGCCTCAACTGCCATGAACCATAAGCGATCACTGCTCTCTCTTGCATCAGGAAACATATGATCCCAGTCCCAGATGTTTCGCAGTAAACTACATACCCTACACCCTCCTCTGGTAGCCTCAAGATGGGCGCACTGGTCAATCTCTGCCTTAGCTCCTGGAATCTCTGATGACATCTGTCTGACCACACGAAGGGTTTCCCCATATTCATCAAATCTTTAAGCAGTGCTGCAACTCTGGAGAAGTCTGGCACAAATCTCTGATAGTACCCAGCCAGACCTAGGAAACTCCTCACCTCCGTCATGCTCCTGGGTGGCTCCCAAGCAAGTACCACCTCGACCTTCGTGGGATCCACTACAACTCCCACCTTTGAGATGACGTGCCCCAAGAAGTGAACCTCTCGAATCCAGAACTGGCACTTCAAGAGCTTACCCTAAATCTGGTGCTCTCTGAGTGTATCCAGTACAACCCGTAAGTGGTAGGCGTGCTCCTCCTCGGTGGTCGAGTAAATCAGTATGTCGTCAATAAAGACTATGACAAACCGATCGAGGTAGGGCTGGAAGATCCTATTCATGAGACTCATGAACACTGCTGGAGCATTGGTCACACCGAAGGGCATGACCAAGAACTCATAGTGTCCATACCGACACCCGAAGGCCGTCTTCTGCACATCCTTGTCCCGAACTTGGAGCTGATGATAGCCTAACCTGAGGTCTATCTTCGAGAACCAACGTGCTCCCTTGAGCTGATCAAAGAGGTCGTCAATCCTTGGAAGCGGATACTTGTTCCTCACGGTCGCCTGATTCAGGCGATGGTAGTCGACACACAGCCACAATCCCCCATCCGCCTTCTTGGCGAATAGAATCGGAGAATCCTAGGGTAAAACACTAGGTTGGATGAAACCTTTCCCCTGTAAGTCCTCCAGTTGTATCCACAGCTCATGAAGCTCGGCGGGAGCCATCCGATATGCTGGAGTAGATATCGGTGATGTCCCGGGGTACAGGTCTATGTAGAAGTCTACCTCTCTGCGAGGAGGTAGTCCTGGAACATTTTCAGGAAGAATGTCCGCATACTGATCCACCGCTACAGGAAAACTCGGATTCCGCACGTCAACTGCTCTGAGGATGAGACTAGACAACTGATGTGTGATCGACTACCCTCTCCTATGCGTGAGTCCATCCTATACTACGAAGGTTCCCTTCTCGCCGGTGAAGGTGAACCTGGTCCCATCTGTGCGGACACACCGCACCTTGCACCTAATACAGTCGATCTGAGCATGGATTATAGATAACTAGTCCATACACAAGATGACGTCGTAAGGCCTCGACGCCGCTACAAGAAGATCTCAGCCGAAGCTCTCACCTCCTCGAGTAAGCTCACACTTCCGGCACCAGTGCGTAATCGTCTAGTCTGCTCCCGTAGGAGTCTTTAGCCATAAGGATCGAGCCGACGGCTTCGTCGGAATCTCCGAGCTCCGAAAAAGGGCAGAAGAAATAAAAGAATAACTCGCACATGTGTCTATAAGAACTACAGAAAGGGTGGAGTAGACACAGATAGTACCTCGAATCATCTCGGGTGCGCCATGGTCGTAAGTCTCTGCTACCTGGAGCTGAGCCTGCCTCTGTCCGCCAGCTCCCTATGGTCGGGGTGGACCTCCTGGGGGTGGTGATGGTAGAGCCTCAAAGCATCGTCCACCACCCGAAGCTCGGCCAGCTCATTTGCCTCATCTGCCTGCTCCTTAAGGACCGCCACGGTTGAACCTATGCCTCTTCCTGGGAGGTCCCTCCACTGTCTGCTGCTCATCTGCATGGCGGGTCGGGCAGTCACGAGCCATGTGGCCCTGCCCACTGCATGCATAGCACTGTCTGCTCCTCGTAAGGCTGGCTCTATGCTGTGTACCCCGCACAGCCGAACCTGTATCCTGAGGTCGCCCACCTGTCAGCCTGGTCTGCTTGGACCCCTGCATCGTATGTCGACTGCCGGCTGCAGAAGACTCTGCTCCGTGTCGTCCTGCGGTGGGTCTCGCTGATGATGGCTACTTGGCGAGAAATCTCTCTACTAACAGGGCTTGCTCCAGCACCCCCGCCTGCGTCGGGATGCTGAGGGGAATCGTCGAAGCTCTGATCTCATGCCTCAGTCCCTGCTCAAAGGTCTGGGCCCGGAAGAATGGGTCTCGTACCATGTCCGTGGAGTAGTGCGAGAGGTCGGTAAATCTCGCCGAGTACTGGTCTACTGACATGTTGCCCTACCGCAGCTGTAGTAACTCTTGGATGTGCACCGCACGGATGGTGGCTGGAAAAAACTCCGAGCGGAAGAGGCTCTCAAAGTTCGTCCATAGAAGAGATGTCTCATCGTGCACCTGGAGCATCAGGCTCCACCATCTACCTGCTGCTGTGTGCAGGAGACTCGCGAAAAGGACCACCATAAGATCTGTTGGTGTCCCTACCAGTTTGAAGACTCTGACGATGGCCTCCATCCAATCCTCGGCTACCTGAGGATCCGTCTCTCCGTGGAACATGGGCGGCCTCTGTCTCTGAAACTCGTGCAACATGCTCAGGCAGTGTGCACTCTCCGCCGCTGGGGCTGGTAGCATCGGTGGCTCAGCGGGTAGTGGTACCGCTGGTGCCTCCGCTGTAATGGGGCCCTACACTGAGGCCTCGTCACTCGGTGGGCTGCCATCCCGCACGTAACTAGGAACCCTAGATGGCTGCCTTCGTGGGGCCATCCTAAAAAGAAACAGGTGCACCATGGTCAAACAGTATACCTGGTGAGCTGACACAAAGTAATC
This sequence comes from Viscum album, assembly GCA_963277665.1. Lineage (NCBI taxonomy): Eukaryota > Viridiplantae > Streptophyta > Magnoliopsida > Santalales > Viscaceae > Viscum > Viscum album. The sequence continues at coordinate 1,860,877,386 of OY728160.1, forward strand.
ACAAAGAAAACTTTGAAAGGAAACACACACGCAATAAGTGTTTTCATACACTGAGTCAGAAATCAGAGGTCAGGGTCCTGGTGTATGGATACGTAGGCTTTCGCACCAACACTGGACTTCATGGACTAAAAACCACACTCAATACTCTTAACACTATTGCTTCACAGAAAGGAAAGATCAGAGTCATGAGTCCTGCGGTAGAACCAACTCCTATGATACCAATTTGTCACGACCCGTCCTCGGGGTCCATGTCGTGACTACCCCAAGCCCGCCTTCCATGGGCCAGGGGCTAGAGACTACCACCAAAGGCGTAAATCCCAAAAGAAGGGAAGGCATTGCCTTTATGAAGTAACAAACACAATAGAGTACGCAAGTGAAGCAAACACTAAGTAAACTGAGTACAAGGTAAGTGCTGAAAACTAAATGGGCCAGTATACAAACCCAACTGAAAATACAGTACAACTGAAAGGAAAAATACAATAGCAGTAAGTAGAACAGCAACACCGAGTCGTCCTCCGGAAATCCCACCTGAAGGGTGGGTACAGATAGTCTCCTCAGCTCCTCGGGTCCGGTCGTCCGCTCCTTGTACATCCCGCCAAATGGTCCATCTCTGAGTACCGTCCAGCTCCACAAGCCTCCACCTCGATCAGTGTTGTCTGTCATCTACATCCAACACAATGTAGTGCGGGCATAGCCCATGCAGGGGTGAGTGTACGATACTCAGTAGGGACCCCGAGACCCTCGAAGGTCTCTCAGAATCCACGAAGGATAAACCACAAAGGAAAGATACAATCACGAAGTATCAACAACTCTACTTAGGTATATGCCCATACATATACCTATGTCATCAGTCACAGTTCGACTCCAACTCTCGAGCCCAAGCAAAATCCAATCCACCCAGGAAAACATAGCCCAGTCCACACAGGAAAGCAAGACAATCACATCGATGATAATGATTGAGATCAAGACTCAACTAACACAGGTATACACTTCGTAAGGCGATAGAGATGTTCAGATATAGCCACTGATTCATCTAAGCTGTCGGACCCACATAGGATACAAGACCAGCTACTCTGCCGGACTCACACAGGATACAAGTACAAAGGTCATACTGTCGGACCCACATAGGATACAAGAACAATAGTCATCACTATCGAACCCACAGAGGATCCCAGTATGGTCATCGTCACTGCCAAACCCATGGAGGATCCCAGTACAGTCGTCCTTGCTGCCGAACCCACGAAAAATCCAAGTGCAGTCGTCATCGTCGCAGTCGCAGCCAGCTCTAGGGTTCCCGCACACAGCATGCTCGATTCTGGGAGGGTCCGCTCCTCAAGAAAGATAGAGAGTCGATACATCAACTGTCAAGAAGTCCAGAGTTGATTTATCCTAGAGTTTTGTCTCATCAAAATAAACCCAATGCGACAGATGGTGCGTCAATCGGATGTCCGGTCCGAGAGTTATTGGTTTTTCCGTCCTAGGGACCCAGTTGGTTTTTAAGCTAAAACCAACCCGACCGTACTCTACATGCGTCCAAATCTCAAGAGGAGTAATCCAAAAGGACCTTCTCATCAAGATGAATTCAACTCAGTTGCCGGCACATCAAATGGACGTTCGGTCCTTAAGTTATAAGTGTTTCCGCTCCAAGGGCCCGGTTGGTTTCATGTTCGAACTAACCCATCCATACCCAAACTTTGCTGAAACCTCAAGTTTAATATACCTAAACGACCGTCTCGGTCCCAGAATTCCTTCGCAACTGACGGTGCATCAATCGGAGATCCGTAGCTCAAGTTATGGGTAAAAGACTGAAAATGGCCCGAAGTGGGGGTCTGGGCCCGATCCGACCCGGCCCAACCCCCCTGGGTCGGCCCGAACCGGGTCTACCCGACCCGGGTCCGGGTCCGGCCCTGTAGGGCGCGGCCCGGCCGGGGGATGCGTTGGCTCGACCAGCGAGCCGAGTAGGGGGGGACGCGGTCCCTCCTTTGTGCTCCACGGATGCGGCGCCCGACGCCGCATCTCCCCTGGATCCCGTGCGGCCGCGGGATCCAATTCCTCGCCGTTGTGGCTTCAGCTGCGGCAGGCTCCTGTCGGCAGCGCGCCAGGGCGCCACCGCCTCCGGGCGGTCGGCCGCCACCACCGGAGTCATTCCGGTGGTCCGATTTTGGTTCTGTCTGCGCCAACGGTCACCTCAGGACCCGTACATCACTATGAAGGCCTCCAATCGCCATTTCGGTCCCGCTTCGTCATCACCAATTATTCCACACATCAAGAACAAAGCATCGGTGGGTTCAGACTTGTTCGTTAGTCCGCACCCACCGCGTTAGTGGTTCTAAACATCACCAAACAATTTGCACGCCATGCCGAGGGTATAAAATCACATAATGATATTTATACAAATTCCCCTACCTCAACAGTTGATGTCGGACGTCGGCGTCGCAGTAGACGGCGTCGTGGGGAAGAGGATCATAGGTGTCGTCGGAGCGCGCCGAGGAGGAAGCAGCGTCTCCTCTCTTGTCGCGGAGAAGAGAAAGGGGGGCGCGTCATCGATCTTCGAGGAACCGGCGTTCTTCGTTGTTCTTCGTCGGAGACCGGCGTTCTTCCAAAAGCTCCAAAGCTCTCCCGCACAACAAATGTTCTTCCCCCAAATTAAATAATAGGTTCCTCCTATTATTTAATTACACACACAAAGAAAATCCCAAAATTAATTCACCACATTTAATAACGTGATGAAAATTAATTTAAGAAGGGAGAGAGAAGGTTCCCCATTATTAAACGCGTTGGCAGTTAAATGGGGGTTTTGCCAATTAATGGGGGGTTCTTAAAGGGTTTGGTAGAAATTAAATGGTGGAGATTGTGTGGGCCCCACCTCTCTAACATCCACACTTGGGTAGTTAAGTGGTTGTGGGCCTCACACCCTTAACTACCCATGGGAGGGAAAAAGCACCTTAGATAATAAAAATTGTTCCGACAATTTTTATTTACTTCTTAAATAAACCCCCCAAAAATTATCTTCTCCTCCTTTGCGAACGCAACTATGTTAAGTGTCCCCTTAAGAAATTACCGGCGTTGCGAGTTAATCGGTGCCCTCAGATTTTAATTCTGAGCACCGGTCCAAAAGATAGAAAAATATGCTCGTTCGTTCACTGAACGTACCCGAGCTAAACTTCGGAAATTGATTCCAGGCACACCGAGCCTCGGAATCAAGTGTCGTCAGAAGCCACAGACTCGTAAAATTCCAAAGTATTAAAAAAAATCCTTGAAATTTTCCGGGTCTTTACAGGTAAAGACATTGAAATTATATTTTAGGCATAAATGATGTCCCACTGAAGTGAAATCATGTAAAAAGTGTTTATAAAGAAGCTTAAAATTAAAATATTTTAGTGCGGTTTAAGGAATTCGTTAAAGAGATTTTAAAGTGCAAAGGCATGTTTGCTTTCATAAAACTATAAATGAACAAAAATATATTTTTCATATTAAAATGTGTGATTTTAGAAAGATAAATCTGGCTTAAAACAGATTATATAGTGAACTTCAAAATAGGTAAGAATTCGAGAAGTTCTTTGAATCAAGCTTGCATTTCGGAAGAATTTTTTAAATATTCTTTTAAAACATGTAAATACCCATAAAATAAAGAAGGATTCTGATTGGTATGAATATATATAATATTAACACAGAATTCATGAGTAGTACATAAGAATAAATAAAAATTTCACTGAGGTGAGTAGAGGATAAGAGCAACCCGAATGAAAATGGGGGTTCTGGTAGAAAATACTTACAACTTTGTAATCAATTGAATTGTATGCCCCAAAATTAATAATCATTAAATGATACAGTGAATATCATGAAAATAAATATATTCATGATATGAAACATCAATTGGAAATATGCATACACCATACACAAGTAATAGTAGTGAATACATAATATCTCACAAAAATGGAAGTGACATGAAAAAAAACATACCTTAAGTCCGAAGGTGTTCTCCACTTGATCTTAATGACCCGAACAATCAAATTTAGGTTTATTAATTAATAATTATATAACCTTCTCTTCATGTAATTGATTTATTATAACCTTATTAAGTTCATTCATGACTTTTTTGATGGGTTAAGAGGTTCAATTTCATTGTTTGGGTCCGTTTGTTTCATGATCGGTATACTTATATACATGAATGGAGAATCGTGTAAAATGAGGATGATTGTCCAGAATTGAAGTTATATGTTATTAGTGAACATCCATAAGGTTACATGCTTGTAAAATTTATTTGGTTACTTGGAGTTAAGATGAATCATTATATAAAACTTTAATGACAATTGTTTGGGTTAATTGACGGTTTTTTATCACAACGAACTCATTTTGATTTATAAATTAATATCATGTGTAAAAAATGATTTCAGAACCCTACATAAGTTATAATACATATATTATAATCTGGTTCAACCATAAAAATGGTTTCACGACTATAATTGAAGATGGAAATAGAAATTGAAAACTCGTCGTCCTTGAATGTGATAAATTAACACATCTCGAATGGTGTTTTCATTTCTAATATAAAAAAGGGGAAATGAGAGATGATGTAGAATTATTCCTTTATCATAACAACATTCCAGTACATGTAAGGTACTGGATTCATCATAACATTTGGATAAAAGGAGGTGAGGAAAGAAAAATAAAAGAAAGGAACTTAAAATAAAAGAAATGAAAAGAGGAATTTACCTCTTCAAGTAATCTTTTTTGAGAGCCTCTTTAGGGGAGAGGTTTTGGTCTTTTTATGAGACCAAGGGGTGCTGGACGTGGGAGAGAAACTTGGGAGGAGATTTGGGAAGAATTTAGACAAGAAACAAGGCTTGAGAGGAGTGAAGAGAAGAGGGAGTGATGAGGGGTTTTATAGTGGAGGAGAGGAGTAATTTTTGAATATCTTAATCATTATTTTATTATTTTGCTCAAGACCAGCAATAGTATTGATTCATGTGACCAAGAATAGTAATATGTGCACGTGAGTTCGAACCAAGTGGTCTTACATCAACCTTACATCACCTATGACTCAATAAATCATGTATTTAGTATTTATCGTAAATTATTGTATTTTACTATTCACCCAAAATTGAAGTATTTTAGAAAAATCCCAAAAATTTACCATGACCATTTTTCGACGTGTAGAATCCAAAAATGAAGTCCATTTTATCAAAATAATTTTTTAAATATGTGAAATTTAATTTTTAAATAAAATCATTATTTACTTGAAAAATACATATTTTAAATTTAAAACTAATTTTATAATAAGTTCAAAAATTAAATGATGTCTCATAAAATTATCCTAAAATCATAGGACAACAAAATATTTATTTAGGAATAATTTTTATGAAAAAATAATTTGATTAATTTATTAATTTAAAATTGTAATTAAATATTTATTACTCAAAAAAATACCAATACATAATTATTAATTTCTAACACTCTATTTTATTTATAAGGCGTCTAAATTTTATTTATACTTTCATGGGTTTGGTTACTGTTCATAAGGTTCATATTATTATTCATAAGGTTCATATTATTATTCATAAGGGTATGTTACTATTTATAAGGGTGTGTTACTATTCATAAAGGTCAAGTTACTATTCAACGAAAATGTAAGTTGATCTTATCAGACTCTAAAAATCACCCTGAACGCAACCGTGTATGTCAGATTTTTGAAATTCAAATCCTAGAAGCGGCAAAATTATGTTTATTGGCTCGGTTATAACAAAGTGTTGTTTTGTAGAGACTCGGTGTTTCATGCATTCAATATTAAATTTATTTGCAAAATCTTGAGGTGTTATAGTGGTTACCCGCTAGTTAACTGAAACCTTGCCTGACCACATTTTTAATGAGGGGCATTTTCCTCTTTTCATGGTCTTCGAAATTTGGGATTTATGTTGATTTTCCTCTTCTAAAAGGGATTAACTTTGGATTTCATCCTTCCATTATCTCCCTTTTTCTCCCAAACTTACTCTAACGATTTGTCCATAATTTATTGATGGATTGATGATCTGTTTGTTGCATTAGAACCAGGATGGTGAGTAGAACATTTTCCTTATCATTTTGTTAGAATGTGTCGTGGTTTCATTTCTTGTTTTGTTGCAATTTGACTTATCCTTCTTCTTTTTTGAGAAATCATAGAATTCAATGAAAGAGGGGGAATTAGACTACAATTTTTTGTGCATATTATTAACTTCACATAAAGTGGGTGGTCATGACCTTCTTCAAGGTTCCAATTCACTGCTCTAGTTTGTTTTTGGTAGTGTAATGCTTGAATTTAATCTTGTTATTGTTGTTTGACGTGAAATTTAATATTAATTCAAAGAAGGAATTAATGGATGATTTATTTAAGATTAATTCTAGGAAATTTCTTCTCAAATTCTCCTATAAATATATGATATTTGGATCAATAACAAGCATACCTTTTGATTAAATGAAATCAATCGGGGTTGATATTTAGAATTTTAGAGAATATACATTCTTGAATTATCAAGTTAAAAATCTTTCTAAATGTGATGGATTCAATTATGAAATGAATTATTTGGGTAATATTTAACCATTATTTATTTTTTAGGGTTTGCGGACCACTCCCGCAGCGTAATTACAATCGAGGACCCTGAAGTTATTATACTGCCGAATGGGTCCTCCATCATCATTCCGCCCTAGATGTTTTGTAACTGGGTGAAGTGATTTGCAGGGGCTGGGAATCGGAGCGCGGGGGTGAATGTCTTCTCGAGGAGGCGCATGACGGCGATCACCTCACGGAGAACGCCGGAAAATGGCGGCGTGGCAGATATTTTCCGACGGCTGCAATACTTTCCGGTGGGAAATCTGCTCGACGGTCCTGGAAACAAAGCCCTTGGAAGCTGAGCCGGCACAACGCCGCGACTACCCCCCTGAGCGGAGGCACCCCCACCCTCGCCTTCCTTCCATGCGCGATCTATTGTCTCATCAATGTCCGAAGCTTATAGAAAATGAAAGCAGTGCGATTGGGAGCTCCCCGATGTTTCGTACCGGTACGGGAAAATCGGTTGCTATGAAAGATTCCTCAATTGCCAAAGCAAAAGCTGTTATTGGAGATGTCAATTCTACCAATGCTGGATGTTCAATGTTTAATGAGAATGGCGGTGGTAGAGTTGGTATTCATCAAATGTTCCGAACTGGCTCAGGAAAACCAGCGGCCTTAAATCAGTCTTCAATCGCAAAAGCAAAATCTCTTCTGGATGAAGATGATTTTACTGATGCTGGGTCTGAATTTTCGGCTAAATTCCGTGGCAATGTCTCTCGAGAAAATGCCTGCAGGTATTCTGATTCTCTTTCCCGGATGGGCTCTGGGAAAATGGTTAATCTATCCTCAGATGGTCTTGTTAAAGCTAAGACATTGTTGGGATTAGAAGAAAATGACAGTCGTTGCAGTTTTCAAGGCCTTGAATACACGAGGAAGCAACCTGCTGCAAATGTATTGAATGGCCTGGAAAAAAAATCTTGTTTGGAGACAATTAGTGATGTGAATTACCGAGACACCGATGATACCAAGCCACTGCTTTGTTCAAGAGAAGCTGCATCAGAAAGTGAATCAAAGGCAGAAGCCGTTCCAAATTTCATGCAATTGGAGGTGGATAAATGTGCTGTTCAACCACCTCCAATAAAATTTCACACTGCTGGCGGAAGATTCATATCTGTTTCAAGTGATGCATTACAGCGTGCAAGGAGCTTACTTGGTCAATCAGATTTGGTGACTTTCTTGGATGAAAGAAAAGAAGAAGATGCTGTCTTCCAAACTATTAAGAATGGTGGTTTTGATGGTCCTTTTTATGAAAATAGCGACCTCTCTGCTTCTTCATCTCCTAAAAAATATTCAGAATGCAAAGGACAACAGGGGAGTCTTAGCAGATCAAACCTTAAGATCTCCCATGGACCACTCACACAGCTAGAGAATTCACGGGAGTGCATTTCAGGCAGCCTCAATCGACAAGGCGGGTCGTCGACTATGCCATTGGTTGATATCTCAAATACCATTAATGCAGTTCCTGCAAACAAGAAACATACTGTGACAGAAAAGAGGAGGCTGGTTAGAAGTTCGATCTCTCCTTTTAAAAGGCCCCGAAACTCAAAATTCATCACTCCCTTAAACTCAAACATGCCTGTTTCTAATGGTTGTTCGACTTTATCAACTGAAAACATGTGTTGTAAAAAAACACTTTCTACCAGATACCCATTTTCAGCTCACAGAGTGTACGTGAAGGAGTATTTCGGAGGGCCTCCAACGCACCAAGCTATGTCTAAGGATTTTCCAGATAACATAAGATGGATGAATCCAGATAGAGCGGGAAAGTACATGTTTCATGAGAAATCTGATTTAGGGTGCATGGGAGCTGAAGCTTTTCGACAGCTCTTGGTCCAATCTGGTGCTTCTCCACAATATGCGTGCAAAGAGTGGGTTACTAACCACTACAAGTGGATTGTTTGGAAACTTGCATGCTATGAGAGGTCTTATCCAGCTAAATCTTCCGGAAGATTTCTGACGGTGTCCAATGTGCTTGAAGAGTTAAAATACAGATATGTCAGGGAAGTAAATCATGGTCATCGTTCTATAATCAAGAGAATTTTAGAAGGTGATGCATTGCCTTCTTCAATGATGGTTCTATGCATATCTGCTATTCCTTCAAGTCACGATCTGAGGGTTGAGACCCCCAGTCATACTGGGGACAATCTTCCTGATGCTGTGAAACTGGAACTGACTGATGGGTGGTATTCAATTCATGCCTTTTTGGACACATGTCTTGCAAGACAATTCAAGTGTGGAAAGCTGCACCTTGGAAAGAAACTTCGGATTTGGGGTTCAGGTTTATGTGGCTGGGTTGGACCTGTTTCACCACTTGAGTTACCAAACGCAGCTAGTTTGTCATTGCATGTGAATGGGACATACAGAGCACATTGGGCTGATAAATTAGGATTATGTAAGGCTGTTGGTGCTCCTTTGGCATTTAGGTGCATCAAGAGTGGTGGAGGTCCAGTCCCCCTAACCTTGGTTGGTGTAAAACGAATTTACCCTGTCCTCTTCAGAGAGAGGTTAAGCAATGGGGGATACATCATTAGGTCTGAAAGGATGGAGAGCAATATGATGCAATTGCATAATCAACAGCGTTCTGTTGTTGTAGAAGACATTATTTCTGAGTTTGAAAGGGGCAGACAGGATTTCCATACGTATAATGACCATGACAGTGGGGAAGGCGCACAAATCCTGAAGTTACTTGAAACTGCTGCTGAACCGGAATTTATAATGGCAGGGTTGACAGGAGAGCAGCTAAATTGCATTGCAACTTACCAAGCAAGATTAGAGGCAAATAGGCAAGCTGAGCTGCAGAAGTCAATTGAGAAAGCTTTGGATGAAGCTGGCCTGAATATGAGAGATGTCACCCCATTTATGAGGGTCAGAGTGGTTGGCTTGACTAACAGAAGTTGTAGAAGAAGTGATTGTCCAAGGGAAGGCTTAATCACAACCTGGAACCCAATGAATAAGCAGAAACCTGATCTTGTCGAGGGGCTGGCCTATGCTGTTCAGGGACTTGTACCTTCGAGTTCGGATTCACACTCTCTTTACTTGCAAGCTAGAGGTTCTAGCACTAGATGGAAGCCTTTAACTCCCTCAGGTATGCAACACTATAAGCCGTTTTTCAGTCCTCGTCTGTCAGTCTTGTTGTCAAAGCTGGGCGAAGTCCCTTTTTCCAGCGAATTCGATATTGCTGCGTTAATTGTATATGTGGGGGAGGTTTATACTGATGTACAGAGAAAACGGCAGTGGCTCTTTGTAACAGATTGCTCCACATCTGAGATACAGTCAGAAGACTTGTCAAGCTCTTTGCTGGCTATAAGCTTTTGCTTGCCTTATGCAGCTGATTCATCGGCACCAATCAACCATAACCTTGCAGGATCCGTTGCCTGCTTTTGCAATCTCATCAAGAGAGCCAAGGATCATATAAATCATTTATGGGTAGCAGAAGCAACTGAGAATTCCACTTATTTGTTGAATTATGATCAACCATATTGCTCTCACCTAAAAAACGCAGCAATATTCACTGAAAGATGGGCAAAAGTCTCGAGCGGGACCGTCGACAAGATTAAGGACAAAGTTCTTTTTATGACTCGCAATCAGAGTGGCGGGGAATATAAACAGGAAGGACATGAGGAGTTTGGTTCTTAGGTACTGTTTCGATGGTGTATTTTTGCAGAAACGAGGTGTTTGGGCTCAGCAATGCAGTGTGCTGTAGAATTGCACCGGTAATTGCATCCATAGCATGGAGGCAGTTTTCATTGGTTGTAGAATTGCAGGTATGGTTCTTGTGTGTTCATTGCATATAGCATGGTGAGTATGACTTTGTTTCATTCATGCATTGTATGTATTGCTTAGGTAATGCATGACATAGTGTGTATGACTTTCTTTGCCCCTCGAATCGTGTACATGGCTCTTGTTCATGCTAGACACCCTGCTTATGATTCTGTCCATGTCATACACTATGGCCGACATGCCCGTGCATATGGCATTGACTTCACTTGACACCCTGCATAGAGCTTGTTTTGCATGCAACATATCATCTTTGCCTTGAAAAAAAAGAAGATGTTTTGTAACTTTTTGAGATTTTTTAAAGATATAAAAGGGATGGGAATTTATAGATTGTTTGAGGTATGAGCTGTAAATAAGGAATCAAATTGTTAAGGGTGTGTTCAAATGAAAGATTCATGGAAATGAGTCTTGGGGTAATATGTTTGGGTAAATACTATGAATATGATGATTGATGGGATAAATATATTTGTGTATTTGGTAATAACTTGGATGAAATTTTGGGGTAAGTTTCAAGATAGAAATGGTATATTGTATAGGTTATTGTGTTCTATTCCCAAATGATGTGCTGGGTGTTTTATCCATCATTTTTATTTGAATATTATGCTTTTGAGTTTAATGATTAAAAAGGGAACCAGGATAAAAACCATAGAAACCATATGATGTGAAGTATTTTGTAAATGTTAGAAATCATATTTATGATTCTTGTGGTAGGATAAACTGATGATATTATGTTGTATCATTTCCTTGATGAATGGAATGAGAAATGTGATTGTTTGGTTAAAATATAAAAGAAGACGATGTTTCTAGAATTCTTGTAATTATGGTGCAAGATTGGGTGGTTATATATATAAGTATTTTTCTTAGAATAATGTTTTTTGGGAAATGAATGGAGAGTTTGGAATGGATTTGCCAAATTTTATTAAACTAATATTTTTCTTGGGTTTTTATTTGTTGAATAATTAAATAATTTAACACTAATTTGAAATTGAACAAGAGTATGATGTGAGAACGGGATAATATAAAAGAAAAATTTATCTATTTGAAGAATGTTAGTGAATGGAACAATAAAAAAATTACTTAAAAAATTGATATGATGATGGGATGAAATAACACAATTATATGAAAAAAGAAACAGAAAAATTTCTCAGCTGTCAAAATATATAAGCATGCTCATTGATAAAGAAGCTTTACAGTATCCATCATTACAATGTTATTAAATTTCCTTACCGTGAATGCAACATAAGATTCTTCTAAGAGCTCGACATTTGAACTATGATGCTTGATATATTATTTATTGATTATTTATTGATGATAAGTCTGTCTAGGGTATCTATATTAATGTTCATTCTTTCTTGAGAGAAAGCAAAGGCCTTAAAGAGAACCTAACAATGAGATGTGCAAATATTTAGAGGAAAAAACATGCAGCTATTTTATATTCATTAAAACTTATGATGCCAAACTTTCTAAAGAAGAATTGGTATAATAAGTTTAAATGAAACAAATAAAACATTGTAAAAATAAAATTTATCATTTGAGAAAAAAACTCCATGATTACATGAATAAACTAAACGCATGAATGATTTTATAAACATAATATTAAAGTTCCCAACATCAAACACGGAAATCGTTGGTTGTATAACATAAATATTTATCACCTATTAGGAATGCTAGATTAAAATAAGCCTTTTTTCATGTGGAATCTTCTATATGATAGGCTACTCGAGTCTCTTTTATTTTGGATTACTATAACCAAGAAAATCTTTGAAATCCAATTTCCGCCATTGCAGTTGGAGAAGAAAGAGACATGAGCCAAATAGAATACGCCAAACATGTATTATTAGGGTTCCAGAAATAAAAACTAACTATTTGATTAATTTCATAATAGAAAAGGTCATTTTCACATAAAAGGCATAACATGAAATATGAAGGATATAAGCCAATAACTAACCTTTGCATGCATTCAACATGAAAAGAATTATGGTATAGTAAAAATTAATTAAACATTGATAAAGACAAGGGTTCGATTTAAACAATAGATGTCTTCCTTCAAGGATGTGGTTGGAGAATCTTCGGATAGCATGAAGCAGCCTGGGAATAACCTAGATCTTGTGAGGGATACACATAAATTTTCAAACGATAAGGGGATATCTTTCATGGAGGCGCTTCATGGCACGAATCCTTCAAAGGAAGACTTGCTTAAGCTTCCTGCTTTCAAGCAAACAGAAGATAGTGGTTTCTCGGTGGTTACTGACCTGGAGGCTCTTCAACAGAGGCTTGAGATGTGTAGGTTCTCTATTCTTGAGTGCATCATGTACTAGAAGGGTGATAAGCCTTGGTCCAATGTGGATCTTAAAGCAAAAATCTCACATTGTTGGGGAAATACCAACTGAAATTTGATTCTGTGTAACACCCTGAGTTTTTAAAAGAGAAAATTATGTTCGATAGCGTATACGATATACAACATCGAACTCAAATAAACAATGATTATTTAAATACGATTGTTATAACCTAGATGTTAAAATGAACTTCATTTTTGATATCGACACATCAAAATTAACTTAAGGTGAAATTTTGGAATTTTCCAAAAAATATTGATTTTTCAGTGAATAGTGAAAATTACCCATTTGTATAAAATTGTTATTTCTTTTGATAAATTAAGTAATTTAAAAGTCTCATTGTTCTTTTAATTTGATTAAAAGTAACATAATGATTTTTGAGTTATATTTAATCCAATTAATTACATTTAAATCATCTCTATACCGGATTTTGGAATAAGTTTTTTTAGACTTAAAAACTCATTTTCCTGAAAACTGTTTTAAAATACATAATTTTTATCTATTAAAATTAATTAAAAAACCATAATGAGGAATGATTTAAATGAAACTTTTTACATATATCCGTATGAATTGAAATTCATATAATGAATATTATTAGTTATAGAGTTAAAATAAAATCATATTTTCCTTGAAAAATTTATTTTTCAAAAAACCGCTTTCCATCGCACTTACGGACTTTATAACAAATTAAATTCTTCCACCACTTTAAATTTATTTTGATAAAATGGATCCCATTTTTGGAATCATCATAATTAATATTAGGTAACAAGTTCAACTTAATTTTCGGACAATATGAATAATAACCGTAGTAAATATTTATTACCACAATAAAAGGAAAATATGTTATTTAAGGGTAAAAATAATTTAACAAGGACTAGAAACAAAGTAACCCTAATAGTATGAATATGTATATTTTCATTTCAATATAATAATGATAATATTTTTTGTTGTTGCTTTATAAATAATTAAGAAATGATTTTGATAAAAATTAGATTTTAATATGATAAAACACAAATTGTATTTTTGTGTAATAATCAATTTCAATTAAGATATTCTTTTTTGATGAATTCATAAATTATAAAAATAAATGATATTTTAATAAAATAATACTATTAAGTAATTTTTATTAATTATAAATGATAACATAATTTTTTATGAAGTCAAATGTAATTGTTATAAGGGTTTGAAAACTTTTATTGTTAAAAAGTCAACATTTCTCAATAAATGTCGATTCTTGTTTAAAAGTAAAAATTACAGATATTTAGAGATTTATTTTGATAAAATAAATATTATTTTTGGAATCAGTACGTCGAAATTATCTAATGATGAATTTTTCATAATTTTCCGAGACAGTTGATTTTTTGGGTAAAAAATAAATACGGTATAAATATACAGTGTCTATTATGACATCATAATGAACAAAAAATGTTGTAATAAATGATCTAAAGGATACCCACGACCAAATCAATGTTTCCCCTTTAAAATAATGCGATTTTGAGGTTATTTGATTGATTTTGTAAAGCCTTTATGAATCCTCCAAAACCAATATTATATTTTAAGGTTTAAAATCATTTTTTTATGAACATGAATCACTTTCACATTACCAAGAGTAAAATTTTAATGAGTTCTCCCTTGACCTTATAAAATAATGAAAACCACTCATCTTTTGCACAAACAATGGGCAAAAGCCATGAGATGGTTTGTTGTTTTGATTATTTTATTGTAGAGTTCAAAACCTATGTTTGAGAAATAATAAAGAACCCTCTTCTCTTTTCCTATATAAACTCACCCAAACTCTCATTCCTCTTCACTCAAAAAACATGGAGCACATCCTTACCCTGTCCTCCCCTCTCTAGAGTCCTCTCATGGTGCCCCAAGCCCTTAAGAAAGCTCCTCCAAAGCTTTTGGAATCACCCTCTCAAGGTAAGAGACCTTCCTCTCCTATGTTCAATTCAAGCACCTTCTTTGTAATTAGTCATTTGAATCTCAATTGGTTATATTTTCATGCATTTATAAACATCCCTTTACTATCCACTTGATGTTCTTTGATTGAGAGATCATTTATCCCCTCTCATTTTGACCTTTACATAAGCCATTACCATGCCGAAATTTAGTAAGGGATTTCTATTCTTCTTTTCTATTCAAGAATCTTCTTTGTAATTATCCCTTTGAATCTCAATTGGTCATATTGTCATGACTTTATAAAGACCTCTCTACTATCCAATTGATGTCCTAATAATGAGAGATCATTTGTTCCCTCTCATTATAACATTTACCTAAGTCGTTACTACGCCAAAATTTAGTAAGAGATCCTCTCTTTATCCTATTTAATCAAGCACCTTATTTATGTAATGCACTTTTTCTTCCAATTCCTTTTGATGGGATATGATTTTCTACACCCCTCTTACTTCCATTATGATTTCCAAGTGACGAGTAACCAATTTCACTCTCATTAATCCCTTCCATGATTCATAATGTACCCTCATTATGCTGCCGAAATTATCCTACGATTTTTCTATGCTAAGTTTTTATTCAAGAATCCTCCTTGTCTCATACCTATTAATACCCAAATTATCATGTTGGATTATGTTCTTACATATCCCTCATACTTTCCTTTCAACTTCCAAGTTATGTGAGACCCTTTCTCTTTCATCGAACAATTTTATGAATCTTTAAGTATTGTCGTTATGTTGCCGAAATGTCACTATGATTTTCCATGCCAAACATTTGTGATGTGTAGACCTATACCCTTTTCCACTAAAGGACATTCACCTAGTTGTACCTATACTTCATTGATTGGAGACTTCCATGTATGCAACCCATAATCCTTATTCATGGGATTAAATGTGATGAAATATGTTCTTATGTTATATGATCTATGTGACACACTTATGCATGTACATGATAAGATTATGATGGGTGCACCCATATAGCACTCTAATGCAATGAGTAATGTTTTAGTCTCATGATATTCCATGTATAGTGTATGAGAGGTTATCCTAAGCACATTATGTTATGCTATCTTGTTGGTTAACCTTGACTTATGCTTATAATGCCATGTTTAATGTTATTGTCACTTTCCCATGTTGCCTTATGTTATCATGATATATCATGCCTCACTGTTCATGTTTATTATTCTCACCCCTTTAATGTCCCATTGAAATTCCTATTGTCTAACATGTAATTCTGTATTCATGTTATGCTTTGTTTATTTCTTTATCGGGATTTATAACTCACCCCTTTCTTATGTATATCTCCAGGTTGTCCCGTGCAGTTTTAAAAACAATGGAATTTTAGAAGTATATTAAGGAAGTTTTCAATAATGTTGTTGTATCAATGTATCCAGTTGTTGTGTAATGTACCTAATTACCCAAAGACACCAGGCCTCTCAATCTTTTGGGTTGTGCTAAGTCTCTTCATATGTAATAAATCATGAATTAATGTGTAATAAAGACTTGACTTTTCATAGTTAGTATCAAAGGAAAGTTTAGTTATTTTTGAGATTAGGATTATAAAACTCTAGAGAAAGACTTAGGGATAACACTAAGTATAGGAAAACGCCCCTAAGTTTTGTTAAAGTATAGAGTAAGTGGTTTCTAAGAAAATACATCTCTATTTGGATACTACAGGTGGATGTGGCTCTAGCATAGATGTGCCTATGGGTGACAACCCTGAAAACACCATATTAAGCTAGACTTGATCGGGAATTGGTACATGAAAATGAGACTTGCTATACACCTAGTTTGACACTCCTGTGAGATATGCTTTGGTAAATTCACAAGCTCATTATAAACCATTATTAAGGGAATAAGAATGACCATAATACTATATGTTAGGAAATAGATCATGGATAACTTATATTGAAGACTTGAAATTCAAAAGTTAAGGAAATACATTTCATTTATAAGTTATCCTTTTAATTTTATTTTCTTCCCAGTTATGTGTTCAATAGTTTAAAATTATTCATCCCTAATTTTCCCTTTATTCTAGTCAATGAATGAAAATAGGAAGAACTGAGTCAACAACCAATGTGATGGGCGATATGATGACTTCCCAAAATGAGATGTCTAACATGATGGGAGCTCAAGTAAGACATATTGTGATTACACCAAACCATCTATCAAAAATCACAATTAGAAACTGACACATAGTTGAATGCCCAAAGAAATCAAAGAGGAGGAGCATGACCCCTCAAGTAAGTTCATCTAATAAAGGTGATAAAGGAAAGAAGATTCAATTTCATGTGTGTCAAAAATGTGGAAAGAGACACCAAGGTAAATTCCACAAAGGAACTCAAAGTTTTTTTAAGTGTGAAAAAATAGGACATAAAGTAGCTAGTTGCTGTAAAAAAATGAAGAGTATGATGAAAGGGAATAAATTACATTCTACAACACCCTTTGTTTTTCAATATCTTTTGTGTGAAGAATATGGGAATTATCCGAGCCAATTCTATAATCCAAGGGTTAAATCAAAGACTAAGGAAGGGCCTATGCTATGGAAATTATTGAAGTGTAAGGAATGAAGTGTTTATGTATTAGTATTTGAGAATTATGTTGTATAAGTAGTATAGAAATGAAATTATGGATATAAGAATCATGAAACATATAAGGATTGTTCCATAATAGTTTTTATTTAAGGATTTGAAACATATCTTGAATGGTACCAATAACTTATAAAAGTGATTTAGTGATAAGGTGATATTTTAGAAAACACACGATTGATGGATTTATAACCCTTGATATGCATTTGATGATGGGATAAACCTAAAGAGTCTTGGGATGATATGTCTAAGTATAATCTTATGTTTAAAAGCATTGATTACACTTTTGTAGATTTATGTGATTGAAGTTAAGAATGATTAAGGATGTTTTGGGAAACATATTACAGGATATATTTTTTTTTATTTTGAGGTGATTAATGATATTTTAGGTTGAGGTATATATAACCATTAGGTTTAATATATAGGATTATTTGATAAGAATTCAATTATGTTTTTGGAGGTGTAATATGAAGGGTATGAGACAACCTTTGAGGTTAAACATTCTTTAATATTGAGGTTATTGGTGTTATTTGGGATATAGGAGTATTTATTTAATGAATGATCTATGTTAAACCTTTGTTTTTTTGTTGAATTTTGGAGATTAATGTACTAAGATTTATTAATTTTCAGTATTATCTTACATTATGCTTTTAATGACTCGGATTATCCCAATTTTATTTTTAGAGATTATTTGGGAAAATTATGAGACCAGGCGTTGAGAAGACGTGTGATTCCAAGGCCCGATGTGTCTGGAATGATTCGTTGAAAAATGTTATGTTTTAAATAGCACGTGCGCATGACTTTTCTGAAAAAGTGAACTAAATTTTAAATAGGCGCTCATATGAGAAATCTGAGGGAACCGTTGAGCTCAGATTAGTGGCTTTACCCCATGCACGACTTAACTTTAGTCAGAACGAGTCTTCAATAGAAAAACCCGAAAAGGGTGTAACCATAAATAAAATAATTAAATTAAATTATTTTATTTTTAAAATCCTTATAAATCATAAAGGGTAACTCATATTGGAAATCCAAAACCATGATTGAGTTCGTAAGGGGGTGTTTTCCTTAGGTAAGGCCTAACATCGGCCGACGCGGGCCGACTGTGAAAGATAGTTTTTGGACGTAAACATCATTAAAATATTCTATTAAAAATATTTTATTCTTGACGCAACGATGTGTTTTATTTTAATACGCATTTTTTAGAGAATTTTAAGGTTATCACCACAACCCTGAAATTCCTCTAAGGCAAGGAGATGGAGCTCTCTCGACGAACGATGACTGTAGAGACCCATGCTTGACGTACATAGACATTAAATTTCTTTTGCAGAATAATTAATACATGACACAAACAAAATCCCAAAGACCGTATTAGTTTAGTGTATTTGGAAACTCAGAACATAATCTTATAATCATGGTGAAATATCCTCAACATCTCCCATAAAGATCTTCCCCTTTTGTTTTCCTACCTAAAACCTTTCTTTACATCCTGGGAAAAAGAGAACATAAAGACCATATTAGTTTAGTGTCTTTGGAAACTCAGAACATAATCTTCTAATCATGGTGAAAGATCCTCAACATCTCCCATAAAGATCTTCCCCTTTTGTTTTTCTACCTAAAACCTTTCTTTACATCCTGGGAAAAAGAAAACATAAAAACGGTGAGCTCAAATGTTTAGTAAGAGTAAACATGGAGAACATAAAAAAACCATAAACATTTGAATGTAAAAACATGAACATAAAGTTTAAACATCAAAATCTTGAGTCATGAAATAAATCTTGGCAGTACGTAAGGTAGAGATCATAAAGGAACATTAATCATGATAAAATAGCATGAGAATAAAACATGAAATTGTGGAAAACTATTAAGCACATACTGTGATTTCCATAGTATCCAAGGCATTGCTTCCAAGACCATCATAGTGGATGAAGTCCATTACTGAATCGGGTTTACTTTCCGTTCCATCCCTGTATTACTGAACCAGATTTACCTGCCGTTCCATCCATGTATATCTCATGAGAGATAAATCTTTACCCAATGTATTAGAGGGAGATATAGGTCCCACCCATCTCATAATGAAATCATTCTTACATTTGCCACAAAAACATAGAAATATTGACCATAGAATAACCCATGAAATCAAATGGGTTTCTTTAAACACCATTCCATCATAATTGATATAAAACAAATGTATTTCCTAAATAACATTCCATCATAAACACAATAAAATCATAGTAATAACAGGGATAGAAACATAAACCTACACAATCATAGATGGAAAATAATTTTGATAAAACACTTGAGCTTCATTCTTGAGGAAAATATCCTTCTTCAAAAACATTTTCTTTTCTTAAAATGTCGTGCAATTTTGAAAGAAAATAATTGAGTTGAAAATACACTTGTAAATGTATAGAGTAAGCTTCATGGAAATAAGGAATTATGAATATATAAAAATCCGTTCATTATGTATAAGTTAAAAAAAAACATTCTCCCCGTACTTTTTCCAGAAAAGTCAAAAAGTACCTTATATGGCAAACAAAAAAAAGTTTCCTTCTAAACCATGTAGTAAAAGTCAAAATGGGTAAAAATGAATTTAAATATACATAGAAGAATAGTACACATTTTATAAGAATATTTTTTTTAGAAAACATGGACATGGATGATAAATATAACCCTAGTAAATACTTACGAATAAACAATCTCGGATAAAAATGAGATTGGAAAAGTTATCCCTTACCTTAGGTCCAATTTTTTCCGTACATGTCAGAAACTCCTGTATAGTGGGTTTAAACACATTATTAACTTGTAACCTAACCATAATAATATTTATGATATCATATATGATTCACTTACAACTTTATATTACCTGTTCATCTGTCAATTCCATGTTAAATCAACATTTTGGGTAATAATCATTTTATTTATCGTACATGTTTGGACTTGTTATTATTGATATTATTACATAGATCATGATTTACTTACTTCCTGAATATAGAAAATGATTTATATATCATATATATTCAGTATATAAATATATATAATAGATCAATAAATGAAATGGAATACACCGTTCATGGAGACGGTAGGCCGTACGTATGCATGAATGTTGTTTTCGTTTCCTTATTGAATTGGATGGAAGTAAGTAAATGAAATATATATATATATATATATATATAAACATAAATCTAGTTTCATTATTATGTCATATATTTCATGATTATTTATTATATATACTTTATAATCATTCTGAAATGGTTAACATGGAGAATGAATCTCATCGCGTTGTGGAGACGGTAAGTCGTACGTACGCACGAGCAATGATATCATTCCCATAATTATTGAAAGATATTGAAGTGAATGGTGTATAATTTCTCAGAATTAGTATCACGTTATAATAATAATATATAGTTATTATTTACACCATTATGCCCATCCCAGTAAGGTGGTGGTGAAAAATAGATTACACCACGATGTGGAGACGATAATCTATACGTACTCACGCACGATGATTTTGTTTTTAATAGGATGGATAAAAGGTGAAATAGGGTTGTTTCATATTAATAATAACATATCAGTATATTAGTGATACTGATGTTATTACTTTATAATGAAATAACTAAAGAAGAGGAAATAGAAGAATAAATAAATTTGAAAGAATCGGTAGAAGAGATTACCTCTTCCTCAATGTGCCTCCTTTAAATTTCCTCTCAGGGCACTAGAGTTGGTCTTTTGAGAAGACCAAAACCTATAGAATGTAACTAGGGAATTTTAGACGAGAAATGGGTAGGGTTTGGCCGATCTTGAAGGCTCAAAATGGAGTGAATAGGAGAGGGAGGAGGTGCCCTTTTATAAGAGAGGAGAGGAGCACTTTAGAAAAGTTCCAAAATATTAATTTATTATAAATTCAATTTCAATTTAAAATGGTCCAAAACTTATTTAACTATAAGATAAGATGATTTTCGTTTGAATAACCATTATCCAATATTTTGTTGACATGTTTTGAATATTTTTTTATCCTTATCTTTTTAGTTTTGCCCTTATTTTTCCCTTTTTATTCTTACCATGATATCATGTTATTTACACATTGTGGGTTAATGTAATTACCATATCATGCCAAACGACCCAAAAAAAGTTATTTATGACATATTTTGACTTATATTAACCGTTTGGAAGAATCTTATATTTTTATGAATTTACTATCATTTAATAAACTATTTTATGTTTTAAGTTATGAATTGTGTCAATTTTGGACACTATTCATACTTGACTTTTTTAAAAATCCATAACAACCTGATTCCTTCGAAAATAAGGCATTACCCAAAAGATAATATTTCAATATCATCCATAAAATTTGTGGATTACATCAAAATAACCAAATTACATTTTTAATATTTATAAATTCATTTATTTGAATCTTTCATTAATGAGGTAATCACTACATCATAATTATGTCATACATAAATATATTTATCTAATGTCTAAAAATTATAAATAAAATACCATGATGTAAGAAATATTTTTAGATTTATAATGAGTATTTATAGATATAGTGATCAGTTTTATAATCCTATATTAAAATCTATTTAGTAAAACATATATCTTTAGGTTATAATTATATTTACTTTAAATTAATTCTTATAAAATGTCATTTTTCACATACAAGTGAATCCATGGGTGTCACGACCCGTCCCTCAGGGCCCGCATCGTGACTACCCCAAGCCCGCCTTCCATAGGCCAGAGGCTGACGATTAACACCAAAGGCGTAATTCCCTAAAACTGGGAAGGCGTTGCCTTTATAAATCGTAAACACACACAACCAGAGTACAAGAGGAAACAAACACTAATTAAAAACTATATAACAAGCATGCTGAAAGTAAAGGGTCCATAAATACAAGCCCAACATTAAAGTTCAAGGAAAAGACAAATGGGTACAACTAAAAGACAAACAGCTGGAGGGTGTCTAGCAGCTCCTGGATCGTCCACCATGGATCTTACCTGAAGGGTAGGTACAGAAAGCCTCCTCAGTTCTCCAAGCCCGTCCGTCTCCTCCAGATACCATCTTGTTGTGAGTTCCACCTCCGGGTACTGTTTAGTCCTCGTACACTCTGCCTCGGTCAGCGATGTCCGTCGTCTGCATCCAACACAACGAGGTGCGGGCATAGCCCATGCAGGGGTGAGTATAAAGATACTCAGTAGGGACCCCGAGACCCTCAAGGTCTCACAAAATCCAACAAGGATAAACTAAAAAGTAAGATTTCAACGGATAACCATTACTTAGGTATATTCCCATACATATACCTAAGTTATCAAGTAACCCATCTCAATCATGAGGAAAACACAAAGGTAATTGACTCAGCTCAAACCAGGATTTTCATTAACGAAACCACGATTGCTGGAGAACTCCTCCTTTGTCGAGTACAGTGGCCCTGTCGTGACTCTAAGGCACTACTCACTAACCATAGACTGCTGAGGTACTCCTCTTGTTGAGTACTGCGAGTCTGCTGCCAAACCGGGCGCTCCTCTACTGTGGGTCTGCCACCAAATCGGGCCCTCCCCCTAATAGCCGTCAGAGGTACTCCTCCTGTCGAGTACCGCGGGTCTGCTTCCAAACTAGGTGCTCCGTCCTCCATGGTTCTGCCACCAAACCGGGTGCTCCGTCCACTGGGCTAATCGAATCACTCCGAGTCGAATCAGTCAAGCAGTCGTCAGGTCTACAGCTACAAGGTCTCCGCACTCCGTCTGCTCGTCTCCGAGAGGATCTACTCCACGAGCTACTGGTCGATACTCCAAGTGTCACGAAGTCTCAGGTGGAAGTATCTCAAAGGACCGCCATGTCATAGGGGTCTCAACGCAACAGACGACGCGTCAATCGGATGCCCAGTCTGAGAGTTATTGATATTTCCGTTCGAGGGGCCCGGTAGGTTTTTAGGCTCAAACCAACCCGACCATACTCCAACTACGTCCGAACCTAAAGTATAGTATTCCAAAAGAACCATATCATCAAAAGGAATCCAACGTAGTTGACGACACGTCAATCGGATGTCCGATCCTTAAGTTATAAGCATTTTCGCTCCGAGGGCCCGGTTGGTTACGGGATCGAACCAACCCGGCCATACACAAATTTCGTCAAAAACTTGAGTGTAATATACCGAAACAACCGTATCAATCCAAGGAATCCAAATCAACTGACGGTGCATCGATCGGAGGTCTGTAGCTCAAGTTATGGACAAAAAATCAAAAGCATTCCGAAGAGGGGGGTTTGGGTCCGGTCCGACCCGGCCCAACCCGCCCTGGGTCGGCCTGGCCCGCGCGAGGGCAACCCGGACCGCACGAGGGAGGCCCGGCCTACGCGGCGCGGTGGCCCGGCCCACGCGGCGTGGTGGCCCGGCCCGCGCAACGCGGTGGCGGCTCGGCCAGCTGGCCGAGTGGAGCGGGGGGGGGGGGGGGGTTCCTGTAACGGCGGCGCCGAGCGACACCGCCTCTCCTGCCCGGTTGGCCAAAGTCGGACGGTTTTTCCGGCGAGAGCGGCCCACACAGCGGGCCGCTGTCCTCCCATGCGGCGCCGTGGCTTCCTCCGCCCGGCCGGCAGGTGGCCGACCAGTTCGCCCGCCGAAGTGGCCCGCCCAGCGCGGGCCGCGGTTCCTCTTCAGCGCGGCGCCATGGGGCGCCGCGGTCTTCCCAGCCTGGCCGGTAGTCGGCCTGCCGGTTCGCACTGCAAAGCGGCCCGCACAGCGGGCCATGATCTTCCCTCATTGCGGCGCCAAGGAGGCGCCGTGGTCCTCCAGGCCGGCAGGCTACGGCCGGCCGGTTCGCTTCGCCCGAGCGGCCCGTAGCGCGGGTCGTAGTTTCCTCCACGCGGCAGGTGCGCGGTCACCGCTTCTGGTCACCGTCGCCTCCGGACGACGCCACCTCCGGTCACCGTTGCCAAAAATAATCACGAACCAACGGAGGGTCATCGAGCCATGTTCGTTCGGCCCGCGCCCTCCGCGTTAAGCGATATAAAATGGCCGAAGACAATCTAATGCATTCAACAAGAACGAGTTATAATTTTATTCACTTAAAATTATACAAAACCCCCTACCTCGATTTCAAGAACGTTGCACGTCGACGAGCCACAGAAGTCGGGTGTCACGTAAGACGGTGTCATTCCGTCAATGTCGGAGGGAGAGTCGTCATTGTTGGTGACGTTCTTCACGGGCGGTGTCTTCTCCCTTGACGTGGAGGAAGAAGAAAGAAGATAGGTGCTCTTCGTGGGCGTCATCGTTCTTCGTCGAGAGAGAACGTCGTTCTTCGTTGGAAGAACTCTTTCTTTCCAATTCTCCCAAAAGCTCTCCCAACACTACATGATCCAACCCAAAATAATAGCTTAGGCTATTATTTTATCCTCACATGAATTTCATATTAATCCAAAAATTAGAGGAGCCAATTAATTAATTGCTCATTAATTTAGAATGTGTTGGCACATTCATGAGAGGAGGGTGGAATGTGTAGAGTTTAAAGTTTAAAAGAAAGGAGGTGTCTTTATTTAATTCAAAGAGGAGTTAAAAAGGAGTTGAGGGGAGGTGAAAGGTTTGAGTTCATGTGGGCCCCACCACACATTATCCTCTCATGAGAGGTTATGTGGGGGTGGACCCCACCACGAACCTCCCTTTGGAGATAATAACTACCAACTAAATAAAAGATGTGTGTAGAGACCCAAAGCTTGACGTACATGGACATTACATTAATTTAGCGGAATACTTAATACATAACAAAAACAGACACACAGGGACCGTAATAGTTTAGTGTCTTTGGAAACTTGGAACGTAATCTTCTAATCGTGGTGAAAGATCTTCAACATCTCCCATAAAGATCTTCCCCTTTTTTTCTTACCTAAAACCTTTCTTTATATCCTGGGGAAAAGAAAACATAAAAAGGGTGAGATCAAATGCTCAGTAAGGGTAAGCATGGATAAAAACATACCATATAAATTTGAACTTAAAAACATGAACATAATGTTTAAACATCAAAATCTTGAGAAATGACATAAAACATGGAAGTACGTAAGGCATAGATCATAAAGAAACATTAAAAATGATAAAATAGCATGGGAATAAAACATGTAATTGTGTCAACCATTAAGCACATGATATGATTTCCATAGTAGCCAAGGAATTGCTGCTAAGACCATCTTAGTGGACAAAGTCCCTTTCTGAATCGAGTTCACTCCTCGTTCCAGTCCTGTATTACTGAACCGGTTTAACTTGCTGTTCCATCCATGTCTATCTCATGAGATATAAATCTTTACCCAATGCATTGGAGGGAGATATAGGTCCCACCCATCTCATAATGAAATCATTCTTACTTGTGCCACAAAATAAACATACATCATTCATAAAAACCCAATAAATAAAATGGGTTTCATAAACATCATCCCATCATCACATAATCCATATAAAAAAATGGATATCACTTCATAATAAGAAAAGTGAAACCATGTAAATCATAGATACATTATACTTGAAACATACACATATGAAATAATGTCATCTTATATGGAAAAATGGTTTTGATAAAATACTTGAAATGAATTCTTGAGGAAAACATCCTTTCTTCTTCAAAATAAATTTCTTTTCACAAAACGTCATGCAATTTTAAAAGAAATAGATTTTGTTGAAAATAGTCATGAAATATTTTGGAGGAAGATTCATGAAAATAAGGCTTTATAAAACTATAAAAATCCTTTCATGTCTTATAAGTTAAAAAAAACATTCTTCTCGTAGTTTTGCCAGAAAAGTCAAAAAAGTACCTTGTAATGTAAACAAAAGAAAGATTCCTTACATACCATGTAGTAAAATTAAAAAGTGGTTAAAAAGGACTTTAAACATACATGAAACCATTTTTAGGAAACATGGACATGGATTATGACAATAACCCCAGTAAATACTTACGAATAAGCAATCTCGGATAAAAACGAGATTTGCAAAATTATCCCTTACCTTAGGTCCGATATGCTTCATACGTATCCAAACCTCCTGTATAATGATTTAAATAATGTTATTGAATTATTAAAGAATCATATTAATTGTTATTATATCATATATGGTTCACTTATGACTTTATATTACCCGTTATTTTGTAAATTCCATGTTAAAGAGCGTTTTGGGTAAAATCGTTTCATTTGTCGTCCGTGTTTTGACTTGTAATTATTCATATTATTACTTAGATCATGATTACTTACATCCAGAATGTAAAAAATGATTTATATATAATATATATTCAGAATATACATATATATAATAGATCTATAAATGGAAAGAAATACACCGTTCATGGAGACGGTAGGCCGTACGTACGCATGAACGTTGTTTCGTTTCCTCATTGAATTGAATGGAATTAATTGGATGACATACATATATATATATATACATAAATACAGTATCATTATTATGTCATATATTTCATGATTAATTATTATATATACTTTATAATCATTTATGAATGGTTAATCATTGAGAATGAATCTCATCGCGTTGTGGAGACGGTATTCCGTACGTACGCACGAGCGATGATATTGTTCCCATGATCGTGGAATTTTATTGGAGTGTATGTATACTATTACAGAATCAATATCACTTTACAATAATTATATATAGTTATTATTTACACCACTATACCCATCCAAGTAAGGTGGTGGTGGAAAATAGATTACACCACGACGTGGAGACGGTATTCCGTACGTACGCACGCGCGGTGATTTCGTTTTCCGTAGGATGGATAGATGGTGAAATAGGGTTGTTTCATACTTATAATAACATATCAGTATATGAGTTATACTGATGTTATTACTTCATAATGAAACAACCTAAGAAGAAGAAGTGGAAGAAGAAATAAAGGTGAAAGAATCGGTAACGGAAATTACCTCTTCTTTGAAGCGCCTCTTTGAGACCTCCTCTTAGGGCACTAAAATTAGTCTTTGAAGAAGACCAGGACCTCTAGGATGTTTCTAGGGAAGTGGAGAAGATAATTGGGTAGGGTTTGGCTGATCTTGAAGGCTCAAAGTGGTGTGTGGAAGATATGGAGGAGGTGCCCTTTTATAAGGGAGGAGAGGGGCACCTTTGGAATTCTTAAAAATATTAATTTATAATAAATCTAACCCCACTTAAAAACCTCCAAAAATGACTCATATTCAAAGATTAGATGATATAGGGTTGTAATATCATCAACCAATAAAATTTATACATGTTTGGATCTTATTTTAAACCTTATCATTTTGATTTATCCTTATTTAATCTATTTAAGTTTATTTGTGGTAATAAAATTCTAAATTTTAAATTATAACAAATAATTACTTATTTGTTGTTAATTTTCCATAATTGTTTACTTTATAACATTATAGACCGTATAAATTTAAATTTATAATTTTTAAATATTTTTGTGATTTTTAAACAATTTTATAATATGTTATAAAAATAACAATAATGTCAATTTTGACACTATTCATTTATTTGAATTTAAATAAAATATATATAGAATATATGTTCGAACTAAAAGCTTTAATAGATTCATAAAAGGTCATATGTATCTATAAAATTAGTGGATCAAATTAAATAGTTCATATAATATTTATTTTATTATTTTTAAAACCATTTATATGGTTTATCTCTTAATAAAATAATTACTACAACATTTTTGTATAATTATTTAATATACTGATTTGTTGCATAAAAATTAAAAATAAAATCCTATGATGAAGATAAATCTATTACCTTTAACAATAATACTTTTAATCGAATTTATCATCTTAAAATCACAATTTTTAAATTGTTATATTTATTAAAATTATGAAGGTGACAACTTTGGCATCATTTAAAATAAAATAATATAAGTGTCATAATCACTTTTATAAGGCTCCAAACGGTTATATATTAGGTCATTGGATGATTAAGGTGTAGATATACACTACCAATAAGTTTTGGTCAGGTTTTTGGGCATTTTAATGGGTATTATTATTTCAATAAAAACTATATTACTTATTTTCCACTTAATAAATAATTTCTGTATCATTAATGTATCACCATTAATGACAATTATTTAATCCCTAAAAATTATAAATAAATTATCATGATGTATATAGTTTTATTAGATTTCTGGAGACTATTAATGTTTGAAGCTTTATGATGTTTATCACTAAATTAAAATTATTATACTTATAATATTTAAGAGAGTGACATGTTGTCACTTTCTTTGGTTTTAATAATAATTAAATTATTTTCATGGTCAAAAGTCCATAAAATGAATCTAATCCGACCCTTAGGTTATATGGGTCTACTTTTAGCCATCCAATAGAATTTTGGCATGTGTTAGAGTAATTTTATAATATTATATTTACCCTTAATTACCCGATTTACCTTTAACCATGGTAAATAAAATTTACCGTAGTTACTATTCATAATTCCCAAAAATAAAAAGTAGCTTATTAAAATAATTTGGATCCACTGATTCCAAATATGGAATCCATTTTTCCAAATTCAATACATAAAATTTACAGAAATTAAATTAAAATTAATCCCGTTGTCGAAAGAAAACGAGTTTTTCTTTAAAACATTGCAACAGATTGAATTGATTTAACCTACGAATTTAATGTAAAATCAATGCTAATGACATACATTATATTAAATGGTAAAAATATATTCTATTTATAATTTAAAACCATTCAATATTATAATTTAACCATATAAATTATTACGATGAAAAAATTTGTTTTTAATTAAAATATAGCGTGTTTTTACTATTCATCAAAATATGAAAGTTACCAGAATAATATGAAAAATTTATCCAAAGTAAATTTTTATTTCTTGATTCCAGAGAAGAATTTTATTTTTTTAAATTGAACTTATAAACATTTCAAAAACTAGATTTAAAGTGGGTGCGCCATCAAAAGGCGGCAAAACTGCATTTTTTGAAAAATACTTATTTTACCTGAAAAATTTATTTTGTTCTTATACCATGTTCTAGAAAATGTGTAAGATGAATAATAATGTTATAAAATTCAAATTTTAGTTAATACTATTCATAACGGCTAGTTCATAATAATATTATAATAATATATCGTTGTTTAGTAAAACCTGGTATTGCGTACAACACATGCTATCAAGGAAGGTCACGATTGCATGTAATGCAAGCCAAGTCAGGGTTGCGTGTTGTGAAAGAATCCTTCGTTGTTTCGTATAATAGAATCCAACCATATTTCATTTATATATTGAATATATATATATATATATATATACTCAATGTTGCGTAGAATAACTATTATCAAAATTGTGTGTAACACGATCCAAGAATAGTGTTGCGTATACTGCAAGCTAATACGGTGTTGCGTATAGAGCAAGGTAATCTTGGTGTATCATACAACACAAGAAATTAATGAAATTAAAAGAATATTTTTCATAAAATCTCAGGGTGTTACATTCTACCCCCCTTAAAATGAATTTCGCCCTCGAAATTCGTCGGGGTTATAAATGGTTTACTACTTGAAAGTTTGTTTAATAGAAACCCACATCGTAAAAAGGAATACCAAAACATGGCTTTAAAAACTAAAGTATGAAATGTAACGGTTACCCAAATTAACTCATCACTAGGTTTCCACGTAGGAGAACATAGGTGAAAATATGGATATGAAAGAAAAATCTAACCATCAAGTTCTGATGGAGAGTGATAGAGAACATGTCTATGAAAAAGCCAACAATCAAAAAGCTATTGATTTGTGATGATCTAAGGTACCATCTGATTAATCGTATATAAGGGAACTAGGACAAAATTTTTGGTTTTCAAGATCATTTCCCTAAAGTTGATGAATTAAAAGAAATACTTGCATGATTTTGGTACAATCTCACTGTTGTTCGTGAATTGAACAATTTCCACTTCATCCCTTAAAGAAATTAAGTTGAATTTATTATTCGTGATGTGTTAGCAGATCATGTGATAGAATGATGGGTCATTCCATATCTTTCAAACAAAAGGTTATCAAAAGTTATAAGTCCATCTTATGGTTAGATTAATCGTATATGGTTCCAAAAATGAACTTATACTTCATATATCATACCGCTTAATAAAATAAAACTAGTTTCTACTAACTAGGGACTTCCTGTAGGCCAGTGGTAGGCGATAAAGCCCAGTCGCACTTCGGTTGTGGGTTCGATTCCCACAGCCTTGTTCGACGTGATGGGCTGTCACCCGTCCTGCATGTTGTCCTTTTTCTAAAACTATGTTACTATAACATCCCATCAATAATATCGAAAAAACTTCTATCCTTAAACAATACTAACTTATGTCCAACATAATCCATTCCAATCTTTAGGCTTATCCATAATACTGCATTCCACTCTCACAATATAGTGAAAACTATTACCAGAGATTTAATACCATCGTTGATCCCCATATATCATAAGATATATCTTGTTGGTCACATTCCAAACATTCGAAGGCCTTAATCATGTATTCTCTTGAAAAATGAATACCCATTGAACCTTAGTGAAAACATGAATGCAGTTAAAAGTTAACACTTTCCACATACCAAAATCCTCAAAATTCTATATACTCAAACCATGATATCACTTAGTCCTTATATCAATCATGAGCTCATGAATAAAATCAAACTTCTCATTATCTTCTTATTACATCATTATGCGCATATCATCTACTTTACAAAAATATCTGAATAACCTTCCATGGTTACTGGTACCATTCAACATATACTTTCAAATACTTTTAGGAAAAACAATAGGGTAACAATCCTTAGATGATTCTTTATTCCATAGTACCATTAACTATACAACATAACTCTCGATAAACATACAATCATTCCACTACCTTCTAAAACAACCGACTAAGCTTCAACACTTCTTTCAACTCATATATCATTTTTAGTCTCCTCATCATCATCCACATAAATACTACCCATATGACTATGCTGATTCTCTTCATGAGATTTTCCATTAGGGCATTGGTTTGCATAATTCCCGTACATTCCACATTTAAAACATCTAATCATTGTTTATGTCGTAGCAATACCATTATCCTTGTCCATGGTGTTAACTGAACCTTTTCCTTTGCACTTACTGGCTCTGTGTCCTTCTTTTCCACACCCAAAGCATCTTCCAGTTCCTTTGAAACAATCTCCCTGATTCCTCTTCACACATGATTTACATGAGGGAAATTGAACTTTTTTTCCTCTATGATCATCATGAAAATCCATCTTTCTCTTATTATCTGAGTCGGGAAACTTACCAAAGTTGAGATTATTGATCATATTATGAGATTGCTGATTAGGCATAATAACGATGTTTGGACTTCCAGATCCCGTTTCATTTGGTTTCTCATGAAGAAAATCATTCCATTGTCTATCATATTCTCCATTATCGTGAATCTTCCTATTTCCAGCCATTTTCTAAAACCCAAAAAGAATAGTGTGAGAGGAAAAAATCATGCTAGGGAAAACAACATTGTAAAGAGGGAGTATCCTCAATATCTAACATCTTAGGTTAAATTCTATGCTTGTTACCGTAGTTCTAGGACTGTATCCTATACATATACTTATCCTTAGGGACATCCCTAGACATACCTTAGACATATCTCTAGGGATCTCACTAACGTTTTCGCATCCTAGTTTCCAAAGGTTGACTAAACCTTTCCTCTGATACCAACTGTAGAGACCCAAAGCTTGACGTACATGGACATTACATTACTTTAGCGGAATACTTAATACATAACAAAAACAAACACACAAGGACAGTAATAGTTTAGTGTCTTTGGAAACTTGGAACGTAATCTTCTAATTGTGGTGAAAGATATTAAACATCTCCCATAAAGATCTTCCCCTTTTTTTTTCTTACCTAAAACCTTTCTTTATATCCTGGGGAAAATAAAACATAAAAAGGGTGAGCTCAAATTCTCAGTAAGGGTAAGCATGGATAAAAACATACCATATACATTTGAACTTAAAAACATGAACATAATGTTTAAACATCAAAAGCTTGAGAAATGACATAAAACATGGAAGTACGTAAGGAATAGATCATAAAGAAACATTAAAAATGATAAAATAGCATGGGAATAAAACATGTAATTGTGTCAACCATTAAGCACATGATATGATTTCCATAGTAGCCAAGGCATTTCTTCCAAGACCATCTTAGTGGAAAAAGTCCCTTTCTGAATCGAGTTCACTCCTCGTTCTAGTCCTGTATTACTGAACCGGTTTAACTTGCCGTTCCAGCCATGTCTATCTCATGAGATATAAATCTTTACCCAATGCATTGGAGGGAGATATAGGTACCACCCATCTCATAATGAAATCATTCTTACTTGTGCCACAAAATAAACATACATCATTCATAAAAACCCAATAAATAAAATGGGTTTCATAAACATCATCCCATCATAACATAATCCATATAAAAAAATGGATATCATTTAATAATAAGAAAAATGAAACCATGTAAATCATATAGAAATTATACTTGAAATATACACATATGAAATAATGTCATCTTAGATGGAAAAATGGTTTTGATAAAATACTTGAAATGAATTCTTGAGGAAAATATCCTTTCTTCTTCAAAATAAATTTATTTTCACAAAACATCATGAAATTTTAAGAGAAATAGATTTTGTTGAAAATAGTCATGAAATATTTTGGAGGAAGCTTCATGAAAATAAGGCTTTATAAAACTGTAAAAATCCTTTCATGTCGTATAAGTTAAAAAAAACATTCTTCTCGTACTTTTACCGGAAAAGTCAAAAAAGTACCTCGTAACGTAAACAAAAGAAAGATTCCTTACATACCATGTAGTAAAAGTAAAAAGTGGGTAAAAAGGACTTTAAACATACATGAAACCATTTTTATGAAACATGGACATGGATTATGATAATAACCCCAGTAAATACTTACGAATAAGCAATCTCGGATAAAAACGAGATTTGCAAAATTATCCCTTACCTTAGGTCCGATATGCTTCATACGTATCCGAACCTCCTGTATAATGATTTAAATAATGTTATTGACTTATTAAAGAATCATATTAATTGTTATGATATCATATATGGTTCACTTATGACTTTATATTACCCGTTCTTTTGTAAATTCCATGTTAAAGAGCGTTTTGGGTAAAATCGTTTCATTTGTCGTCCGTGTTTTGACTTGTAATTATTCATATGATTACTTAGATCATGATTTATTACATCTAGAATGTAAAACATGATTTATATATAATATATATTCAGAATATACATATATATAGTAGATCGATAAATGGAAAGAAATACACCGTTCATGGAGACGGTAGGCCGTACGTACGCATGAACGTTGTTTTCGTTTCCTCATTGAATTGAATGGAATTAATTGGATGAAATACATATATATATGTATACATAAATCCAGTATAATTATTATGTCATATATTTCATAATTACTTATTATATATACTTTATAATCATTTATGAATGGTTAATCATTGAGAATGAATCTCATCGTGTCGTGGAGACGGTATTCCGTACGTACGCACGAGCGATGATATCGTTCCCATGATCGTGGAATTTTATTGGCGTGTATGTATACTATTACAGAATCAATATCACTTTACAATAATCATATATAGTTATTATTGAAACCATTATACCCATCCAAGTAAGGTGGTGGTGGAAAATAGATTACACCACAGCGTGGAGACTGTATTCCGTACGTACGCACGCGCGGTGATTTCGTTTTCCGTAGGATGGATAGATGGTGAAATAGGGTTGTTTCATACTTATAATAACATATCAGTATATGAGTGATACTGATGTTATTACTTCATAATGAAACAACCTAAGAATAAGAAGTGGAAGAAGAAATAAAGGTGAAAGAATCGGTAACGAAAATTACCTCTTCTTTGAAGCGCCTCTTTGAGACCTCCTCTTAGGGCACTAAAATTGGTCTTTGAAGAATACCAGGACCTCTAGGATGTTTCTAGGGAAGTGGAGAAGAGAATTTTTCAGGGGTTGGCTGATCTTGAAGGCTCAAAGTGGTGTGTGGAAGAGAGGGAGGAGGTGCCCTTTTATAAGGGAGGAGAGGGGCACCTTTGGAATTCTTAAAAATATTAATTTATAATAAATATAACCCCACTTAAAAACCTCAAAAAATGACTCATATTCGAAGATTAGATGATATAGGGTTGTAATCTCATAAACCAATCAAATTTAGACATGTTTGGATCTTATTTTAAACCTTATCATTTTGATTTATCCTTATTTAATCTATTTAAGTTTATTTGTGGTAATAAAATTCTAAATTTTAAATTATAACAAATAATTACTTATTTGTTGTGAATTTTCCATAATTGTTTACTTTATAAAATTATAGACCATATAAATTTAAATTTATAATTTTTAAATATTTTTGTGATTTTTAAACAATTTTATAATATGTTATAAAAATAACAATAGTGTCAATTTTGACACTATTCATTTATTTGAATTTAAATAAAATATATACAGAAGATATGTTCGAACTAAAAGCTTTAATATATTCATAAAAGGTCATATGTATCTATAAAATTAGTGGATCACATTAAATAGTTCATATAATATTTATTTTATTATTTTTAAAACCATTTATTTGGTTTATCTCTTAATAAAATAATTACTACAACATTTTTGTATAATTATTTAATATACTGATTTGTTGCATAAAAATTAAAAATAAAATCCTATGATGAAGATAAATCTATTAACTTTCACAATAATACTTTTACTCGAATTTATCATCTTAAAATCACAATATTTAAATTGTTATATTTATTAAATTATGAAGGTGACAACTTTGGCATCATTTAAAATAAAATAATATAAGTGTCATAATAACTTTTATAAGGCTCCAAACGGTTATATATTAGGTAATTGGATTATTAAGGTGTATATATACACTAAAAATAAGTTTTGGTCAGGTTTTTGGGCCTTTTAATGGGTATTATTATTTCAATAAAAACTATATTACTTATTTTCCACTTAATAAATAATTTCTGTATCATTAATGTGTCACCATTAATAAAAATTATTTAATCCCTAAAAATTATAAATAAATTATCATGATGTAGATAATTTTATTATCTTTCTGGAGACTATTCATGTTTGAAGTTTTATGATGTTTATAACTAAATTAAAATTATTATACTTATAAGATTTAAGAGAGCGACATGTTGTCACTTTCTTTGGTTTTAATAATAATTAAATTATTTTCATGGTCAAAAGTCCATAAAATGAATCTAATCTGACCCTTAGGTTATATGGGTCTACTTTTAGCCATCCAATATAATTTTTTCATGTGTTAGGGTAATTTTATAATATTATATTTACCCTTAATTACCCGATTTACCTTTAACTATGGTAAATAAAATTTACCGTAGTTACTATTCATAATTCCCAAAAATAAAAAGTAGATTATTAACATAATTTGGACCCACTGATTCCAAATATGGAATCCATTTTTACAAATTCAATACACAAAAGTTGCATAAATTAAATTAAAATTAATCCCGTTGTTGA
The DNA here is from genome assembly GCA_963277665.1 of Viscum album. Taxonomy (NCBI): domain Eukaryota; kingdom Viridiplantae; phylum Streptophyta; class Magnoliopsida; order Santalales; family Viscaceae; genus Viscum; species Viscum album. The sequence continues at coordinate 1,860,913,183 of OY728160.1, forward strand.
AAGAAAACAGGTTTTTCTTTAAAACATTGCAAAAGATTGAATTGATTTAACCTACGAATCTAATGTAAAATCAATGCTAATGACATACATTATATTAAATGGTAAAAATATATTCTATTTATAATTTAAAACCATTAAATATTATAATTTAACCATATAAATTATTGCGATGAAAAAAGTTGTTTTTAATTAAAATATAGCGTGTTTTTACTATTCATCAAAATATGAAAGTTACCAGAATATTATGAAAAATTTATCCAAAGTAAATTTTTATTTCTTGATTCCAGAGAAGAATTTTATTTTGTCAAATTGAACTTATAAACATGTCAAAAACTATATTTAAAGTGGGTGCTCCATCAAAAGGCGACAAAACTGCATTTTTTGAAAAATACTTATTTTACCCGAAAAATTTATTTTGTTCTTATACCATGTTCTAGAAAATGTGTAAGATGAATAATAATGTTATAAAATTCAAAATTTAGTTAATACTATTCATAACGGCTAGTTCATAATAATATTATAATAATATATCTTTGTTTAGTAAAACCCGATATTGCGTACAACACACGCTATCGAGGAAGGTCGCGATTGCGTGTAATGCAAGCCAAGTCAGGGTTGCGTGTTGTGCAAGAATCCTTCGTTGTTTCGTATAACATAATCCAACCATATTTCATTTATACATTGAATATATATATATATATATACTCAATGTTGCGTAGAATAACTATTATCAAAATTTTGTGTAACACGATCCAAGAATAGTGTTGCGTATACTGCAATCTAATACGGTGTTGCGTATAGCGCAAGGTAATCCTGGTGTAGCATACAACACAAGACATTAATGAAATTAAAAGAATATTTTTCATAAAATCTCGGGGTGTTACAATGTGTTACTACACATTTTTATTTAATTTCTAACTTTTAGGTAGAAATCCCAAAATATAACTTCCTTCCTGTAAAAAAACGCAACCGTAGTAAAGGTCCCCTTAAGCGAATACCAGCGCTGTGAGTTCATCGGTTTCCTCAGATTTCAATTCCGAGCACCGGTTCAAAAGATAAAAAAACCCGCACGTACGTTTACTGAACGTACATGAACAAAACTTTAGTAATTGATTCCGGGCACACCGGGCATTGGAATCAGGCGTCGTCAGAAACCGAGGACTCGTAAAATTCCAAAGAAATTAAGAAAAAAAAATTTCCTTGAAATTTCCAGGTCTTTACAATGGGGTCCCAAAATCGACCCAAGGATGCCCATGGTCAGAAATATATCATCCAATAGGATTAAGACATGTTTTAGGGTAGTTTAATATTATTAAAATGTTAATTTTTACCCTTATTTACCAGATTTACCTTTTAACCATGGTAAATAAAATAATTACTGAAATTACTATTCATAATGTCCAAAAATAAAAGTATCCTATTAACATAATTTGTACCTACTTATTCCAAATATAGAATTCATTTTTCAAAATTCAAAACATAGAAGTTTCAGAAATTAATTTAAAATTAATCCCGTTGTTGAGAAAACAGGTTTTAAAAGTTAAAACATTGCAAAAGATTGAAATGTTTTTACCTATGAATTCAATGTAAAATTAATTCTAATGACATAAATTATATTAAATGGTAAAAATATATTCTATTTATACTTTAAAACAATTCAATATTATAATTTAACCATATAAATTATCTCGATGAAAAAAGTTGTTTTTAATTAAAATTTAGCGTATTTTTACTATTCATCGAAATATGAAAGTTATCAGAAAAATATCAAAAATTTATCCAAAGTAAATTTTTATATCATAATTCAAAATAAGAAGTTTATCTTGTCAAATTTAACTTATAAACATGTCAAAAACTATATTTAAAATAGGTGCACCATCAAAAGGTGGTAAAACTGCATTTTTTGAAAAATACTTCTTTTATCCGAAAAAATTATTTTGTTCTCATATCATGTTCTAGAAAGTGTGTAAGATGAATGATAATGTTATATAAAATTAAAAATGTGGTTAATATTATTCATAACGGATAGTTATATAATATTTTAATAATATATCATTATTTAGTGAAACTCGGTATTGCGTACAATGCAAGCTATCGAGGAAGGTCACTCGTGCAATTAACGCAAGCCAAGTCAGTGTTGCATGTAGTGTAGGATTCCTTTGGTGTTGTGTATAACATAATCCAAACTTAGTTCATTTATACATGGAACAAAATCTATACTCAGTGTTGCGTGAAATGAATTCTATTAAAAGAACTTAAAATTGTGTGCAACACAAGACAAGAATAGTGTTGCATGTAATGCAAGCTAATACAGTGTTGTTTATAACGCAAGCTAATCTTGGTGTAGCGTACAAAAAAATACATCAAAGAAATTAAAAAGAATCTATCTCATAAAATCTAAGGGTGTTATATCCTACCCCCCTTAAAATGAATTTCTCCCTCGAAATTCATCAGGGTTATAAATGGTTTTCTACATGAAATTTTCTTTCATAGAAACCCACATCATAAAAAGGAATACTAAAAATTAATTAAAAAAAATAATGTTATAAACATAACAGTTACCCAAAGTAACTCATCACTAGGTTTGAACATAGGAGAACATAGGTGGGAAGTGAAAACATAGACATGGAAGGGAAATCTAACCATCAAGTTCTGATGGATAGTGATAGAGAATAAGGTTTGGAGAAAGTTAAATACCAGAAATCCATAAATCTGTGATGATTTAAGGGACTATCTGATTCATCAGATAACAAAGTACTAGGATATTTTTTTTGTTTTCAAGATCCTTTTCCTAAATATGAAGAACATGAAAAGAAATACTTACTTGATTTTAGTATTGTTGATCATTCCCTGAACAATTTCCAATTCAACTCTTATTTGAATAATGAAGTTGAATTTTTCATTCTTGAAGTGTTAGAAGATCATGTAATATAATGATAAGTCATTCCATCTATCTCTATCACAAAAAGGTTAACACAAGTTATTAAATATACACAAGTCCATTTATGTTGAGATTAATCGTATATGGTTCCAAAAAGGGACTTATACTTCATCTATCATACCGATTAATAAAATAAAACTAATTTCTACTAACCAGGGACTTCCTGTAGGCCAGTGGTAGACGATAAAGGCTTGTCGCACTTCGGTTGTGGGTTCATTTCCCACAACCTTGTATGATGCGACGAGTTATCGCCCGTCCTGTGAGTTGTCCTTTTTTTTAAAATATACTATTATAACATTCCATAAATAATATATATATATATATAAAAGTTATAGCCTTAAAAAATACTATCTGATGTCCAACACAATCCATTCCAATCTTTAGGCTTATCCAAAATACCTCTGTCCAATCGCACAGTACAAAGAAAACAATTACTAGAAAGGTCATATAACAAGCATGTGAATACCATCGTTTATCCCCCATATATCATAATATATATCTTTTTTGTTACATTCCAAACATGTGAATACCTTAATCATGTATTCTCTTGAAACATGAATTACCATAGAATCTTAGTGAAAACATGAATGCTGTCAAAACTTAACTCTTTCCACATACCAAAATACCAAAAATTCTATATACTGAAACCATGGCATTACTTTGTCCTTATATCAGTCATGAGCTCATTAATACTATCAAACATCTCATTGTCTCTTTATCCCTTCATTATGTGCATATCATTTGATTTCCAAAAATATATGAATAACCATTCATGGTTACCGATACTATTCAACATATACTTTAAAATACTTAAGGAAAAAAAATAGTGTAACAGTCCTTAGATGTTACTTTATTCCATAGTACCATTAAATTACTTATACAACATTACTCTTGATAAACATGAAATCATTCCACTACCTTCTTAAACCATTGACCAAGCTTCATCATTTTATTCCTTAACACTTCTTTCATCTCACATATCATTTGTAGTCTCTTCATCGTCCACAACAAAAATACTACCCATACGACCATGCTGATTCTCTTCACAAGATATTCCCTTAGGCCATCAATTTTTATAATTCCCATACATTCTACATTTAAAATATTTAACCGTCGTTGATGTCTTAGAAATACCATCATCCTTGTCCATTGTGTTAACTGAACCTTTTCCTTTGCAATTACTGGCTTTTTGTCCTTATTTTCCATACCCAAAACATCTTCTAGTTCCTTTGAAACATTCTCTTTAATTCCTCTTCCCACATGATTTACATGAGGAAAATTGAACTTTCTTTCCTCTATGATCATCATGAAACTCCATCTTTCTCTTATTAGCTGGGTTGGGAAACTTACCTAAGTTGGGGTTATTGATCATATTATGAGATTGATGATTAGGCATAATAATGATGCTTCGCCTTCCAAATCCCATTTCATTTGGTTTCTCATGAAGAATATCATTCCATTGTCCATCATATTCTCCATTAACATGAATCCTCCTATTTTCGACCATTTTCTAAAACCCAAAAAGAATAGCGTGAGAGGTGGAAATCATACTAGGAAAATAATATAATCAAGGGGGAGTAATTTCAATCTCTAACATCTTAGGTTTAATCCCAAGTTATTCATGATCATTACCATAATTATAGGACTGTAACCTATACTTATACTTAACCTTAAAGACATCCTAGATGTACCTTAGAAATATCTTTAGGGATCTCAATAAAGTTTTCGCATCCTAGTTTCCAAAGGTTAACTAAACCTTCTCTCTGATACCAACTGTAGAGACCCAAGCTTGACGTATATAGAAATTACATTTCTTTTGTGGAATACTTAATACATGACCCAAAAAAATCCTAAAGACCGTATTAGTTTAGTGTCTTTGGAAACTTAGAACATAATCTTCTAATCATGGTGAAAGATCTTCCCTTTTATTTTCCTAACTAAAACCTTTCTTTACATCCCGGGGAAAAGAAAACATAAAAAGGGCGAGCTCAAATTTTCATTAAGGGTAAACATGGATAATATGAAACAAACCATAAACATTTGAACGTAAAAACATGAACAAAAAGTTTAAACATCAAAATATTGAGTCATGAAATAAATCTTGGAAGTACGTAAGGTATAAATAATAAAGAAACATTAATCATGACAAAATAGCATGATAATAAAACATGGAATTGTGGAAAACCATTAATCACATAATATGATTTTCATAGTAGCCAAGGCATTGCTGCCAAGACCATCATAGTGGATGAAGTCCATCACTGAACCGGGTTTACTTATCGTTCTAGCCCTGTATTACTGAACCAGATTTACCTGCCGTTCCAGCCATGTCTATATAATGAGATATAAATCTTTACCCAATTCATTAGAGGGAGATATAGGTCCCAAAAATCTCATAATTAAATCATTCTTACATGTGCCGCAAAAACATAAAAATATTTACCATAGCATAACCCATGAAATCAAATGGGTTTCTTTAAACATCATTCCATCATAATTGATATAAACCAAATGGATTTACTAAATAAAATTCCATAATAAACACAATAAAATCATAGTAATAATAGGTATAGAAACATAAACCTACACAATCTTAAATTGAAAATAATTTTGAGAAAACACTTGAGCTTCATTCCCGAGGAAAATATCCCTTCTTCTTAAAAAACATTTTCTTTTCTCAAAATGTCATGCAATTTAAAAAAAAAGAATTGAGTTGAAAATACACTTGTAAATGTGTAGAGGAATCTTCATGGAAATAATGAATTATGAAGATGTAAAAACCCATTCATTCTGTATAAGTTAAAAAAAATATATTCTCCTCACACTTTTGCTGGAAAAGTCAAAAAGTACCTTGTATGGTAAACAAAGAAAAGATTCCTTATAAACCATGTAGTAAAAGTAAAAATGGGTAAAAATTAATTTAAACACACATATAATAATAGTATACATTTTATAAGAATATTTTTTTAGAAAACATGGACATGGATGATAAATATAACCCCAATAAATACTTACGAATAAACAATCTCGGATAAAAATAAGATTGGCAAAGTTATCCCTTACCTTAGGTCCAATTTCTTCCGTACGTGTCCAAAACTACTGTATAATGGGTTTAAACATATTATTAACTTTTAAAATAACCATAATAATATTTCTGATATCATATATTATTCACTTATAGCTTTATATTATCCGTTCATTTTTCAATTCCATGTTAAAGCAACATTTTGGGTAATAATCGTTTTATTTATTGTACGTGTTTGGACTTGTTATTCTCGATATTATTACATTGATCATTATTTAATTACTTACTAAATTTAAAAAATTATTTATATATCATATATATTCAGTATATAAATATATATATAATAGATCGATAAATGAAATGGAATACACCGTTCATGGAGACAGTATGTCGTACGTACGCATGAACGCTGTTTTCGTTTCCATATTGAATTGGATGGAAGTAAGTAAATGACACACAAAAATATATATACACCTAAATCCATTTGAATTATTATTTCATATATTTCATGATTATTTATTATATATACTTTATAATCATTCTTGAATGGTTAACATGGATAATGAATCTCATCACGTCATAGATACGGTAAGCCGTACGTGCGCATGAGCGATGATATCATTACTATAATTATTGAATGGTATTGAAGTGGATGGTGTATAATTTTTCAAAATTAGTATCATGTTATAATAATCATATATTTTTATTATTTCCACCATTATACCCATCCATGTAAGGTGGTGGTGAAAAATAGATTACACCACATCGTAGAGACGATAATCTGTACATACACACACATGGTGATTTTGTTTTTCATAGAATGGATAGAAGGTGAAATATGTTTGTTTAATATTTATAATAACATATCAGTATATTATTTATACTAATTTTATTACTTTATAATGAAACAACTAAAGAAGAGGTAGTAGAAGAAGAAATAAATTTGAAAGAATCGGTAGAAGAGATTACCTCTTCCTCAACGTGCCTCCTTTAAATTTCCTCTTAGGGCACTAGAGTTGGCATTTTGAGAATAAAATCACCTCTAAAATATAACTAGGAAAGTTTAGAAGAGAAATGGTCAGGGGTTGACCGATCTTAAAGGCTCAAAATGGAGTGAAGATAAGAGGGAGGAGGTGCCCTTTTATAAGAGAGGAGAAGGGCACTTTAGGAAAGTTCCAAAATATTAATTTATTATAAATTAAATTTCGATTTAAAATGGTCCAAAACTTATTTAATTATAATATAATATGATTTTAGTTCTATTACCCATCATCCAACAATTGTTTGACAATTTTTGAATATTGTTTTATCCTTATCTTTTTAGTTTTACCCTTATTTTACCCTTTTTAATCTTACTGTGATATCATGTTATTTACACATTGTGGGTTAATGTAATTACCATATCATATCAAAAGATCCAAAAAAAGTTATTTATGACATATTTGGAATTATATTAACCATTTTTATGAATCTTATATTTTTAGGAATTTAATATCATTTAATAAACTATTTTATGTTTTAAGTTATGAATTGTGTTAATTTTGGACACTATTCATACCTGACTTTTTTAAAAATCCATAACAACCTGATTCCTTCTAAAACAAGGAATTAACTCAAATATAATATGTAAATATAATCCATAAAATTCATGTATTAAATAAAAATAACCAAATTACATTTTTTAATATTTATAAATTCATTTATTTGAATCTTTCATTAATGAGGTAATCACTACATCATAATTGTGTCATAAATAAATATATTTATCCAATGTCTAAAAATTATAAATAAAATACCATGATGTATGAAATCTTTTTAGATTTATAATGAATATTTATAGACATATATATCAGTTTTATAACCATATATTAAAATCTATTTAGTAAAACATATATCTTTAGGTTATAATTATCTTTACTTTAAATTAATTCTTATAAAATGCCATTTTCACATCCAAGTGAATCCATGGGGTCCCAAAATCGATGAAAGTATGACCATGGTTGGAAATATCTCATCAAATAGGATTAGAACATGTTTTAGGGTAGTTTAATATTATTAAAATATTAATTTTTACCCTTATTTACCAGATTTACCATTTAACCATGGTAAATAAAATAATTACTGAAATTACTATTCACAATGTCCCAAAATAAAAGTATCCTATTAACATAATTTATAACTAATTATTCCAAATATGAAATTAATTTTTCAAAATTCAAAACACAGAAGTTACAGTAATTAATTTAAAATTAATCCCATTTAGAAAACAAGTTTAAAAAGTTAAAACATTGCAAAAGATTGAAATGTTTTTACCAATGAATTCAATGTAAAATTAATGATAATGACATATATTATATTAAATGGTAAAAATATATTCTATTTATACTTAAAAACCATTCAATATTAAAATGTAACCATATAAATTATCTCAATGAAAAAAGTTGTTTTTAATTAAAATTTAGCGTATTTTTACTATTCATAGAAATATGAAAGTTATCAGAAAAATATCAAAAATTTATCCAAAGTAAATTTTTATATCCTGATTCAAAAGAAGAAGTTTATTTTGTCAAATTGAACTTATAAAAGTTTCAAAAAATATATTTAAAATGGGTACACCATCAAAAGGTGGTAAAACTGCATTTTTTGAAAAATACTTCTTTTATCCGAAAAATTTATTTTTTTCTAATATCATGTTTTAGAAAATATGTAAGATGAATTATAATGTTATATAAAATTCAAAATGTGGTTAATACTATTCATAACGACTAGTTATATAATATTTTAATAAGATATCATTGTTTAGTGAAACTCGGTATTGTATACAACACAAGCTATTGAGGAAGGTCGCTCTTGCGTGTAACGCAAGCCAAGTCAGTGTTGCGTGCAATAAAAGCTTCCTTTGGTGTTGTATATAACATAATAAAAACTTAGTTCATTTATACATGGAACAAAATCTATACTTGGTGTTGCGTGAAATGAATTCTATCAAAAGAACTTAAAATTGTGTGCAACACAAGACAAGAATATTGTTGCGTGTAATGCAAGCTAATACGGTGTTGCATATAGTGCAAGATAATATTGGTGTAACGTACAACACAAGACATCAAAGAAATTAAAAGGAATCTATCTCATAAAATCTTGGGGTGTTACAACGGCGGATTGTGGATCGATGATCAACAGCAAACCTCAGATTCGAAGGATCCTCACCCACGACAATGATGCAGTGACCTTTCTTCATCAGCAATCAAACCGAATTGAGGTAGGGAATTTAATATCTTCCTGATTTTCTTCCCCATTCATAGATTCAAATGATGAATGCAGACCAACCCACAAACAGGTTGATCTGCTATTTGTTCATTATTACAGGATGAATAAATTATTGCAGGGTTTAAAAAGGGAGATAGATTTTTGTGATTATATATTCCTATTATTTTTTAAACATTATAACATTAACAAATAAAGGTAGATATGAACAAGGGAAAGATCTGTTCTTTGGGCATTCTTTGTGCCTTTTCTCTCCCCTCAACCTCTCGTGTTCCTCTCGCGTTCATCGCACGTTATTCACCTATTCTTCACATATTCTTCGTGCATTATTTGTGCCTTCTTCGTGCGTTCTTCAAATGTTCTTATCCTTATCCATACTTCCTTGAAAATCTATATGACCAATTCGAATCGAGGACCGATTCCGTAATGGCACTGCGGAGGTACGATGACACCGCAAGGAGGTGGCGGCCGGAGGTAGCAGATCCGAACGGTTTAGGTAGAGTGTGGTAGGGCAAGGATGGTAGAAGCAGGGAAACTAGTGGCAGGGTGATCAACGACAGGCCGGTCAGTAGCATAGGCAGCACTGACCCGACAATGGAGGCCGGGCCAAGCGGAGCGTGTCAGGACGGGCCACCGACGGGGTGGTGGGATACGGTCTAGGTAGGACTGCAGGCGGTGACTAAGGGCGGTGATGACAACAGCAGAACACAGATCAGAGCAATGTGGAGCGGAGGTGGAAAGCATGTGAGGGCCACAGGCCAGCGGGGTGCGACGTGGAAACCACGTGGTCAGGACAGACCGTGTGAACTGGGGGCACGACTAGGGTAGGTTGCATCTAGAAGAGTAAACCGACCTGTAGTGTGGGCCCGACCAGATAATTCAGGCCACTCCAGTGGCCCATCAGGCTGAGTTGGTTTGGGCTAGGCTGAACTGGGTTGATCGAACCAGTTCGGGTCGGGTCCGACAGGTGGGCTCAGACTCAGACCGGACCCAGGTCAAACCTTATTAGAAAAACCTTCGTAACTTTTAAACCATGTGTCTGTTTGACATGACGTCCATGGCGTTGGTACCCATGCAACATGGCAATAATTTTGATATTTCTTATGAGTTTTTAGTTGGATCAGCAGAGGTTGAGAGTCTACCATTAGTCTTTTACTACGAGGGTTTGATGCAGGATCCCGTTGCCATTATAGAGGATGACCCGTATTCTGAAGTGAGTTGTCTCAACCCAGCTTCGATAGTTGACTCATTGGGTTTGAGAATGTATCATACTGAGAGGCCCGGTCGGTCCTCACTTCTCTTCTTGGTACCTTAGATAGGGTTTGTGGACAATGTGTGACCAATATTTACACATACACCTATCCCCTATCTAGGATGATGTTTCCAGTAGGGTGAGGAGTCCCCCCAGGGATCCCTAGGTGCGTAGGACCCCCTATATGCATATCAAGATCAGATTCATTCCATTATAAATGACTAGACCTGATGAGTGTGCTTTGGGAAGTTTTCAATGGTTGATGTTTGGCTGTGACTTGGTGAATACATGACTTGGGGGTCGCATGACTTACCAACACTCCGTGTGTTACCGGCACTCTGTGAGTTACCGATACTCTATGTGTTATCGAAACTCCATATCTTAGCGAGATTGGATGTATTAGGAAAACTACATAACTTTTCAAGACCCTATTGTTCTCTTGGGTACTTTTGGTAGACCTGTTCAATGTGATTCTTTCAGATAGCTTGAGGAGTGAGATCTCCTAGAACGAGCATGCTATGAACAGAAATGTGTAGCTGGAAGTGGATAAGACCTCACATCTTGAAATCCTTTACAAGTATACCCAGATGTTCTTGTTATATGTTCTATAGACATATACATGTGTTGAGTTGACTATATCTTCTTAGTGGTGTTTTCTATTTGTGATTTTCCCATGTGGTATCTTCTTCATGATGTTTTCCTCTGTGGTATTTTACTTTGTGTTTTGGGGTGTCTGTTGAGTATTGTTTTACTCACCTCTGCACGGGATTTTCCCACACATGTTGTGTCTTGTGAAAACCATCGATGTTTTGATAGAGTCTGAGGTGGACCAGGACCAGGTGGTTCTTAGAGAGAGTCTGGATAGTTGAGGTGTGTTCCTATGACTTCAAACAACTATTCTTGTACCTACCCCTTAGGTAGGGTTTTCTATGGACGAGCTTCAGGTCCTTGTGCTACAAAATCTTTATTTTTGGTGGTCTTGTATTCTGGACAAGTTTTACTTTACTACACTTTACTTTCCACTCATATTATGTTGGTTGGGATATAGTGGTATGCATGCATTTGTTTACTTAGTATTTGTACTTTTTAGCATTTTGGGCTATTATTTCGGTTTGAATTTCAGTACAATTCTCCCTATGGAGTTTATTTTGTATTAATACTGATTTTTTTTATCTTACTTACACAATGTTTGTGACAAAATCGTTCCCACTTTCATTTTTTATGACGATAGGTTCTAGTCACCAATCCACGGGGATTAGGAACACCCTTCGGGTTATGCTAGGTTCAGCTTGGTTATAAGGTTACTAGGGTATCCGAGCTTGTTTGTGACAGATTTAATCCACTACTTAGTTGGGTAGTCAACCCCTAGCCAATCTAGTATTTTATAAAAGATCTATCAAGGAGCACACCACATAGGAACATGAGATGCATACAACTTAGAGTAGCCACCATGTAGGGCAGCACGATGGAGAAGGAGGAAACCCAGCATGGGACGGTTCCAGGAAGTAATGGGGCCCTTAGTAACCAATTTATGATTGGATAACAATGCAGGTTGTATTAAAAATAAGTGTACGAGAAAGAGGATTTTTGATGTGGGATCTTATTTTAGTGCATTACTGTAGCTTTGAAGGAACCAAAACTATGAAATCTATTCGATCTAATCATATGGGCCTTCTATTCTCTTTTACATGTCATCTTCTCTACTGAGCCCATCTGAGAGCTATAGTTCATAGGGATATCTCCATGCAGTGATGTTGGCAGAAGATCAAACCATAGCTTCTAAGCACCATTTGATTCTTTTGATGATTTGAAAATGATTGAAATGAGATGCAATGTTGTTTTCTGATAAGTGTAGTTCATGAATACATTTTAGAATGTTTTAATGTATTCATTTATGGATTTAAATGAATAATATTTCCAATTTTGGAATGAATTTAGTTGTTTTATGTTTTATGGAAGGAAATGATGAATCTGTGGAAAAGGAATGAAAAGGGGCTCACAGTGCGACACCAGATTTTTGAATAAAAGAGAAGCTGTAAATTCTAGAAAAACATTGTTACATGTTGTGTACCACAAGTACACGTCGTGACTTCATAAGAGAAGTAGTCCATTTCTAGAACAAGTCATGAAGAGCATACATGCTGTGAGCCACCAATACACATTATGTAACTTTAGTACATGACATGACGATAGTAAAATTTCTAAATTTATGAATGAGATTTGTGCAAGATTCTCGTAGACACGGAGGTGACACATACAAGGTGTACATGACGTGTAGGCCAAGTACACATCGTATAGGCGGTCAAATTTACAAAATCACAGCCGAGATCCACACACACATCATGTAGATTCACAAAAAGCATATTGACACTATACGACATGTAGCTCAAGTACACGTCATGACAGAGGTCAGGCAGAACCTTTCCCGTACCTATAAATAGATCCCCTGACGACACCTTTGGGGAATTAGAATTCCATTGGAGACCAATGCTTGGACCGAAGCTACTACGCCTCCACAAGTTCTTTTCTTTTCTTTTAATTATGTTTTATTTTCTCCCTCATTATTCTCTCATCATTAAGATGAGGGGGTAAACTCACCAGTGTTAGGGTGATGTAATCAAAGGGGGAAAGGTGCATTGGATTCAATTCTATTTTTTATTCATACAGTTGGTTTGTGTAGTTTCATTCTTCAAAATCCAATACCTTTTTTATTTTATCATGACCATCGATAAATTAATCAAAAATAAAAATTTAAATTGTGCAACTGACTACCCTAAAGACAACATTTCCATTGTCAACATTAGGGAAAAACAGGTTTAAAAATTGGTATTGGGACAAACTTGATTCGGCAACACCCTAAACTACCGAACCAAGGGAAATAGGGGTTTTCCACATTAAGAAGAAGATACCATGATCATTGTATCTAACTATTCTCTACTCTAACACCAATCAATAATTAAAAAATATATTTTCTAAAATCCAATTTCTCCCAAACCTAGAAATTACATTACACCGACATGCTTCCAAATCTGATAAAAAACAAACAAAAAATCTGCTTCATTTTCTTTCTTTGAATCAATCAAAAAATATTCTCTTCACCTCTTTCTAAAATTTATTAAAATAAATCTTTTTAAGTCCTAATAATTTTCATATTATAATGAAGATCAAATTAATGAAAAATAGTGAGATACAAATGCGATATTTTCTGATGATGGTGATCTCTCTTGAAGAAAACAATGAATGCATGAGCTGATAAAATGGGTGGTTGTATGTGATTTATAGAACACTCATTTAGTGAGTTTTGTCAATAAATACCTTAAACAAGATCATTTTTCATTTGGAGCTTATATCACACTCAATATCTAAGAACAATTTTGAGATAGAAATAGAGCCGATCTCATGTTCTATATTTATGAAGGAGGTTCCATGCATATGTCCTCAGCATTCATATTTGTGATCAAATGATGATGTGAAATACCATGATATGGTTATGCAGATGTAATTTTTTTTTACAAAGGATATTGAAGCACCTCTTACATAGGTATTACGTGAAGAAGACAAAAGCATCATGTACTCTTTTACGTGAAGGAGATAGAAGCAACGCAAATCACAAGGACTGTGTACTATTTTTGTGAAGGGACAGTGAAGGTACACGAAGAAGAAGGATATCCCATATATACTGTTTTTCAAAGGAGCATGAGTATCATGCATAAAATGTTATTCTTGCATGATTGAGTTTCAATATCATTGTTTGAGTTCTTGAGAAGGTATTAAATGAACTCACAGTATTTTCACAAGTGTTGTGCGAAGGAAAAACTTGGAAAAATAGAGAAGACTGTACGTATATGTGAATCATTCTATGAATAATATGTTTGTATGGTTATATATTCTCATACATACATGGAACTACATACTTAACCAAATAAATGTTCATGGATTGAGTAGGCCACATACACACATGGTGATGACTAAACAATTTGTTCATGAAGGTGATTTTGCACATGCATATGTGATTACATAATCTCTTAAAGAATCTTAAATTTAGTATGAGATATTTGTGAAAATAAGTATATGTGGTAGTATTCATGTACATGTTCTAAAGAATTCATGAAATTTGTGTAGCTTGTGGATCTTTATTATTGCATAGTGTTGAGAAGATCATGCATAGTTTACAGATGCATGAAGAGTGATAAATCAATGAATTTGTGTTCATTCATGATGTTTAAATAAGTGAATGTATAATATATGTTGATTGATTAGTGTACAGTGATTTGAGATTAAATCTAGGAGATAATTTCCATTAGTGATTTAGAAGGAATTCATATATGAGTTTTTAGTGTTCACTGAGGCCAGGTCTTTAGAAGAAGAATAAATTATTTCCTGATCATTATTACACTGAGTCAGATGATTATATACAGTGTTCAGATATTATTTGAGAAATACCAACAATATTTTAAAGGTACTTGAATTTGTACACAAGTCAGTGTGATCCAACAAGCTTATGGAGGAGGATCTTCAATTGATCTTTCTATAGTGGATCAATCAATCTGAAGTTGAAGGTTACAGCTAGGGGGTCTGACAAGTTGTTGAAGATTGTGATTGTGTGTGTGTGTGTGTGGGGGGGGGGGGGGGGGTTAAAAAATCATTATGAAGAAGGTTAATTTGGGGGGTCTAACCACCTATAATTGTAATCACCTTCTGTTGTATTGGATAATCTGTGTTGGGGGGGGATATAACTAACACGGAAAGGATTAGATCTTTGTACCAAAATTTGTTAATACCTGTGTATTGTACTTTCATTGTTGTTATTTCTTGGAGGGTGAGGATGAGCATAAAATATGAGGAATTGAACTTTAATAAGTCATAGATGTTCTATCAGAAGTAAATAATTTTGTAAAAACTATATACTGTCGATTCTTCCCCCTCTCAGGGGTATCTAACTGATCCTTAGAAACTAAAATTGGTATCAGAGCACAAGGTACCCTCTGTAGATCCAGAAAAACTTTTTGAGAAATAGAGAATTTGAATTCAGTGAACAATCGAGGAATTACTACTTTTGATGGCATGAAATATCATAGTTAGAGGAATATGATGATTCCCTACCTTCTATCTCTTGGCTTGGAAGTAAGAGAAGCAACAATAGTGGGTTTCCCACCTATTAATGAGGATGTTGTTATGACTCAAGATGATAAGAGAAATATGAAAGTTTATGTAAAGGATCAGAATTCAATATTGATGGATTTATTATAAATGGTATACACTAAAGTGGTGGGTCTCCAAAATACTACGGAGATCTAGGATAAATTGAGA
Organism: Viscum album; assembly: GCA_963277665.1. Taxonomy (NCBI): domain Eukaryota; kingdom Viridiplantae; phylum Streptophyta; class Magnoliopsida; order Santalales; family Viscaceae; genus Viscum; species Viscum album. The sequence continues at coordinate 1,860,928,975 of OY728160.1, forward strand.
AGCAGTTATGAAGGAAATCTCAAAGTTAAAGAAGAAAAGTTTAAAATCTAGAGAAGAAAGTTTGAATATATCAAAATGGATGATGATGAGTGTATCGATGACTAATTTACAAGAGTAAATGATATTTTCAATAATATTAGAAGTTTTGATGAGAATCTGGATGATTATATTATTATTAAGAAGCTTATGAGAAATTTACCAGATAGATTCAACTAAAATATTTTAGAATTGGAAGAGATAGAAGATCTATCATTGGATGAACTTCATAATACTCTCATATATTATGAAATGAAAAGAGTTCCATCTTTAATAAAAAGGCAAGAGATGAGATGGCCTTTGAATCTAAGATAAAAGGTAAAACTAAAATCAAAGAACCAAAATAAAGTGATTCTAAGGATGGAGAATCTGAACAGGACTTCAATCAAATGATAGAATTGTTTATAAGAATGTTCAAAAGGGTAATATAGAAAGGAAATAGAAAACAAAATCCAAAGTTCTGGAATTATCACAACAGTGGTCATTTTGGTGGTAACTATCCAAAGAAAAAGGTTGATGATACTGACTCAGATGAAAAGGATAAGAAGTATCAAAAAAGGAAGTGGAATAATCATAAGAAGAGGTTTACTTATAAGAAGATAAATATATTGAGTATAGAAATGGATGAATTTACATCATAAATTAATGAGTCAGAAGATAGAAGATATTCTAAGAGTCAATTATGATTTATGGGTAAATCCAAGAAATATAGAGACTCATTTTAATGCAATTAAGGTGACAGTATAACTGATTTATAATGGATGTTAAAAGAAAATATGGAATCTACTCTTGTGGAAAATATGCAACTCAAGAAGGAAAAGAAAAAATTAAAGAAAGAAATTGACAAGATCTCCTTTGAAAATAAAGAATGTGTCAAGAAAGAGGAGGTTCATATCAATGAAATAAGAGAAAATAATGTGAAGATAGATGAGATATAAGTAAAGATTCAAACTATTGGAAAGGAGTATCTTGATAAGGAATAATCAACATTTTTTGAAGATAATAAACAAAACTAACTGACATCTGATGAATTTGAGAAGATTGTAAAAGATCTTGAAGAAAGACTTATTGAGAAAGAGTAAGAATTATCTGAGACACAATCTATGTTCCTTCTAGCTAAAAGTGAGTTAAATAAGATGAAATAAGACTTCACCAAAGATATTTAGATTAAAGGTGAATCTTTTAAAGTTACTGAGAAGAATGGTCCACAGAAAAAGGATGATTCTAGACCAAATGAATCTCATTATACAAGAGGTATTTCAAACAATTAAGGTTTTAAAGACAATAATGAATCCAACTAAACCAAAAGAACAAATGAGAAAATGTCTCCCACAAAGAAAGAGTGTACTAATTTATTCATAAGGTTTCCTCCTAAGAAGATACATCCACAATCTGTGAAAAAGCAACAACTATAATCTTCAGAGCCGAATCATTATCAATCTGGAAGATCAAGGTTCAGATGCTAATATTGGTATTGTGGAATATTTGGTCATAAAGCTTATTCATGCTATTATAATATGTCACTACCAAGGAGAAGGCATGAATCAAGGGAGAGAAATGCTGACCAGATTAGATCAGATTATCAGAAAGAGAATCCTGTGACCAAGACTTCATATAAACTATTAATGGAGAACTAATATGAATTTTTGAATGAAGTATGTGGAAGATGTGGTAAAGAAGGTAATAAATATGAGAAATGAAGAGTTTGTTTATCACTTGAGTTTATTTATAATGAAAATGAGAAGATAAGTCATACTGTAAAGAAATCTATAGTCACCAGTGAATTATGTGAGAAGCTAAAACAATTTGAAAAATATTAGTATCTTGTCAATGAAAATGAAAAGAAAGTGGTGAAATTTGAAGAATTTAAAGATATTGAGGAGTCATCTACAAATGATGACTTGAAAATTATGAAGTGTGAAATGTATGTAAAAACTATTCATGACAAACAACATTGCATGACACTTCTAATAATCCAAGATATGAAGGATAACTCTTCCAAATCAGAGTTTAAAAGGAATAAGGGAAAATAAAGGTTGAGAGGAAACTCTCAGCTTGAGTTCTATTTCTAAGGATCAAACAAGTTCCTCCTTATTCCCTTTTATAAATTCTCTTATACTAACATGCAAGGAATTAAAGGAGATGAATACATCCCTTGAGGGGGAGCATAGATATTTTAAAGTTATCAAATATTCACAATCTTGTGAAAATTATGATCACTATCAAATTTATAATCTAAATATTTTAAAAAAACTATTATGTTAAGAGAGTTGATATTCAACTAAAAAAGGTGGAGCTATATGTTTTTACACTTGAACTTTCTGATGTGTTTGTTGAGATATGTGCAGGAAATTTATTAATAATCCTACTCAACTATCCCCTGTAATGAAGTTGTTGAAACGATTTTGTGAATTGCATCAAATTATAGAATTTTAATAGTCTTGATTATTATGTGACATCAATCTTGTTTTCTACACCGGGCTTGACCATGTAGACTTAGATTTGACTAACTAAAGGCTCATTATTTTTTTTCATGCATGGTTTCATTCTTTAAGAAAAAATTAAAGTAGTGGAGAAGTTGGTTGAAGTCTGAACTCCTAAATACACCATTGTATTCATTTCTAATAAGGGGTTGAAAGAAAAACAAACATATTGATTTATGATTATATTGAAAACATATAAAAGGGGGATATTTAAGTGTCTAGTGAATTGAATTTGTTTTCAATAAGTGTTTGGGAGATTTCAATATGTTTTGAGTTTTTTAATTTGATGATTGCAGAGCTGTTCAGTAGTTACAAAGACTTGTGTCATTAGTTATTTGAATTGATACAATCTTTACATCATTGAAAGAATGAGAGATTTAGAATTTATTATTGAATTTCAATTAGAAGGAAAGGTTGTGATTTGGTTTTATATTTTGATTGTGTCTATAGTAAGATTCTAAATGAGGGTTAGCTTGGCCTGTTTTTTCCTAACTTTCTATGTTAGTCTTCAATTAAAAATTTGGTGAGTTTGGTACATCCATTTCTTACGTGGGTAGTCAACTCTTACCCAATCCAGCCACCATGCGGGGTGGCGTAGTGTCTTAGGAGGGCGCCTGAAATGGGGAGGTTTCATAGAGTAATGGGAAATCCCAGTAACTTATTTTTAATTGACTAAAAAAGTAGGTTTTTTTTAAAAAAAAGTGTGTAGATAAGAGACATCTCGATGTGGGATCTTATTTTAGCACATTAATGTAGCTCTGTAGGAACTACAACTGTATGTTCTTTTCGATTTGTTTATCTAGGTCTTATTTTCTCTTCTTCATGTCATCTTCTCCACTAAGACCATTTAAAAGATGTAGTTCATTGGGATATCTTCTTGTAGTGATGTCGAAAGAAGATCGACCCATAGATTCTAAGAACCATTTGATTCTTCTGATGATCCAAAAATGATTCAAATGAGATGAAACTTTTTTTTCATATTATAAAGAAGATCAAACTAATGAAAAATGGTGAGATGAAAATGTGATATTTTCCGATGATGGTTATCTCTTGTAAAGAAGATAGTTAATGCATGAGCTGATGAAATGGTTGGTTGTCCATGTTTTTCATAACACTCGTTCAATGAGTTTTTTCTATAAATACCTTGAACAAGCTCATTTTTCATTTTGAGCTTATCCCACATCTGAGAGATGAGCACAGTTTTGAGAGAGGTGCAGAGTTGATCTTGTATTCTATATTTGAAAAGGAGGTTCCATGAATATGTTCTCAGCATTCATATGTGTGATATCATGATGCTGTGAAATAACATGATATGGTTATGTAGTTTTACTTTTTTTGCGAAGGAGATTGAATAACTGCTTACATGGGTATTACACAAAGAAGACAGAAGCATCACATACTCTTTTATGCGAAGGAGATAAAATCATCGTAAAGAACAAGGAGACACCATGTACTATTTTTGATAAGTAACAATGTAGGTACATGAAAAATAAGGCTATCCCCTGTATAATGTTTCTGAGAAGGAGAATGAGTATCATGCATAAAATGTTATTCACGTGTGATTAAGTTTCGCAGGCATTGTTTGAGTTCTTGAGAAGGTATTACGTGAAATCACATTGTTCTCACAAGTGTTGTGTGAAGGAAAATCTAGGATAGATAGAGAATACTATATGTATATGTGAAGCATGTTATGAATAATGTGTGTGTATGTTTGTATATTCTCATATATACATGACAATGCATACTTAACTAAAGAAATGTGTATGAGTTGAGTAGGTCACATACACACATGGTGCTGACTAAAAGGAGTGTACATGAAGGTGAGTTTTCACATGCATATGTGATTACATAATCACTTGAAGAAGCTTAATGGAAGTACAAGATCTTTGTAAAAATAAGTACATGTGGAAGTATGCATGTACATGTTCTAAAGCATGCATTAAATTTGTGTATCTTGTGCATGTTTGTTGTTTCATAGTGTTAAGAAGATCATGCATAGTTTACACATGCCTGAAGAGTGAGATATCAATGAATTTGTGTTAATTCATAAAGTTTGAATAAGTAAACATGCGATATATGTTTCTTGATTAGTGTGCAGTGATTTGAGACTAAAGTTGGGACAAAATTTCTATCAGTGATTCAAAAGGAATTCATATATGAGTTTTCAGTGTTTAGTGAGGTCGGGTCTTCAGCAAAAGAAATAATTATTTCCTGAGAAATGTTTCACTAAGGTAGCTAATTATATACAGTGTTTAGATATTATTTGATCATGTCTAGTATCAGTGAAAAGGTACTTGAATTTGTAAAAAAGTTATTGTGATCCAAAAATCTTGCGGAGGAGGATTTTCAATTGATATTTCTATAGTGGATCAATTAATCTGAAGTTAAAGGCAAAAACTTGGGGGTATAAACAGTTGCATAAGATTTATATTGGGTGATCTAACCAATCCCTATGAAGAAGGTGTAGTTTGGGGGTCTAACCAACTATTGAAGGCTGATTGGAACTGGGGGTATAACCTATTTATAATTAGGGGGTCTAACCAGCTAAAATTGTAATCACCTTATGTTATAGTGGATAATCTATGTTGGGGGGTCTAACCAATAATACAAGGAGTAAGTCTTTGTACCGAACCTTGTTAATCCCTATGTGATGTGTTTTATTTGTTGTTATTTCTTTTAGGGTGAGGCTGAGTATTAAAGATGAGAGATCATGACTTTAATCAACCAAAGATGTTGAATAAAAAGTAAAATAATTTGTAAAAATAATATACCACTGATTTATCCCCCCTCTCAGTGGTATCTAAATGATCCTTGGACACTACATAAGGATGTTAGTAACTCTCAGAATGGTAAGACTGTTGGGAATATGAGTAACATTGGAAGTGATGGAATTGTAGTACAGACTCACCACAACCCAAGGACTTATGATGAGACTACAACCACTAATATAGTTTTTAATATGGGTCACATGAACAACTATGATGAAAATGAGGATGGTGGTTGATCTGAGCATAAATATGATCAAGAAGATGACTATAGTGCTGTCACCATTTCAACCACAAAAGGATCTGAGCATGAAACACTATTTTTAAAAGCCCCTTGTGAAGGAAAACCAGAGTATCATCATCTGGCCAACACATGATTTCATGGTGATATGGAGAATGATGGAATACCCAAGCAATATTCTAATTTTCATATAAAATATGATGATGATAAAACCCCTTCAAATCCAAATAATAATGGGCATACCACTAGTGGACCTCCCTATATTATGGTCAAGGAAAATGATGATACATCTGTAATTGATGTGAAATAGGATGGTGAACCTAGAAAATGAACTAGGAAAAAAATTCAGGAGGGAATAAAAAAGGGGGTTTCAACCCCAAACACATGTTTAGACGAGAATCCTTTTTTGGAAATGTTAGGGCTTGGCCAACCCTGATACAACCAGTTCTCTTAGTCACTTCATAAAAAATCATAAACCTAATCTTTTGGGTAATTCTAAACCTAAAATGATATTCTCTTAAAGGGTTACCTCTCTTGAAAATATTTCTTATCACTTTATTGACATAGTTCACTCCTCCTTAAGCAGTAAAAGACTGTGGGTATTAGCTCATTCAAGTATGGAAGGACTTTATCTCATCAATTTCTCTAAATAGATGGCCAATTTTAGTTATTAATTCATTAGAATTCATCATTTACTATCTTTCATCTATGACTTAAATGGATATTGGGATTAAAAGAAGCTATGAAAAATAATTCAAAGCTCGATTGGATCAATCAATGGATCATGGAACCTTCTTAGTGATTTCAATGATATTCTCAATTCTGATGAGAAAATAGGCATGTTTAATGCTTCTATTTTAACCAAAGAATTTAAATATTTTATTAAAGACACAATAACCTTTGAAGTGAACTCAGTGGGTAAAAAATACACTTAGTATATAAATCACCTTAAAAAAATGACGGACATCAAATTGGATAGGGCCTTTATAAATAAAAAGAACATGATGTTTGGACTTCCATATCTTGCACTACCCTTGCAAGGATTAACTATGATCATCATCCAATTTTGGCTAATCTTGTTAAAAGGGATCTCAAACCTCCTCTTTCATTCAAATTCAATAATGCTTGGACCTTTCACCTTGAATATCATAATTTAGTCTAGGATACATGGATATCTATTAACTACAAGGATGATGCAATTGATTGTATCTTAAATATCAAATTGTTAAAGAGGAATCTTAAAGAATGGAGTGGGGGTTGTCTTGGTTATCTATATAAAAATATTGAGCATCTTGAATATTCTATTCATAACATTCAAGATAATAACACCTATAGTGATTTTTTCATCGATATTGAATAGGAAAATGTGATTTCCTACAAGATTAGTAGACTTTTAAACCTCAAGGAAAGCATCTATAGAGAAGATTTTAAAGAGAAATGGATTAAGGATGGTAACAAAAATTCCATGTTCTTAAAGTATCTTCAAAGATATAGGAAAGTAAGTAGTCCCTTAGAAATTATAAATGAGAATGATAATTTTTTTTGGAAATAGAGAAGATCTTTCTAAACACGTTGTCTCATAGTTTGGAAATTTCTTTAATGGATCTACCAATAGTTCTGATTTTTTGGAGAATATTATTCCAATTATTGTCAATAAAGAAGACAATTTAAGGCTAACTACCCCTCATATTTAATTTGAGATTAAATAGTCTATTTTGGGATTAATACTAGTAGATCACTTGGCCCTAATGCCTTCACAAACTATTTTTTCCAAACCTTTTGGGAAACTATTCATCATAATGTTTGTAAAATTTTTATCCATTTTTAAGGGGGGGGGGGAGCTCACACAGGACATTAATTCTCAATTCATTTCCCTTATTCTCATAGTGGAAAATGCAAATGATATATATCTTTTTATGCCTATGGTTCTTTTTAACATGGCATATAAAATCACTGGCAATATTCTTGCTAATAGGATTTACATCATCACAAACAAGATAGCATATTCAAATTAATTTGGATTTATTAAAGGAATAACCATATAGGATTTCCTCATCACTACTTTTGAATGTGTCAATCTTCTCATGAAAATGATCATGGGTGGAATCATTAATCTGAAACTTGATGTTAAAAAATACTTTGACATGATGGAATAAGGATTTATTTATAAGGTCTTACCCAAATTTGGTTTTGATAAGACTTTCATTAAATGGATCAAAATCTTCTTCTAATCAACACATATCTCAGTGATCATTAATGGGTTACCTGAAGGTTATGTCACTTGTTTCATAGGTGTAAGATAAGGTGATCTTGTAACACCCCATGATTTTTAAAATAAATTTAATATTGAATGGATAAAACATCTGTCTCTAAAAACACAAATTTTTTATAACCTATCTATTAAACATAATTTTTCCACCTCTGTGATTTTAATTTCTAAAAACTAACATACACGGTTGCGTTCAGTAAGATATTTAGAGTATGATAGAATCAACTTAGTTTTTGAGGAATAGTATCATACCCTTATGAATAGTAACATACACTTATGAATATTAATGAATAGTAATGAATAATAAACTGGACAAAAAAATAAACTTCACCCATGAATGTATAAATACAATTTAGACATCATATAAGTGAATAAATGATCATAGTATAAGTATTGGTATTTTTATATGTCATAAATATTTTAATTACAATTTTATGATTAATTTAATAATTTAAAATGGAAATGTATTTTCATAAAATCTAATCATAAATTATTATTTTATTTACTTATGGTTATAAGATAATTTTATGGGACCCTGATTAATTTTTCAAGGTGTTATAAAATGAGTTATAGTTTTAATGTTGTTTTTTCAAATAAATTATGATTTTTTTTAAAAATTAAATTAAAAATATTTAAAAAATTATTTTCAATAAATTTATTTCATTTTTTAATTATAAACGTTGAAAAATAGTTGGGGTTAATTTTTTGGATGTTTCTAAAATACTTCAATTTTAGGTGAATAGTAAAATACGATAATTTACAATAAATACTAAATACATGATTTATTGAGTCATAAGTGATTTAAGGTTGATGTAAGACCACTTGGTTCGAACTCACATTCACATATTACTATTCTTGGTCACAATAATCAATACTATTGGTTTTCTTTGGAAAAATAATAAAATAATGAGTAAAATAATAGGAAAACCCTCCTCTCCTCCACTATAAACCTACCCTCACTCCCTCTTCTATTCATTCCTATAAGCCTTGAATCTCCTCAATGTTCTTCCCAAATACCATTCCCTAGTCAATCCCCACTTCCATGATCTCTTAATATTGAAAAAAACCAAAACCCCTTCCTTTAAGGAGGTTCTTAAGGAGGTTATTTCAAGAGGTAAAACATATTTCCTTTTCATTTAGTTTCATTTCAATTTATCTTCTTTTCTTATTCTCTCCCAACCCCCTTTGTCCAAATGATAATTATAAATCTAGTATCATCTATATACTGGAATTATACCATGTTAATTTAATAACCATATTCAATATTCTAACTCTCTCTCTCTCTCTCTTTTATAAATGAAATCATCGTCTGGGAGGTTCCAATTTACAACCTTTGTGGTTGAAAAAGTTTCATTCTTCAGTTTCTCCTTCATTACTAGCCATGAAACAATTTTGATAGTTGAACCAGACTATAAGGATAATCCTCCTTAATATGGTGGATAATTAAAATCACAAACCCATCAGTGCTTCTATGGGATTAGTTTTCACCACCCATTTACTATATGCTGATGATATCATACTTTTCATTCAAGGATACAATAGAAATATCAAGAACATAAAATATGTTCTTCTTTATTATAAAAAAGTTTCAGGCCAAGAGACCAGTTAGAAAAAAAATAATTTTTACACTATGGAAAAAATATCCTTACATATAGAAAAGTGGATATTATTAATCATTTTAGAATTAGAGAAGGCACTTTTTCCATTTACTTATCATTAATAATATAAACTTTTTTATTAAAAAATTTGCTTGAGTGGTTGCATTTTTAAAAGGAAATTAATAACTATCCCTATAAGCAGTGTTATAAACCTTTCAAAAATGAAGGTCTTGGGATAAAAAATCTCTACAATTTCAATAATTCCCTCTAAAAAATACTTCACATGGAGGATCATAATTATAAATTTAGATGCACTTGGTTTTATGAGATCCATATTCTTGAACAAGATTAATGTTAGAAATTCAAAATATATGGATTCTTCTATTTGGAATGATCTCAAGGACACATTCTCTAATATTTTAACACATTTTAAATGTTTGGTTAATATGGACTCATCACTCAATTTTTGGATGGAAAAAGTGATAGGTACACCTCTCTTAAACTTATTGAATTTCCCCAATCTATCTTTGGACACATTGATTTTGATTAACGAGTGAATGGAGAAATCTATAGAGCTGCTTCCTACTGAAATCAGGCCACTGGTCTCCATCCAAAAATTCATTATAAATGATGATATGATAATCTATGAACCATCCACTAATAGAAATATCTCCTCCATGATTCACCACTGGGATTCTGCACATGGTAACATGAATACTTGGTCTGGAAATTTGAACACATGCTGGATATTACCATCCAGATTCACACTTATTTGGAGGCTGGAACACTCCAAGTTTCTGATTGATACTTGTATAAAATTGGTGGGTATTAATCTCTTATCCAAGTCCACACTATGTAGCAGGAATAAGGAAGACTTGAATCACCTATTTCTAAGTTGTGTTAGTTCTTTAACACTATGAACTATTGTGTCTAATTTGTTTTAAGTGCATATTCCCTATTGAGGTTCTAGAAAGGCTCATAGAACAACTTGGGGGGGGGGGTGAATTAGTTGTTCACTTTTTACAAATTCAACTTTAAGAAACTTAAACCCTAATTTTTTTATAGTTTCTTCCTTATAAACTTTTAGTAAACTCAAGTGCATGTAAAAATATAAAAGTAAATGAGGAACAAATGATTTATAAGGTTCGACCTTAGTGTGTGAACCTATATCCTTTCCATAGCCACTCCCATGGGTCTATGGAAATTAAATACTACGAATAAGTGAATAAAACTTGCATAAAATCCTATTATAAACCTTATATATCTCGATAGGAATGATTATACTAACTCCCATAAGTTTACAAATTTTTCTTAAAAAATAAATTGAGCCACAACACACATATTTAACTTTGTGAAAACTGCTCTAACATGGTCTATCTGAAAACTGTGTCTGATAGCCTAAGTTTGATGGCCTCTTTATAATGGAACTTTTCTATAATGGAGCCTTGTTAGAAAATATGAACAATTACTCAGTCTGATCTTTCTCAGACTAATAATCTCTGTTCGGTATTCTAAACTTACATATGTCTGATCTTCTGACCAGAACCCTCTGACTGAAAACTCTTCTTCAATGCAAAACAAATTTGGTTGGAAACTTAGTTCTGAAACTAAATATACATTGTTTCATCTTTTATGAATGGGTGAATATAATCAAGTACTATTTTACTTTCCAATTATATTTATAGGTGCTCCATGAATAGTAAAGGCAGTAAATCTGAAATGTTTTCCTTTTCACCCAAATTCATATATCTGAATTTTTCAAAAAACCAAACTTACACTTCTCAAATTTTATCAAATATTATGGATCATTATTGAATATTCTTAAAAGTTTGAAAAATTCAATATATTTAACATTTATTATTTTAAAACATTTGATATTTCTATAATAATTTTCGTCTGATGGATTTACTTACAAAACCATTATCCGATGGACCAACACTTCAAAACTACACAACTTCACACTTAAACTTTAATAAAAATTCCTCTTCACTTTCCATAATGCGATGTTTTAGACCCAATTTAAATTACTCATATATTTTTCCCTTGATCCCCTATAAAAAAATACACAATTGCACAATCTGATGTACAAATCCAACTGAAAATGGTTGACAACATCATTGAAACTTATAAAGACTTAAGTTGCTTACAACAACTTTAGAAACTCCAACATATCTGATATTTATTTTTTCATATCTTCATTTGGTAAACTTAAAATTTCTTAAATAATCTCTATCCAATGGAACCGTTTCATAATATCATCTGATGAATCTTTAAAAAAAATTACATCTGATATAATTTCTACTTATTTTATATTTTCCAAAACCGAATGATCTCAACAACCACAACACTTCCATATTTTTGAAAAATTCCATGTCAAATGATCTGTGTCTAATGAATTTGATCAAATATTCTATTTATATAAACTAAAAAATTTCCTCCTATACAATAATATCTTTACATTAACTCAGAAAAATCATTCTGTTCATCTTCTTTCTACTTCCATTCAGTTCTGTACGATAGAATTCTCAAACTTTTCTATCTTTCAACAACTTCTTCATCCAATCAACTTCTATGGTGAAGGAACTTCAAACTTCATCATATTTTTGGTTGATAGAAAATATGATCTCATACTTTTTATTTTATCAATATTCAAATATAACATCTCGAGACCCTTTATATTTCATTCACATTTTCAACACTGAAAAAACTCAGAACTCAGAAACCATAAATCCAAACTTTCTAACAAAAGAAATATATGATGATTCATATCCGATCAGGTGTATCTAATGACCTAGATCCAATGAATCATTTACGATCAAAATATTTTCATTAATTCAAAATTGATAAAATTAAATCTTATAGGCTTTTGAAAACTTATTCATCTGGGGATTCTCAATCCACTGATCTGTGTCTAGAAAACATCAATTTTGGAAACTCTAGAAACTTTCATTTCTGTTTTTTTATTTTAACTTCATATTGTATTATGACTTCTTAATTACATTTTAAGAACTTTAAATAACATCAAAGTGTCACCTAAATTGTTTTTAAAAGTTCTATGACTTACAAATGTTCAATTCTCACCAAATTTTGAACTTTATTCATCTCAATAACTTCTAGATTTCCAACAAAAGCATCATCCGATGTAGCATCTGATGGTGAATCTGATTGAAAATTTTTCAAAAAACTTTCTTTATCTGGATGTTCAAAAAACTTACAACAAAAAAATTATAAAATTTTGGAATCACATATCTCACCTAATTGATAAAAATATTCATTTATAAAAATTTAATTGTCAACAAAAACAATACTTTTTTAAAACAAAACATCACAAAGGATCTTCAATATTTCCCTTTGGATTTTTGGAATCCTATTGTTGAATTTTTTTTCAACTCATCATTTTTTTACATTTATATTTTTTCACAACTCATATTTGTAACATATAATATTTTTAACTTTTACCAAAACATAGATTTTCTCAAAAGAGAGTTTCTAGGAACCACACTACTGGATAACATAATGTTTTTGAAAGAATTCCATCCTTCAGTGACAAGGAAATTTGTGTCCATGTTAAGATAAAATCCCCATAATTTTTCATTTTCTCTCACTTTTCCTTTTCTCCCCCATTCTATTATAACCACATCTTCAGTTTCATTAATGTATGAAAAGAAATTATCTCTCTCTTGTAGGATAAAGTTGTACAAATTTTTTCACTTTTTCAACATAATTCAAAGAATGGTGGGGGTCTTCCTTAAGATTTTTATGAAGTATTTTGTGGAGGATAAATGTGAATTTGAATCCTCAATTATTCAAACCTATCTATTAGCATTGATTTTGTGAAAACATAAGTAATTTGGTATTTTTTTGAAATGTATTCTAGTAACACATCTTCACCATTGAAATTTTATTTTATGAAGTGAAACTTAATGTCAATGTGTTTTGATATTTAGTGTTGGACATATTTTTTAGAAAGATCAATTAAACTCTGATTATCACAAAGAATCTTCAATGGTTTGAAAGATTAAACCTTCAAATATTCTAAATGAACCTCCATTCACAATAATTTAGTATAATCCTGGGTTGCTGTAACATATTATGATTCTTCTATTCTAAAAGTTACTAAAATTTATTTCTTACTATTCCAACTCACACAACACCCCCCCAAGTAAAATGTTCCTCTAAAAGTTTATTTTCTATAATTGTAATATCCAGCCCAATCAACATCAGTATAACCATGAAAGTTCATAACAAAACTTCTTTTTTATAATATCCCATGTGAAGTTGTTTCTTTAACATATCTCAAATTTCTCATTATTTCATGTTGAGATTAGGTTGAATTTGTTTTCAATAAGTTAATATGTGTTGGTGGATGAAGTGTCGATTCCTGGAAAATTATTATGAATCCATCTAATGGAATTAGATGTAACATTTAGAAAACTCACCTTGGTGAAATCCAATGATTGTTTGATCTTAAGTTCAAAGTTATGTGTACATTTTACTAGGAGAGTTCACATTTTCTTTAACATTTTAAAAGATGGAATAAGGTCATGAAAATAAATATGTGCATGAGAAGTTTGAATAGAATTAAAAATATAATTTTTCATGATGTTGTTGTGTCATGATCTTAATATCACACAACTGAATGGCAATATTCAATGTGCCACCACAAGAATATGTAACAAGAAAAGAATATGATCACCAAATCCACCACATAAAGAACATCATTTATTGAATTGTGATAAGATTCCATATATTTTAGGAATTATCATATGGATTTAATCATAATTATAAAAAATATATCATGAGACATCATAATAAGACCATCGATCAATCGCATGATCAACAAAGTGATCATACAAAGCTATCTCACAGTTCATGTGATTATTCTAGAGTTAGTCGAGATTTTCATCATTAAAGAGATCTTGAGATATTTATGAATTTAAATAAGTCCTTGTAATACCTTAAAAATTAGATATAGGTAGTGTAAACTCATCTATATAAATCAAGGAAGATATGAGAGTTATGTTGCTACATTTTTGATAAATCAAGTGAAGATATCGAAATAGAGTAATCCCACATGATCCAATCACACAAAGGAGTAACCCACGAGACATCTAATATCACTAAGGAATTATAGAAAGAATACAAATACATAACCAATGTCATTAAAAGGACATCACATGTAGACTTATTGGTAACATGATGCTATTTAGAAGATCCTATGGACAATACCTTTTTCCACGTGAAATTGATTGAGAAGTATTCCCGGACACCTATTATCTCACAAAGGGGTTTGAGATAGAACTATGGACAATACAACCTATCTCAAAAAGTTGTTTTAGGAGACACCTGTATAAACAACCTGTCGTGTGAAAGTATCTCATGAATAAATTCTTGTTTATATGAAGGAGTTTGAGATAGATCCATGTAAAAACATTGTCTAATGAAGAAGGAACCTGCGAACCATCTTGGTCTCTCAAAGGGGTTGAGGATATAACACAAACAGTACCTCAGGACATGTGATTACCCTATGTAAAGGCAGTTTAATTGAATAAGATTAGTTCAATTTAACCTTATATGATCATGCGAAGGAGTTAGTGAGATTGATATGAAAAAGGTTAAGCACTAGTGAGCCTTTATAGGATTTCAAAAGAAATTGTGTTCTTAAAGGAGTGTGATCCACACTTAGATCCCGTGAAGGAAATGAATTGATCATGCACCTCATATAACCTTGGGTAGGTCATGTGCTTCACATGAATCAATGAAGTGTCATGTGAAGTAGAAAAATAGTGCATACAATATGTGAAATTATGTGTGCAAAAATAAGTGGAAATTATTTTAATAATCACAGCCTTATGATTTTTTTGGAATCATGCATACATGAATATAAAAGGGATCCAGTGTATGTAATATCAAGTATATGCATGCACATGTGAAACACATGCATGTGATCATCAATACAAATGCACACATGAATAATCACTTAAGAAATTGAGATACCTAAAACATAATTGATAAGAATATAATAATAAATTTCATAACTGAATGTTCTAAGGTTTTAGATACCATGAAATCCATGCAAGAAGTGTTATTAATTTGCGACTGAAGTTGGGAAGAATATTAGAAGAGAATATATTTGAGTTGGCAACATTTGAGAATTTAAGAAGACAAACTAATATGGTATTTTTAAATATCCTTATTGTATATAAATATTCTTAAAGAAGTTGTGTTAACCACTTACACATATTTCAGTGATGTTGGGACTTCATATGAGAGAAGGAAGAATTGCCTGAGTATTATTTCACTGAGGCAAATGATCAAATAAAGGTGATAAAAAATAGTTGATCAAGACTAGTAGACTTAAAAGGTTATTGAAATATACATGGGAAAGTGTCATACAACAAGATCATGGAGGAATATAAAAAAATAAACATATAGTGGATCAAGCCTTTAAGAAAGGTGGAAGTCTCTTGTGTGGATTTGGGAGCAGAAGTCTCTTGTGTGGATTCAGGAGCAGAAGTCTCTAGTGTGAATTCTGGAGCAAGATAGTGTGGATTATAGCAACACTATGGGATTCATTATAAAGAACCTCTTGTGTGGATTCAAGAGAGATACAATGTGACTCTATATCGACAATTGTAATTGATAATAATATTATAATGTAGAATCCGTGTTGGTGAGAATAACCAACATGGAAATAATTATGTCTTTATACCGAACCTTATAAATATCTTGTGATGCACTCTTTATTATTATTTCTGCATATGAAGTGAGAATTTGATATATCACTGAGTGGATTGAGAACCTTAACAATTTCAAGAGTTTGAATTCAAAATAAATAATTTTTAAAAAGAAACCCCCAATTCAACCCTCTATCACTGGTCAATTCATTCTGGGGAACTATAATTAGTATCATAGCGTAGGTAAACTCTAAATATCTAAGAGAGTTTTCAAGAAATGAGTGAGCTAACTCAGATGAAAAAAATAAGTTACTTCTAAGGATACTAATTTGGGAATTTCTACCAATACTCATAAGAATATAAAGAAGTGATAGGAAATAAAGGTGAAGAACAATCTTGCAGAACATATAGTGATACCTCTAAGTGAAGTAATCAAAATGGTATATGTTACAGTGATTATTTTGATTATTATTATTCTAATGAAGCATGATCAAGCTATGATAATAATGGATCACTTAGTAATCTAATCATTTAATTCAAAGAACATATTAAGAAATTTCTCAAAGAAGACGTAAAGAATATTTTTGAAAGTGTCAAGGGTCTTTAAGATGAAAAATTAGAGCTGGAAAAAGAGGCTAATGCTATATAAGATGAATTCTCTAAATGGGTTGAGATATAAAAAACTCTCATAAAATTTATGAAGGCAATGGAGGAAATAATTTCTCTTTATAATGAAATATATGATGAAACTGTTGAATAATTTCAAGGAAGTGTTTGTCAGAAAGAATTATTTGAGATTGTATTTATAGAAGCTTTCCATGAATTTATAAAATTGCACAAAGTTTATATGGCTTTAAAAATTTCTCAAAAGGAGGATAGAGATAAAAGGTTAAATTATCATGGAAATTATTTTAAAGAATCAATAATCACGCATGAAGAAAAAAATGAATAAGATGAAGGAGGATTGGGAAGTTAAACTAAGATCATTTAAGGATGAGAAGAACCCCCTCAATATGAAGTTTTTAGAGCTGGAAGTGAGATAGAAAAATCAGGAATCACCACAAGCTAGAAATTCCCAAATAAATTAAAGAAGAGATTTTTCCACTCAAGTTTGTATTGAGTATCAAGATTCCATAGATAACATGAGATAATACTCTAATAAAATGCCATCATCCTCCAAGGGGAAGGTATGACATATCCCATAAATTGTTTTATGTACTAATGAGTTTTTAAGTATTGGTATAGGGAATGTATGGATAGAGAAAAATGCTATTAAATCCACCACATCAAGGGTTAATATGAAAAGAAGCATGAATAATAGTTCCCCAAAAAATGTATCAATGAGTGGTGTTTCCACTCAAAAATAGAAAGCTTTACAATCTGTGAAAACTAAATAGATTACATCAGAAAATAAGATGATAAGGTTCACAGGATATTGTTGGTGTTTCTGTAAGTTTTGACATGAATATTTGGAATGTTGTAATAACATGAAAATTAATGAAAATAAAATAATTCCTACATTTATGGGAGAAAATTTGAAGAAAATAGAAGACCTTCGCAAGAGAAGAAAAACTCAAAAAAATGAATCTATCTACAAAGAATAGATTTGAATGCTTTGAATATTTTTGTGAGTACTTCAATGGAATTTGTAACTATTATGATGCGTGATGGTATGTAACTATCATGCAAAAATTATCTAATGATGTGAAGAGAACACCATAAAAAAGGAAGGTAGGTAAGAAAAGAGGGTGACAAGTCAGTATTGAGATGTGAACAAAAAAAGAATACTATTTAATCAAATTTCACCAATAATAACAATGAGAGATCCTATCATATATCAAGGGGAGAAACAAATGAGTTAAGAAAATCACTACCCCATAGGAAAAATAAGGCCTCTTTTGAAGAAGTACAACAACAATAGGTTTCTGGATAAAATACATATCAAGGTGTAAGATTTAGGTTCAATGGTTTTTCTTTGTGCTATGAAACATATGGAAACAAAGGATACAATTTATGGTATAATTTTTTTGGGGCATGAATTGGGTGACTAATTCATGTCACAATTTTATAAAAAAACAAGTCATTTCCAAAAAACAGGCATGAATTATGGGCTATTCATGGTGAAAAAATGAGAATAGACACTCAATGATAGAATTATGTGACCATAAATTCATCCAATCTTACAAGAAAAAATAGATACGAAGGATTAAAATAATTTTTTGGAAAATGTAATTAGACAGGTCACAAAGTTGAGAAATTAAAGACAAGAATGCCAAGAGATATTACCTATACTGAGAAAGGGAAGATTTTACAATTGAAAAACAATGGTGAGTCATGTGAAGATTCTAAGAATATAGATATATTAAGAAAGAGTGCCTAGTCATTTGGACAAATCAATTAAAATTGGCTAAAAAATTGAAGGTGGCTGAAAAAATTGCTGAAGCTAAAGGAAAGAAATCTCTAAGAAATTGAGGTGGAAAATGAAATTCCACACAAAGTTGGTAACTCGTGTGTAAGGTGTGATAAATCTGGACATGCTCCACATAACTATATGTATATTCTACCTAATAAGTGGAATATATTTAAAATTAAAATAAAATAACTAGAGACCACATGTAATAAACTGAATACAATGGAAAAGGAGACTTCACACAAAGGAAGGAGTGAGTTTGGTAGAAAATAATGTCCAAGGTAGAGAAACAAATCTCTGCCTAAATGTTATCCCAATGAATAAGAAGGTCCCTACTTATTCCCTTATATATATAAATGATTTTATACTAAAATTCATGGAATTTAAGGATATGGATGAATCCCTTAAGGGGGAGTATTGATGATCTAAATCTGTTAAATCTTTATTACCTAATGAATGTGGAACCTCTGAGCATATTTATAAAATTTGAATATGAAGTATTCCAATAACACTTTATTCCCTTATTCCTAATTCTATTAATCATATCAATTAAGGGGGGGATGATTTATTAGTTTCAAAATAAGACAAAGGGGGAGCTATATCATTTTCAATTGAATTTTCTGATGTGTTTTTTGAAGTATGTGAATGATTTAGTATTTTATTTATGAATTTGATTATTTCCAACTCATTTAATGAGAATTTATGAGAATTATTTTACATTCATGGTATTATTGGATAAATTATACATCCTTGGTTGTATCTCTCTTGTTTTATATAACATGTTATCTCACATAGACTTATAATTGATTAATTAAAGGATATTTACCAAGAGAATCATGTGAGACCATTCATCTCTTAGAAATGATATTCAAATTTTCATAAGGTATATGATCATTATTTTTAGAAGAAATATTAGTTGAGAAGACCCCATTTTCCCATTGCATATTGATTTTCAATAAGGGGGAGAAATAAAGCATCATATATTGACTTATGATATGTGATGATATTGAAAATAAAATAAAAATGGGGAGATTATTAAGCTTTGGTTTCATTTTTTATTAATAATTCAATATGTGTTGGTGGATGAAGCGGTGATTCCTATAGAATTATTACGGATACATATAATGGAATTGGATTTCACACTTAGAAAACTCACCTTGGTGAAATATGATGATTTTTTGTGCTGATATTAAGTTCAAAGACATGTGTCAATTACACTAGGAGAGTTCATATTCTCTTTAACATTTTAAAAGAAGGAAGAAAGACATGAAAAAATATGTGCATGATAAGTTTGAAGAGAATTCAAAATATAATTTTTCATGATGTTTTCATGAGATGATCTTAAGTTCACATGATCGGATAGAGAAATTCAACGTTCCACCGTAAGAATACGTCATGAGAAAGAAAGATGATCACCAAAGCCATCGCTTAAAGAACAATACTTCTTTGACTGTGGGAAGACTCCTTCTTTTTAAAGTATTATCATATATATTTATTTGAAATTATCAAAAATATACCATGTGGTATTGTAAGAATACCACTAACACACGCTTGTCATAGGGCGTGGAAAAATAATTTTTCCCGTAATGCAACACATAGGCTAACTAGGGTTGTCTCACTTGAGGATCTTTCTCAGTTGTTCACTCGCTTAATCTAATTCACCTAAATCACTTCTTTTTGGTTGTTTTTATTTAATCTAGGAAATTAATGTAATTCAATTGGAATAAATATAAAACTAACATGCAATGACAAAATTTAATTAATGAAGAAATAAATTGGTCTTTATGGTTTTGTTTGTGGGTTTCATCATTCTACTTATTAGTGTTTAAATTAAGTTTGATAATTAAATTATGAGATCTCATTAATGAATTACTATTATTTTATTTAGTGGTGTGAAATATCAAATTAATTATTCAATCTTAATTCTACCACCTCCTATAATCAAGGTTAATGATACACCTCAATCAAGAGTGTGACATTTTCTAAGAACTGGATCCATTATATGTCATTTCACCTACTGAATGGATCCACTCCATTATATGAAGAGATTGTATCTAGTAGATGGTAGAGAAAATATTTAATAGAATAATAGAAATGATTTTGAGTTTAGTGTCATGGTGGATGATCACCACACCCATGCATGTCACTCTTGGTCATCACAAACTTAATAAATCATAAGAATTTAAGTGCAGAATAAATTAAATTGCCACATACCTCCCCCAAGCCAACCTCGGGTTGGACCCTCATTTTTTAGGATAATAGGTTATGGTGGATAGAAGAAGAAGAAAAGTGGAGAATAAAATAAAAAGAATGAGGATTAGTAAATAAGAAGAAGAAAATTGTGGAGCAAAGGCATGAATGCATGAATTTATTAGAAATATAAATTATAATTGAAAACTAAAAAAAAAGAAAAAAAAGTAATGTGGGATATGGTTTACATATACAAACTCCCTCAGTGGATATATCTTCCTTGATGCCCCGGATGGTTTAGAAAGGAGGGGTTCACCTCCTTTTATAGGGAAGGATGAAGCCTTTTGGTTATTGAATTTTCCTTAGAAAGATTTCATGTTTTTGACCCATTAACTGGATTATTCATGCATTTTATCCTTCATGAAAGTTTTTTTTATAAATTTAATTACCATATCCCCTCTAAATTTCAGCATATTTGGCCATGTTTATAGAGAGTTATGCCTGTTTTACTCTGAAAATTTATTCTACCCAGACAGACTCTCCACAGTTCAAATCTTCAGATTATCATGTATTAATGAACTTGAAAATGGCTGATTCACACGTAAAATACTTCATGAAAGTTGTTCTAAAAAATATTTAACATCCAACCACCAAATTTAAGAGTATTTGGGCCCTCTAATAATGAGATATGGGGTCCCAAAAAAAATCTCTATATCTGTAAATAGTTTTCGAGGCCCAACTTGTGAGCTTGTTTTGAGATTCCATATGGTGGATTAAGCTTTTGGTTCAACTGGATGAACTGAATCCCAGGATGTGTATAATCCTTGAAATAAATAATTTCATGATTTTTATCAGTATAGAAAATGTTATGGCCGAAATATAGAAATAATTTAAAATTATTAAAAATCCAAAATGGGCCATTTTTACCATTGATCTCAAAATACCACTAGAATTATAAAATGTGACAATTTACCTTAAAATAAAACTTTAGTGGGATTTAAAACATTGAAATTAGATGTAAAATTATTTAACATATTTTCTCTATCAATTACTCCAAACTTAAACCATTCTTGTCCTCAAGAATAAAATCTCAACATGGAATTCATAGGGAACCAATGTTACCAATATTCAAATTCCTATACAATAAAATTGAACAATTTTCGATGTCAAATAAAATTATCAAATGTCACATAAAATATCAATTCAATTTCCCATTTTCAAAGAAACAATAAACTCATGTATTTTATTTTCTCCCGTTTGAAAATGGTGGAACTTCTCTTCTCATTCATTCAAGTTCTGCTTTTCATTATTATTAAACATGCTAAATCATAACTTACCTCACTTTTAAATATTTTCCTTCATTAATCATAATAAAATTAAAGTAGATTTATTATCATATCATGAGAACATTATCCTTTTCCATATTCTTGTAAAGTAACTACTTTCTCCACTTTGTAAATAAAAATGACACATAAAATCATGAGGACTTGCAATAAAGGTTCAAATGATTTCAAGGTTTAAGGTTATTAGGAATTGATGTTTGAAACTTAAGGCTCAAGGATGATTTTTATATCTTAATTACAAATTATGATATAAAAAATAAATGTGTAATTAAATTATCCCCTTAAAATTAAAAAATCCCACTTTACCAAAAACTCAAATTAAGGTCATGATCAAACCATAATGAATGATCTGTGCATCCTCTTGATTTTTTTTTTAATTTCATACTTTTTTTTTATTTTTCAAAGAAAATTTTCATTTTGTTTTATTTTTAAAAATTTATTATTATAATAAACATCACATCCACCACCTAACCACATATGATAGAAAACATAGGTCTAATCATGGTAATTTTTGTTTTTACCAAATAACAACCAATTCTTCTTATTTTTTGGTTCTTTTTTTCATTTTCCATTTTTTTAATTCAACGGGGAAAAATAATGGAGTATCATGAATAAATAAAAAACCTTAATTTATTCCCACAATAATCACCCCACACCTTTTCCTTACAATTTAAATTATCCCTTCCACCATAATTCCCTTCACCCCCACAATTCAACTTTAAAATATCATGTAATTACTAAGAGTAGGGTAGGAATGGATAAAAATGTATTGAAACATGGATCATATCTATAAAGGTTATACATGGCCTCTATGGGATAAAGAAGTATTGATATAAATGTGTTCTTTAAGGATAATAGATTTTCAAAAGATGCCTCAATCATTTTAAATGTGTTTTTTCATAGTCATTAGTTTTGAAAAGTTCCAATACAAGTTCTGGTAGGTGAAATGTACCAAGATTACTCAAGAAATATACTCAATAAAAATAAGAATCACTTTATCTATAAATCCTCTCAGGAATGAGAATTATGATTTGGGAAAATTATTCATGGAATGATTAATAATAAAAAATCTGTTCACATGAATTTCATAAATTCAAAGCATGAAAAATGATAGGAAAATTTCATTTAAAATAATCAATTAATTCCCTCAAATCATGAGTCATTATTTCAATATCCATGGTTAAATTTAACAATTCAATTCCACATTTTACTCACTCAATCTCATTAATATTGAAATCTAAAAATTAGAATCAAAGGATTCCTAATAAATTCATGTATCCTAGATAAGTCAAATAAATAATGAATTCAAGTGTGGGCATACAATTCCATTTTAATCCTAAAAACTTGTTTTCAACAAAAATGTATGGAATTTAAAAGATAAAAATTAAAAATATAACTCCCTTTTAAAATGAATATTATTCCTCTTTACTCATTGGAAGTTTTGGGGTTTCCTTATACCATCATGAACCTAAAAAAATAAAATTACGTAATTAAGAACAATGATCATTTCATTTAAGATCAAAAAGATAAGTGGGAGTTGGATTCATGATAGACTAATTCCTAATAAGGAATTTTAAATCTAAATTCCTAATATTGAAAATGAATGTGCTAGAAAGAAATTAAAAGATAAATTTTGGTATGATCCCCCAAGTGGCCCTAGAATTTTTACTACCTCTAGAGGGTAGTACCAGCTGTTATCCAAAGTTTGATGGTGGTTGGGGATTCTTTGATATGAACCATCAAATTTGGATTTTCCTAGAATCTACATATTTGTTCTTGTTGAGGATAATTCCATGTATAGAGTACACCATATCCCCCCTTTTCAATGTGGTAAAAATTTCATAGTGGGGGTAGGATGAAGTATGGAACCTCCTCCTCCTTCATTACTACTTGTGCATCATCTTCTTAAAAATCCAATTGCTACTCCAGATGTGCTGCATGAAATTAATAATCAAATAGAGATTCAAAATTTAAACTTGAAGTATTAATTTCAAAATCTTCCATTTTAATGTAGGAATCATGTGTCTCTTTTTGTTTAGAAAAAAAAACTGGGGTCTCTTCTTATAATCCTTCTAGTAAATGTTCAATGTCTTCATGGTGCTCCGGGTGTTCCTCAACATGTGAAATTTATTTTTCCTCTTCATCCTCTAGGTCATAATAAGATTTATCTGATTCTAAAAATTAAGAAAATTTGGGAGTATTACTCAAAGTAGTTTCAATAAAATTAAATGAGTTTGAGTTAAAGAATTTATCATCTCCCTGAGTTGGTTAAACTTGAATCTCTTCTTTGATAGAAAGTGCCTCGTGGATTTTATTATCGTTGGATGTAGGTAGGTAGTCGGGATCCTCCATATTTTCTTAAAATTATACTATTTGGATGGATTCTTCCTCTTCCATTTCTAGAGACAAGTAGAGTGGTGATGGATCTTCTACTGTATAAGGAATGGGGAGATCATGTTATACCTCATACTCATTCCAAAATTCATCAAGATCTTGTTGATCTCCCACACGTAGCTCAACAGGTAAATCTTACTCATCATGAATCCACTCTAGATCATTATGGTCATCTTGAATCTGGTTCCTAAAATGGTTGGGATGTTGATATTCCTTAAGTTTGGCCTCAAATTCTTGTATTTATTTAGTGAAATTGGGGAAAACCAGTGTCACTTTATTCTTGGACTTGAATCTTTGTATGTTAGTTCAGAGCTCATCGACCATGGACATAAAATATTCAGGTGAGATCCATGTTTATATTAATCTTTGATATAGTTTGACCATTATCATAAGTGCATCAATCGTTCTTTATAGGGAATCATGTATATAATATATTTCTTCTTCTTGCACCTGTGAGTAATTCTTCTATGTATTGAAGGAATGATCAATTGAAAACATCATGTAAGAAGAATTTTTTAAGGGTTTTTTGGAAAATAATGAAAAATATCTAAAATGTAAAAATATAAAAAGTAAAGTAAACAACTGACTAAATCCTCAACAATGGCACTAGTTTTGATGCATTTCTGTCTTAGGGAATAGAAGAAATAAATTATTTTCATAATGCAGCATAAAGGCTGACCAAGGTAGTCTCACTTGAGGAGCTTTCTCAATTGTTCACTTAATCTAATTCACCTGAACTACTTATTTTTGGTTGTTTTTATTTAATCTAGGAAAGAAATGGAATTTAATTGGAATAAAAGATAAAACTAACATGAAATGACAAAATGTAATTAATGAATAAAGAACTTGACATTTATGGTTTGGTTTGTAGGTTCCATCATTCTCTTTATTGGTGTTTAATTTAAGATTGATAATTCAATTCTGAGATCTCATTCATGAATTACTATTCTTTTATTTAGTGGTGTGAAATATTGAATGTATTTTACAATCTTAATTCTACCTCCTCCTATAACAATGGTTAATGTTACACCTTGATCGAGAGTGTGACATCTTCCAAGACCTAAATCCATCATATGCCATTTCATCTACTGAATGTCTCAACTCTATCGTATGCATGTATAGATTGTATCTAGTAGAAGGGAGGTAAACTATTTAATAAAAGAATATAAAAGAGTTTGAGTTTAGTGTCATGGTGGACGATCACCACACCCATGTACGTCACTCTTTCTCATCACAAACTTAATAAAAATTACAAATTTAAGCATAGAATCAATTAAATTTATACATACCTCACCTAGGAAAAGCCCCAAGTTAGCCCCTCATTTTTGAGGGTAATAGGTCATGGTGGATATAAGAACAATAAAATAGGAGAATAAAATAAAAAGAATGAGGGTGATGAAATAAGAAGAAGAAAATGGTGGAACAAAGTTAATAATGCATGAATTTATTAGAAATATAAACTAAAATTGAAAACTAAAATAAATAAAGAAAATAAAGAAGAAGAAAAAAAAGTGGGAGAATGTTTTAATATTCAGACACCATTTGTGGAGATCTCCTCCTTGGTGCCCTGGATGGTTTGGAAAGGAGGGTTTCACCTCCTTTTATATGTGAGGAGGGAGTTTTTTTGGTTCCAAAATATGTCCTCCCAAAGTTTTCATGTTTTTGACCCATTAAATAAACGATTCATGCATTTAATACTTCATAAAAGTTTATCATAAATGTCCTGAACGTATTCTTTCCAAATTTCAGCGTATTTGGACACGTGTAGAGATAACTATGTATGTTTTACTCTTAGAATTTATTCTTCCCAGAAAAACTCTCCATATTTCAATTCTCTGGATTATCATGCATTAATGATAATGAAAATGGATGATTCATGAGTTAAATCCTTCACAAAAGTTGTTCCAAAAAGTCATTTGTGTCCACCCACCGAATTTCAGAGTATTTGGGCCCTTCAATCACTAGATATGGAGACAAAAAAAATATCCAGATCTATGAACAATTTTCGAGGCCCAAATTGTGAGCTTGTTTTGAGATTCCATATGGAGGATTAAGCTTTTGGTTCAGAATGATGGACTGAATTCCAAGATGTGTCAAATCGTAAAAAGAAGAAATTTCAAAATTTGGGTTAGTATATAAAAGTTTATGGCCGAAATACCAAAATAATTTAAAACTATTAAAAATACAAAATGGTCCATTTTTATGAATAAGCTCAAAATACCATTAGAATCATAAAATGTGAAAATTTCCCTTAAAATAAAACTTTGGTGGGATTTAAAACATTGAAATCTAATGTAAAATTGTTGAAAATATTTTATTTATCAATCACCAAGCCATTGAATGATCAAAAAAGTGATCACGTGAAGCTATCTTGTGGTTCATGAGATCATTCCATCACTAGCTAAGAGTTTCATCATTAATGATATCTTGATATATTTGGGAGTTTGAATAAGTCCATGTAACACCTTGAAATTTAGAGATAATCAGTGTAAACTTTTATATTTAAACCATGGATGAGACAAGAGTTTTGTTGCTGTATTTTTGATAAATTGAGGGAAGCTCTCAAAACAGAGGAAGCCCACATGATCCAATCATGAAAAGTAGTAACCTGAGATACTTTTTATATCATGAAATAATTATATAAGGATGATATGGAAACAACCAGGGTCACAAAAAGGACTTACTGCATAACCTTCCTATTTACATGAAGCTATTAAGAAGATCCCACAGATAGTACCTTCTATCATGTGAAAGTGCTTAAAAAGTATCTACAAACACCTCTTGTCTTGAGAAGGGGTTTGAGATAGACATGTGGACAACCCCAACTATCTTGAGAAGTTGTTTGAGGAGACACCCAAGGAAAAAACTTTTCACATGAAAGTATCTCATGAATCAACTCTTTTTTATACAAAGGAGTTTGAGACAAATCTGTGGACAACCATTATCTCATGAAGAAGAAACCCGTAAACCATCCTCGTATCTTGAAGGGATTGAGGAGATGCCACAGACAGTACCTACTGACATGTTACTACCTTGTGTGAAGGTTGTTTAATTAAATGAGATCAGTTCATATAAACCTTATATGATCATATGAAAGAAGAAGTGATATCATAAGATCTATCCACACCAAAAAGGAGAAGTATCCGTGAGCCTTTATATGCTTTCACAAGAACTTATCTGCTTAAATAAGGAGTATGTGCCACACTTGGATCATAAAGAGGCAATGAAAAAATGATATTCCTTGCATAACCTTGGAATGGTCATGTGCATCATGTGAATTAGTGAAGTTTCATGTGAATTATAAAAACATTGAATATAATACATGAAATTGTGTATGAAAAAATAAGTGGAAAATATTTTCATACTCACACCCTTGTGTGATATATTTTCATAGACTAATGAATATATGAATATAAAAGGGATAAAGTTCATGTAATATCATGTATATGCATGAAAACATGAATCAAATGCATGTGATCATCAATACACATGAACACATGAATAATCACTTGAAAAATTTAGATACCCAAAATGCAATTGATAAGCACATAATAATAAAGTTCATAAATGAATGTGATAAGGTTTCAGATTCCAAGAAATCTATACATGATTTTTTCTTAATTAGAGACTGAAGATTATCATAATATCAGAAGAGATTACATTTAACTAGATTGTGTTTGATAATTCAATAAGATAGACTAGGCTAATATTATAAAAGATACTTCTTGAATGTAAACATTCTTTAAGAAGTTGTGTGCACCACTTGCACGTATTTCAGTGAGGCTAGGAAATCATTAGATATAAGGAATAATATCTTAATAATTATTTCACTAAGGAAATTTTTCAAATATATGTGATTAGAAATAGTTGAGAAATACTAGAATACTTCAAAGGTTCTAGAAGTTTACATGGGTAGGTGTGATCAAGAAATATCTTAGGGGAAGATCAACAAATCAACCAACAATGGATAATATAGTGACCCAGGCTTAACATACATGGATATTAGATTATTTTAGATGAATATTAATTACATTACAAAAATACATTCCCGAGGACCATAATAGTTTAGTGTCTTTAGAAACTTGGAAACAAAATATTATAACTTGGTGAAAGATCTTCAACATCACCCTTAAAGATCTTCCCATTTATTACTCCTAATTAAAATATTTCTTTATAAACCGGGGAAAGGAAACATAAGAAATGGGTGAGACTAGATGTTTAGTAATGGTAAACAAGGGAGATATGTAAGCATAACAAGAGTATAAGGGTATGAGAACATGATCATAACATTATAAGATAATACCTTGCATATCAAAGATCATAAACATGAATCATGGAATAAAGATTGAAAGTTCATAAGACATGAATCATATGATAATAAAGAACATAAACCACATGATAATATCATAGTAATAAGACATAATTTTTTGGAAAACACATATGAATATAAAAACATTCCCTATAAGTCAAGGCCCATTTCAAAAAATTATTAGGGAACTTCATGGGGACTAAACCTACTGGGAGGGACACACTTCCATCCCCAATTGCAGTTCTTACCTTGTAAGAGATCGGGTTTCCCCATATTCCCATAGTGTATTAGGACACACCTGTTTCCCATTTGGGATCAAGACGCACCTATTTACCATTTTGGATCAAGACCATAAAATTGTTTCCCATCATTATCTCATGAGATGTAAATCTTTACCCAATTCATTGGAGGGAGATATAGGTCCCACCCATCACATAATAAAATCATACATATAAGCACCATAATATAATAAAACTTGCATCATATCATGACCCATATAAAGAGATGAGTTTCATAAACATCATATCATAATCCATGAAATGAAATGGGTATCATAAAAATTTCATCATATCATTACCTATAGAAAAGAGATAGGTCTCATAATCATTTCATCAAATCATAACCTGTTAAAAGAAGCGAGTTTCAAAAGCATATACCCTATGAAAGAGAAACATGTGTCATAAAAATAATTACATAAAAAACATAAACCATTCAAGAAATAATATGAATAATATTCTTGGATAATATCACCATTAAATAATAAAATATAAAAAAGTATTTCATCTTAGATGGAGAAGGATTTTGAATGATCACATGGAACATTTCTTAAGGAAAATAGCTTTTCTTTGAAAATCCTATTCATAAAGCCATTTAATTTTTTTTATTATAACAAAATATTTATAATTTAATTTAAAACATTTCTTATGGAAACTATATTTTCTTCTTAGAAAAATGATTTTTATAACATAAAGAATTTTTAAAACCTTTTTCTTTGAAATATATATTTGAAAACTTATAAAGGAAGCTTGAAAACATTTAGAATACCTTTTACTTTTAAAATAATTTAAATTAATATAAAAAAATCTTGATTTTTTTTGTTTGAAAACTTATAAAGAAATCTTGAATTTTTTTTGAAAACCATTTATTTTAAAATAATTTGAAAACTTATAAAGAAAGATTGAAAACATTTTGAAAATAATTTATTTGAAAATAATTTGAAAAATTATAAATAAGTATTGAAAATGTTTTGAAAACATGTTTATTTGAAAATAAATTGAATACTTATAAATAATTCTTGATTTTTTTTAGAAAACATGGTTTTGAAAGAACATAGATTTCAAACTGAAGAGAGAGGTAGATCTAGAATTTCTTAAAAATAATTTCTTAATAATATTATACACCAAAGAGTGAAAAAATGATACCAATACATGAAGATATCCTGAATAAATAGAACATAATAAAATTCCTGAGATTTTTTGATATATGGATTGTAATATTTCATCAATGGAACCATAATCATAAATAATCTCGATAAACGATGAGATGGTTTCAATAAACTCTTACCACTTGGTACCTTTTAATTATAACCCCATGTAAGAAAATGAAATTAAATGAATCTTAAAATATCATTAAAATAATTAGTTTAATTATATAACATTTCAAATGGTATTATATACACCTCATAAAATAATATAGTTGCATAACAGGGCATGTGTCTCAAAAAAGGAAAATTGAGACAAAATTACTTTACTGATTTGGTAACTTTTGAAAGATAAACCCCATTAAAGAAATATCATAAAAGGATATATAAATACACATAAATTTAATTATAATAATCATAGAATACATCCATAGGTATTAAACACACCACATATAAGAAATATGTGGTGAACATGGCTTGTGTCTCATGGAAAATAAAAGTGAGATGAGAAAACCCTTACTACATGAGTAACTTTTGAATCATAATCCCCATGAAATAATAACATAAATTAAATATTTTAATATCATTAAATAAATTAAATTAATTATAAAACATGTCATAGGGATGTATATACACCACACAAAATAAGTGAGTGGTGAATATGACATGTATCTCACAAAAATAAAAAGTGAGATGAAATGCCATTACCTTAAGTATTGAATTTCTTCATACATGTTAAAACATCATTTATAATAAATATAAGTTTATTATAAGTATACCAAAGAATAATATTATTATATCTAATACCATATATTATTTGATTATGACTTTATATTACCGTTTTATTAACGATTTCATGTTAATGTTACGTTTCAGTTAATATCCACGTTGTTTTTCATAAATGTTTTGACTTATTATTCTTGAAACTCTTACTTAGATAATGATTTAATTATTTTCAGAATGTAAAAAATAATATAAATATCATATATATTTAGTATATAAATATTTATAATAATCTATAAAATTTAGTAATAAAAATGAAATACACCATTCAAGGAGACGATAGACCGTATGTACACATGAATGATGTTTCTGTTTTATTATAGTATTGAAAGAAAGAAATTAAATGAAATATATGTATATATATATATATATAATATAATTCTAGTATCATTATTATTACATATATATCATATAATTTTACTAAATCCATCCTTAATAAATTCCATGTAAATTGTGAATGAATCATATCACATTGAGGAGATGGTAGTCCACACTTCCACAAACGAAGTTATCATATTTAAAAAAAATAGAAAGAATGAATGTATATTTTATATAATAACTAAAGAAGCATAAATAAATCATAAAAATCACATATATCATATAAAAATATAGTGTTCATCATAATGCCCACCCATGAGAAGTGTTAAAGGAAAAAATAACAACATCAATTCGTGAGGTGGTGTTCGCTGTACACAAGAACGATAAGTTAATAACCCATTATATGGAAGTGTGTGTAATTATTGGTTTAACCATTATAATAAAACTATATCAGTATATTTAGGATACTGAGGTTATTATATAAGTATGGTGTTAGCACCTCATTGAATGGAGTGTGTTTGACATCTCTTATTTTAATGATCACAAACCACGATTCATTTATTACTAATGTTTTACATGTTGTATGATAAAATTTTATATGAACATATAAATTCTATAATATTAATTATAAGTGTTATGAAATGATATACGAGTCACTGTTACTGTTAGGATGATTTATCGCCAGACTCAAGTCACCATTACCACTAGGATGAGCCACCGTCATAAGCGATTCATCGCTACCGCCAAAGGAGTTACTGTCAGTGGAGTCACCACCATATGATGAGTCACTGCCAACACTCTTGATACCATTTCTATCCAAGATCTTTAGTGTGAATGGTTTAAACAGAAAAAATCTATTCCTAGATAGTTTGACCATGTCTTTAATACTTAGTAAAAGACAATATGAGGAAAGTGGATATCCTTTAACAAGTACTACTATATATTCATGAAGTATATATTTATCAAAATAACAATGATATATAGATACAATAATTATATTCGATCAATAATTTTTTACGATCAAATTTTTGAATTCTATCAAACTTGCTGATTCACATTATTTGAAGATCAATGACACAGAAGCAGTGAACCATTATCGAGATTGAATGTAACAACCAAAAGAGATCATCTGAAGCAATCTTGTAGATTTATACGATCCTCTATTTTGCTTCAAATTTTCATGAACAAAGCACATACTTCTCTCCATTTCTGATATGATGATAACAAACATACAAAACACATAAAACTAAGTTCTTTCTATTTATTCTGTTTGTTTTACTTTTGAGCAGTGTGTTGTTTTATTGTTATCCAACACACACTATCTCCTGTATATTCTTGGAGAATACTTTTATTCTATTCTTACTATATCTATTTCCCACTGTGTTTGCAGAATAGGTCCCTGTGTGAGCTATGATTTTCTTTCATCCCACATATAACTTTAGAATAGGATTTTTATCCTAGACATCTTGTTGCT
The DNA here is from genome assembly GCA_963277665.1 of Viscum album. NCBI lineage: Eukaryota > Viridiplantae > Streptophyta > Magnoliopsida > Santalales > Viscaceae > Viscum > Viscum album. The sequence goes on from OY728160.1 coordinate 1,860,961,685, forward strand.
ATTGACTGTATACCTAATCCAGGTTGTGGATTTGTTTGATTATATTTATAATATTATTGGCAGTAGGTGATTTCCAAGTATAGGGGATTAAGTCTCACCTTGAGTCTGAACCTCTTGTTTATTATTCTATGTCATTCTATCATTTTTTTTTTGTTTTTCTATCTTATTCAAGATAACATTTCATTAACAAATAAAACAATTTATTTGGTAATTAATTTTAACTGGTGTTTATATATGTTTCTATCTAAGTAAATTGATCACAAATGATAAGGTATTTCTAAACCATATGTTAACTAAGACCCAATCACTCTTTAAGAAATATTTTAAAAGGATAGATCTTATATCAATCTACTATTTTGATCAATTGACCAATTTATTTACAGAAATTTTTATTGGGAACTCAATTCAACCCCTCTTGAGTTACTCTATCTGACCAACATTTGGTATCAGAGGATTATTTAAATTTACCTTTTTAACTGTGATTTATTTTTATTATAAAGATTTCAAATTTCTTTAATTTCTCAATTATATTTATTTATGGATAATATACAAGAATGATCTGCTACTAAGAGACATCCTTATTTTAATGGAAAAAACTATGCTTAATGGAAAACCAAAATGAGAATGCATTTGGAAAGTGAAGTTTTTGATATATGGATTGTAATAGAAGATAAATATGAAATACCACAAACTCTTAGAAGTGATTGGAGTAGTGCTACAAAAACTGCTTGCAATAATAATTGTAAAGTTATGAATGCTTTGTTCTGTGATTTGGGAGATGATGAATTCGATAGAATATCTACTTGAAAATCTGCTTTTGAAATATGGGATACCTTATCTGTATCACATAAAGGAACATCAAATGTCAAGGAAATGAGACTGAATACATATAAAATCAAGTATGATACTTTTAAAATTAAATCTAATGAACCTATTTATGATATCATCTTAGGTTCAATGAAAAAGTGAATAGTATACACTCACTTGGAAAACACGTGACAAACAAAGATCAAGTGATGAGACTGCTTAGATACTTACCCAATAGATAGGGAGGAATATCCGTGTCAATTAGAGATTCATGTGATTTAAGTAAACTAACTATCATGGAACTGATAGGAAATATGATGATGTATGAATAAAGAATTAAATTCAACAAATATATTGATGAAGATGAACTAGAAATAAAATCAATAACTTTCAAATCTACCACCTCCAGACAAAAATAAAAAATACAATTCAAAGATTCTAGAAAAGAAGGATCTCCTGATGACAGTGATGAATAAATTGCACATATGAAAAAATGATTCAAGATATTCTATAGGAAAATTAAGTTCTTCAAAAAGTAAAATTTAAAAGGAGATTATGATAAAAAAGGAAAGTAGAAAAATGATTGAAAAAAGGATCTGTTATGAATGTAATAGGAAATACCAAATTAAAGATGAATGTCCAAAATTAAAATATAAAAATAAGTATGGGGATAAGGAAATGAGATACAAAAAGGCCATGAAAGCAACATGAAGTACCTCCAAAGAAATTTTAAGTGACTCAGACACTAATCAAGAAGATAAGTTTGACAAATCCAACATGTGATTTAAAAAAAAGAACATTAGAGGTATAAAATTCTCTTCCTGCATCTCATACTGATGCTTCATACATGTCTGAAAATGAATAAAGTAATGATAATGAGAAAAAAATGAACAAAAAAGATCTGTATGATTACTGTAACATGTTGGATGACACTTTTCATGAACTGAAAGATAAATATAAGTCTCAAAAAATATTATTCTCTAACAATAAATAGTAAAAATAATATCACTATTGAAAAAGAGAAAAATGATCAACTGTTGAAAGAAAAAATGAATTAAAATTGTCAAATTAACAATTAAATAAAGACATATAAAAATTTACCAATGGTAGGAAAGCATTAACTCAAATACTGGGAAAACCAGTTTCTCCCAAGTATGTAATTGGCATAGGTTATCATCTAGGACAAATAAAAATTAAAAAAACTAGATTTACATCAAGTTACAGTGTTGGAAGTTCATATACTACAAGAACCTACTCAACTGGACCTAACAAAGTTTTTATCTATATAAGTCTTGAATCTGTTTATAGGAAATCTGTTAGAAAAATATGGATACCAAAATATCTTTTTACTAACATATCTGGACCCAAGAGAATTTGGGTACCAAAATCATTTTTGGCATAAAATTTGTATTGTAGGAAACTTGTTTGAAAACCTCCAGCAAAATCATATGTTATCTGGACAATGGATGTTCCAGACACATGACTGGTGAGTATTCAAAATTCAAGAATTTGATTAATGTTGATTAGGGAAATGTCACTTTTGGTGATAATGCAAAAGGGAAAATCATCAGCTTTAGCCAAATTAGTAATTCTAATTCAGTATTAATTTCCAAAGTTTTATATATAGATGGTTTAAAATATAATCTTCTTAGCATATACCAATATTGTGATGATGGATTTTATGTGAAATTTGAAAATAATTCCTGTCATGTTTTTAATGATAAAAATGATTTAATTTTTACTACTTTGAGAAATGATAATATTTATTCTATTGATTTAAATTATTTACATTCTAACAATATTTATTTATTAAGTTCCTTTCATAAAGAATCTTGGCTTTGAAATAGGATACTAGGTCATAGAAATATTCACCCACTTAGAAAGATAACTAGGAAATGGTTAGTTAGAGACCTACCAAAGCCTGAATTCTCAAATGATAGAGTTTGTAATCCCTTCCAAAAAGGGAAAATATATAAGATTTCTTTTAAATATAATAAATAAGTTTCAACCTATCAACCTATAGAGTTAATTCATATGGACTTATTTGGACCTTCTAGAGGTTCCATTCTAAATGGAAAACACTATGTCTATGTACTTATAGACGACTTCTCTAGATACACTTTGGTATTCTTTATAGCTAAAAAAATTGAAGTTTGTTCTGATTTTATAAGTATTCCAAATCTTTAGAAAATCTTAGTGGAATTAGGATTAAGACCTTAAAGAGTGTTCATGGTCGAGAATTTGAAAATCAAGATTTCGAGTTATTCTGTTCTCAAAATGGATATAATAACAAAATTTCTAGTCCTTGAACACCAAAACAAAATAGTGTGGTAGAAAGAAGAAATAAGACTCTTCAAGAGATGTCCCGAACCATGTTAAATGAGTATTACCTAACTATTTACTTTTGGGATAAATCCGTTAATACATCCTATTATATTATTAACATAGTTTTTATTAGACCTCTCTTAAAGAATACACCTTATGAGTTATAAAATAATAGAAAACCAAAGGTTAATTACTTTAGAGTTTTGAAAAGTGTTTATTCTGAATACCAAGGAAAATTTGGACAAATTTTCATCCAAGTGTGATGAAGGAATTTTACATGGGTATTCAACATCCAGAAAAGCCTATAAAGGTTTAACAAGAAGACCAGAGCAATGTAATAATCTATTAATGTCAAGTTTGATGAAACAGATACCAATGAAGCTAAGAATATCTTAGAAGACCTTGAGGATGATCTTTTATCCTTGAATCTAAATTCCATACCACCTAAATGTTCTCTTAAATAAGTTTTCACTTCATCCATTGATCCACCATAACCTGAATAGGAAGAAAACCCTGAGCCTACCGGCCCCTATTTTCAGTGACCCATTAGGACTCATAGACACCACCCTTTAGATGTAGTAATAGGAAACTTAGACATAGGTACATATACTAGATATTCCCTAAGAAATCAAATTGAACATTAAGTCTTCTTGTCAGAAATTGAACATAAGAACATCAATGATGCCATCAATGATTAATTCTGGGTAATAAATATGTAAGAATAACTTAATCAGTTTAAAGAAATAATGTTTGGGAACTTGTTGACCAAACTAAGGATACCTTAACTATTGGAACTATGTGTATGTTTAGAAAACAAGGTTGATGAATCTGGAACTATAGTAAGAAACAAAGCTAGATTAGTTGTACAAGGTTATAATCAAGAAGAAGGTATTTATTATAAAGAAACTTTTTCACCTGTAGAAATACATGAAGCCATTAGGATACTTCTTTCCTATACAGCACATATGGACTTCAAAATATATCAAATGGATGTTAAAAGTGAATTATTAAATGGATTTATAATTTAGGATGTTTTTGTTTAACAACCCCTAGGATTTCAAGACCCTCATTTTCCAAATTGTGTTTTTAAATTAATAAAAACTTTGTATGGTTTAAAATAGGACCTGAGAGCTTGGTATGATAGGATTACCTCTTTCCTTATTTCAATTTTTTTTCAAAAGGAATAGCTGATCCAACTCTCTTTATAAAAATAATTTCAAAAGATGTTTTGATAGTTAAAATTTATGTGGATGATATTATTTTTGGATCTAATAAAGATTCATTATGTTACAGTTTTTTAAAATTAATGCAAATTGAATTTGAAATGAGTTTAATGGGTGAAATCGAATTCTTTATTGGATTTCATATTTTTCAAAATAAAGAAGGAATTATTTGAAATCAAAGTAAATAAAATAAAGATATTTTAAAACGTTTTGGCCTAGAGAGTACCAAAAATAGTGATACTCCCATGAGTACCTCTTATAAACTAGACCTTGATGAACCTATGAAATTAGTAGATCAAACTAGTTATAGTTGTGTGATTAGTGGTATTCTCTATTTAACCACTAGTCATCCTAAAATTATGTTTAGTGAATGTATGTGTGATTGATTTTAAGAAAATACAAAAGAGTTACATTTATTAGCTGTCAAAATAATTTTTAAATACCTCAAGTATACAAAAAATTTAGGATCATTCTAACTAAGAGAGAATGATTTTGATTTAGTTAGTTATTCATATTCTGATTTTGGTGGTTTCAAGTTAGATAGAAAAAGAACATTAGGAACATGTCATCTTTTAAGAAAATTTCTAGTATCATGGTGTAGTAAGAAGCGAAATTCTATTGCACTATCTACAAATGAAGTTGAATACATAGCTATAGGAATTTTATATGCAAAAATCTTGTAGATGAAACATACTTTATTAGACTTTAGATACCAATTTAGACATTTACATATTAATTGTGATAACACAAGTGCGATAAACATTTCCAAAAATCCAGTATCTCACTCTAGAACAAAACATATTGATGTAGGACATCACTTTTTGAGAGATAATTATCAAAAGGGTGATATAACTTTAGAATTTATTAGAACTAAACATCATCTAGCTGATATATTCATGGAGCCTTTGAATTCTGAAAGATTAAACTACATAAAACATGAAGTAGGAATGATAAACTTTGGTTGATGAGTCACCGTTGATGAGTCACTGTTGACGAGTCACCATTGATGAGTCACCGTTGACGAGTCACTGTTGATGAGTCACTGTTGATGAGTCACCATTGATGAGTCACTATTGATAATTCACCATTGATGAGTCACTGTTGATAAGTCAACATTCAATGAGTCACCGTTCCTTTTTATGTTACTGTTACTTTTATTACTGTTACGATTTTACTGTACAGATTAATTTTTTATTATTTTAATTTTATTTTTATTATTTTAGAGTCCATAAATGATAAAAATAATGGGATTACTCAAAATAAATTCACTTCCTCTAAACCTTAGACTCTTGATCCTTTTCCTTCCTCATGAACAAATTTTCCCTCTTTCTTGTTCCACCTGAAGCCTTCAACCGATTCAAATGGCCCATGTTAAGAGATTTACCAGATCAAATCCAGAAGAAATGAGGCATTACAAGATATGGAGAGTATCCTCAAGTAGTTTGAAAGCTATTTTAATAAACCCACATATGAAGAACCATGTAGTCGAAGCAGAAAAAGATATTGATACACAATGGTTTCCAACTAGCAATACACTAGTGTTAAAGGTAATATAAAAAAGTGGATGAACTGGTTTACCTCAAATCATCAAGTGTATTATCCAAGTCTAGTTTTTGAATTTTATCAGAATATGTGATTTATTTTTGGGGAGAAATCCGATAGAACTCAAAGCAGTATAGATGGAGAATATATTTCTTTCTCTTTTAGAAAATGGAAAAAATGTCTACAGTTTCCCCACAAAGGAGTTTATGAATATTTCCAAGGCAGTATACCTGATGATAATCTAGAAGAGTCTCTCCAATAATTAACTATAGATCAAAACAATAGGAGACCAAAAGATATAGAGCTTGATGGAGAGTGAAAGCTACTATTTAAGTTTTCACATCATGTTTTATGTCCACAGAAAGGAGACTTTAACACAATGATATATCAAGATGTCTATTTTATGTATATGATGAAGAAAGGGAAAAGAATAAATATTTATAGATTTTTAATGGTCTATATGCATAAGTTGTTCAAAAATAGATCTAGATCAATCTCCATCATTTATCCCAAAATGATCTCCACCATTTTAGATTCCAAGGATTATTTTAAACCTGGAGAAGAAGTTGAGGATAAAACAGGTGGTTTTTTCTTATCCAAATCTATCTGCAAAAGAGTTAAATTCAGTTGGAATCCCTGGAAGGGATGTTGGGTTAGGGATAATGAAAAATTATATGATTATTTTAACCCTATTGATCACCCAACTAGACCAAAGGATATGGTGGATCTCGATCTTGATCCTGATGAAATTCCTGAGTATTCTATTACATATGTTATTGATAAAAGAGATGAAGAAGAAGATGAAGCTGAGTTAGTTGAAGAAGGGAGTGATCCAGAGATCATAAAATCTCCACCTAGAGTATCTAGTGAGCATGTCTGTTCTACAGGCTCTCTACCTTCTAGAGAAACAATCTTATGTGATCATGATAATGAATAAGATACTGAATTTTATAGAGAATATTAGTATAAATCATCTACTTCTAAGACCTAAAGTGAGGAGATTAATGATGGAGGAAATGATTTTGTTTCTGAAAGAGTAGATAAAGAGATTATGGATCTTGAGAAACAAGATGAATCTTTCAGTGGGGTTGATAAGGATAAAGAAGATGAATCTCTTGATGAGAATCCTGATGTTGGACATAATATAAGTAGATATAATCACAAAGTTGATCAACACAAAGAAGGTGGTTCTTATCATGAGGGGAATGAACAGAATGGTGATGATCCTATTCATTATACCTAAGAGTTAGTTCAAATTCAAGCCTCTACATCAGTTGTATCCAGTCTTATCAAAGAAATTTATACTAGGGACACCCTGATGCATGATATTCCAATAGTTCTTTCAAAGGATAAGAAATCTACAAGTGAGGGGGAGAAAACTCATAATCCTAATGAGTAGTTAGCTGAACTGGATTAGATAGAATCAGTGGAGAACCTAGACTCCAATCAGACAGAAGTTCTACCTACTACAACCGAGGGGGAGTTGACTACCTTTCCAGTTATTTGGTTAGTTCCAGTAGATCATATTCCACAGACAGACAATTTGAAACAACAACAGACACCTCCTATGCCCTCAATAACTGAAGTTGGTCAAATCTCTCACAAGCCTAGAGACACTCCAATTCTCCCCTATAATAGATCTTCAGTTAGAGGCTTTGAATAATGGAAGAGATATCCTGGTTTTTTAAGACTTTGGATGACATTTAGTGATTCATATGATGACTTTTAATTCATAATAGAAGGATTACTAGTGAATCAAATTGATGAAGATGGTGAGTTACAACCTTTCACTCCCATAAAAATAGAAAGACCAGTTGAGGATGTAGTATCACATGAATAAAGAAATATTCCCACTCCTTCAACAGTTTTCCTACTAATTTTGTAACCCGATTTTATTTATATTCTTTAAAGAAATATGTTCCTTCAGATATAGAAACCTTGAGAAATAATTTGGTCTCAGACTTTTCACAAGTCTTGAACAATCAAACATATCCTATTTATCTCCTTAATAAAGAGAGTGTTAGATGTTTGTAAGACCTGGTCATATATCATATTCAACCTAGAGTTCATTTTTATATTCATGAAATAGAAGTTGAAAATAGAATATTGAAATGTAAGGTAGAAATTTTTAAATCTTCAGTAGAGGGTCAGTAAGGCTCATTTTCAGATTTTATGAGTTCCAATTCTCATAAGTTGAATAGTTTGGAATCTATAGCCTTTACATCATCTACATATCCTCTTTCTCTAGTATAGTTTGATAGGGATATTTTTTAATAGTTTTTAAGAGAAGAAATAAGAAATGCCTTGGGTGATGTCAGTACTCATGAAGAAGAGATTATATAGATACATCTTCTGGAGAACATATTCTTCAATTCTTAAAATAGTATGTTGGTGATATCAGACAAGATAAGGAAGTGATCAAAAAGTCTATCCAATATTATTTGTCAAGGATCTACACTAATCATGATATGTCAGATAATTTCAAGTTTCTTCCTAAGAACTTGAATATCCCACCAGTGAAAAGAGCCTTTAAAGAACAAGTGAGCCAATTAAAATTTCTTACACTAGCTCTTCAAAGGTTTATGGATGAAAATGAATATTTATTTAATTAAATTGAATGAGGAGGTTCCATAATTATGGAATTCCTAAATATTTTGAAAAATAACCTCCATGTACATCAAACAACTATTATTACTCAAGAGTCTATTCTCATTTCTTTGGTTCTTTTAACCAAAACCACATGATCAGTTTAGTATCGGCCTACTCTAATCTCTTAGTCCACCAGTCTTATGTCTCCACCTATTCAATATCTCATTATGTCTCTAGTTGAAAATATTAGATAGATCAGACCAAATTTTTTTGAGAACCACTACCTCTTTCTATCACTCTACCATCTATTACAACATTTTCCCCAACTTATACTTCAACAGTCTCTTATCAAGATGATGATAGAGATAGGGAAAAGGACAAATGAAAGGATAAAGATGATCACCCACCAACATATAAGGAGTGAATCTATTTTTGGTGATATCTATTTGATAGGGATATTGTGATTTCTTCCATTCATATTTATCTTATATCTTTTTTGAAAAAAGTTAATGAAATTACTTTATGTTATTATCCTTTCTACAATTTTATTACTGTTTTGATCATCTCAAAGGGGGAGATAATTGGTAATTTTTTATTTTTATATAATCACATATATATATATATAATCATTCTTAATTACATATTTAGCATATTTTTTATAAAATTACATGTTTTGTAATCATCAGAAAGGGGGATAATGTTGGAACCTCCTTGGATGGAGTGTGTTTGACATCTCTTATTTTAACAATCACAAACCATGATTCATTTATTACTAATGTTTTACATATTCTATGATAGAACTTCATATGAACATATTAATTCTATAATATTCCTACTAAGTGTTATAGAAAGATATGCGAGTCACCATTACCACCAGGATGAGCTACCTCCAGACTCAAGTCACCGTTACCGCTAGGATGATCCATCATCAGAAGCAAGTCACTACTACTACCAAAGGAGTTACTATTAGTGGAGTCACCGGCAGATCCTAAGTCACTTCTAGCACTCTTGTTATCGTTGCTGTCCAAGATCTTCAGCATGAATGGTTCAAATAATAAAATCTATTCCTAGATTGTTTGACCAAGTCTTTAAGAATTCGTAAAATATGATCTGAGGAAAGTAGATCTTCTTCAACAAGTGCTTCTATATATTCATGAAGGATATCTCTCTCAAAATAATGATGATATAAAGATATAACAATTTCTATCGATCAAGAATTTTGTATGATCAAATTTTTGAATTCTCTCGAACATTCTGATTCAAATTCTATGAAGATCAATGACACAGATGAACTAAACCATTACTAAGATTTATTGAGACAAAATACATAGGTCATCTGAATAATTCCTACAGATTTCTATGATCCTCTATTTTGCTTCAAATTTTCTTGAACAAAGAACATAATCCTCACCATTGCTGATCTAAGGATTAAAAACATACAGAACACATCAGAATAAGCTCTTTTTTTTGTTTTAATTTTGAAAAGTGTGTTTTTTTATTGTTATCCAAAACATACCTTCTCCTACATATTCTTGGATAATAATTTTTATTTTCTTCTTCCTTTATATGTTTCCCACTATTTTTGTGGAAGAGATCCATGTGTGACCTGTGATTTTCTTTCATCCCACGTTTAACTGTGGAAGATGATTTTTATCCTGGAAAGCTTGTTGATGTTGACTATATACCTAATCTAGGTTGGGTATTTTTTTGATTATATTTATAATCTGCTTGGAAGTAGGTGATCTCTAAGTGGAGGGGATTAGGTGTCACCTTGAGACCAAATCTCTTGTTTATTCCACTGTCACTGTGTTACTTGTTTTGTTTTTCTATCTTATTCAAGATAACATTTCATTAGAAAACAAAATAATTTATTTGATAATTAATCTTAACTAGTGTGTATATATATTTATATCTAAGTAAATTGATATCAAAAGTTAAGGTATTACTAAACCATATTTTAACTGAGACCTAATCACTCTTTAAGAAATATTTTAAAAAGATAGATCTTATATTGATATGTTGTTTTGATCAATTGGACAATTTATTTATATAAATTTTTATTAGGAACTCAATTCACTCCCTATTTAGTTACTCTCTCTGACTAACACATGAAATAATAATATTTGAGGGGGTGGATAATGAAAATAAAACAAAGGATATTGAGGAAGGATGTTACCTCTTATTTTGGTAACTCCTCCTAGTTTTCACTAAAGGGATTCCTTAGTTAGGATTCATAAAAAATAGAGGATTCTATGATGAAGCTAGGGAATTTTAGAGCTTATTTGAGGAGGTTTTGGATGATCCAAAGTGGCTTTAGAGGTGTATGTAATGGGATGATTTAATTTATTTTAATAGAGGAGGAGAAGTGACATTCTTGTAAATAAAAAAAGATAAACACTATTGGGAGGTATCCCTTAACTCATGGTCTTAAAAAATGGAAAAATAATGGATTAAAGGGTAAGTATGGTTAATAAATCCCTTCACCACACAAAAATAAGTGCATTTTTATAGTTTTTTCCTTAACTTCTATGTTTCCCCAATTTTATCATTTTAGTTTTTATTAAAGTAACAAGTTTTCTAACCTATGTAATTTATATAATAAAACTAAATTAAAGTGAGATTTATTAGAAAATATATACCCATATAATTATAAATAAGAAATATAATTTATAAAATATAAATCCTATGTGTGTTGGAAATTAATTTTAAAACAAGCGCATGTAACGTGCAAAAACACTACTTTAACCGAGACCATGCTAACAATGTTTTCACTATCAATGGATCAATATGTTAATTATAAAAGATAAATTGTTCCATAAATGGACCATATTTTATATTTATTAAAACTTTCAAGTCATTTTTTATAATATAGTATTTTTAGTAAATTTTAAATCTTTTAATAAAATACCATTTATTATAAAATAACATTAATGTTCATTTTGATATTATTTATTTAATTTTAATTTAAAAAATTTAAAACATTTTTGGAATTAAAATATATTAATTTAACATATCTGTAACATGATATATTCATCTAAAAAATTAATGGAACACAATAATTCATTAAATTTACTTTACTTTTAATATTTTAGCATCATTTATTTTATTTAATTATTAACTAAATAATCCATGCATTAGCGTTTGTTAAGAGTTTAATGTAGTTACATCATCCTTAAAAATTAAAGTTAAATTACCATGATAAAAAACTCATTTAACTTTAAAAATAATGTTTATAACTAAAACTATGTATCTTCTTCCATACTCTAAATCCTTATAAATGTTAAAGTTAAGGAAGGTTCCCTTTTTATCATTTTCCTTAATTAACTTATTATATGGGTCAATTTCATGAACATGTGTCCAAATAAGTCATAAAATTATAACTATTATGGGATATTCTCAAACTGTTGTCATTCAATATATTTTGGATAAGTTTCTAGGTCATTTTGGCCCTTAAGTTTAAGGTTTAGTGCATAGTTAAGCTTAGTTTTACCTGAATCATTGTAATTAATTTTAATTACTTTTACTAATATTTTTGGTAAAAAACCAAGTATATATTTTTAGACTATATATATTATAATTATTATAACCATTTATGTCCATTTTTCCAAATTCAAATCATAGAAGTGGAAAAATTAAGTTTAATGCTAATCCCATAGACCTAGCAAGAAAGTGAGTTTTTAAATTGAAAATTCTCAAAAGTTCATTAAGTATTTATATCTAAATTAAATATAAAAATGATTCCAATGACCTACATTAGATTAATATCTATATATATGATATATTGTGACTTTAAAACAAATTTAAAATATAATTTAACATTAATAATTATTTTAAAAAGAAGGTAGTTTTCAACTAAAATGAAGTATTTTTCACTATTAATCAAAAAATGAAACTTCTTCAAAAAATAAAAAAATAATCCTAAGATAATTTTGAAATTAAGAATTAAAAAATGAAGTTTTTTTTTGAAAAATGAAATTTTAAAAATTTATTTTTAAAATAGGAGCTCCATCAAAAGGTGGTAAAACTCAGTCTTGTATGTAACACAAACTGACTCAGTGTTGTGTGTTATATAAGCTTAACACGATGTTGCATATATTCAAGAAAAACTCAGTGTTTAAATATAGAGAATATATATTTAGTGTTGTGTGAAATGAAAAATATCAAAAATATTAAATTAATTCAAAAAAAAAATTAATTCGTAAAATCTTCGGGGGTTATATTTTACCCCCTTAAAATGAGTTTTAACCTTAAAATTCATCTAGGTTATTAAAGGTTTAATACATGAAAGTTACTTTCATAGAAACCCACATCACAAAAATGAATACTAAAACTTCCTTTAAAAAGGGAAATTTGGAACCATAAGAGTTAACCAAATTAACTCATAACTAGGTTTCCACATAGGAGAACATAGGTGGAAAGTGAAAACATGGACCTAAAAGAGAAATATGACTATCATGTTCTCATGGAGAGTGATAGAGAACATGGTTAATATAAAGCTAACAATAAAAAATCCACAACACAAAGATTGTTGAAAAAGGTCATTGATATTATTAAAAATGATGATAACTTGAGAATATTTTATTTCAATACCCTTTTTTCTAAAGTTGAATAATTTTTATTGAAAATATATACTTATATGATTTCAGGACAAAATTACCCTTTGTTGTTCCTTTATCAAATTCCACTTAATCTATTATTCTAATAAATGAAGTTTAATTTTTCATTCCTAAGGAATTAATAAATAATGAGATCCATAAATAGAATGATAAGTCATTCTATCAATCTTTATCATAAAAAAAATGTTACCATAAGTTATTAAATATGAATAAATCCTTATATGGAGAGATAATCTTTAATCTCTAAAACCTAATTCTAATTTTAACGTAAAAATTCCATAAATGGTTATCCTTATTAACCTTTTGAAATATAGAAGTTTAAAACTTTAGAAATAAGGTAACTAAATTTCTAAAAAATAGCTTAGCATTAATACCTCATATTTCATAAAGCTGCTCTTGGTTATTGAATACCAAACACGGTAATAACCCGAATTACCAAAAATCCTTTTTTAAAACATGCATGTTTAGTTATTCCAAACTTTATTGGATATATTCCTTAAATCCAATTTTTTTTTAAACTTCATCAATGATAGCATAAACTACTTGTCAAAAAATCCTTAATTGTTCTAAGGTAATTAGTACCATCCAATTTACTTATTAAAATCTAAGTTATATTTATCTAAAAATAATTATATTAACATAAGGAACATATTAAGGGTCATATTTCCCTTAATCACGTGTTTTACATGAACATCACGATTCCATTAAATCAATTTTCTAGTATATTATTACTATTCATCATATTCTTGTAAATCCTTAGTGAAAAAACATAAACTGGACAATGATTATATATTTTACCATTTATATAACACAATTCTTGAATCCAAATACATAAAAAATTGATTATTCCACTTCATTCTTAATCCATTAACAATGATACCTCATCCTTTTAATTAATATGTATTTCCTTTTATATTTCACCTGTAGTCTCATCATCATCAACAATATAACCATTACTCATACCACCTTGTTAATTCTCTTCATGAGATTTCCACTTGGGACATCATTTTTCATAATGAACCTCCATTTTACACTTAAATTATTTAATATTTGATGATGTCTTAGGGAGCCCAATATTTCCATCTATTAAGTTAACCAAACTCTTAATATTTCATTTACATCTACTTTATTTGTGTCCTTCTTTTCCACAACCAAAACATCTTCTTTTTTACTCTAAGACATTCACTTAGGTGATTCGTTCCGCATTATTAAAACAAAGTAAACTAAATCTTATTTACTCTATGGTCACCATTACCCAACATCTCAATGAACACTTTCCATGTCTTCTTTGGTGAGTCTGAGAGTTGTTAAAGGTACACATTTTTAATCATGTTCCATGAAAACTAATTAGGCATGATCACAATATCCTTCACTCTAGTGATCATCCAATTTGACTACTCATCAGAAAATTTTCCATCACATTTAATGTTAACTAAATTATTTTGGTTTCCACCATCGACTAAAACCAGAAATCCAAGTACAAAAATCAGTTATTATAGAGAAAACCCACATAATCATGAAAAATCACTACTAGGATTTCAAAATTATGACACCTTCCTATCACACCGTAGGCTTATCATTAGAGACATCCCTAGACATATCCTAAGAAATATACCTAGGGATATAACTAAGGTTTTCTCATCCTAGTTTACAAAGGATAACTAAACCTTTACTTTGATACCAAATATAGACACCCAGGATTAACATACATGGATATTACATCATTTTATATGAATATTGAGAAAATTAAAAAAACAGATACATGAGGACCATAATTGTTTAGTTTCCTTGGAAACATGGAAACATAATCTTACAACTTGGTGAAATATCTTCAAAATATCCCTAAAATATATTCCCCTTTAGTAATCCTACTTAAAACCTTTCTTCAAAACATGGGGAAAGGAAACATAAGAAAGGGGTGATCTCAGATGATCAGTAAGGGTAAACAGGGGATATATGTAAGCATAAAAAGAGTAAAAGTGTATGATAATGTGATCATAACATTATAAGATCATACCTTTCATATCAAAGATCATAAACATGAATCATGAAATAAATATTGGAAGTTTATAAGAAATGAATCATAATATAATAAATAACATGAACCATATGATCATATTGCAGGCATAAGACATAAAATTTGTGGAAAACAAATAAGAATATAAAAACACTCCCTTTAAGTCAAGTCTCATTTCCAAAACTTATCTGGGCACTTCATGGGGACTACACCTACTGGGTGGGACACACCACCATCCCCAATCAAAGTTATTTACTTGTAAGGAATTGGGTTTCCCCATCTTCCCATAGTAGATCAGGTTTCCCCACCTTCCCATAGTGGATCATGTTTCCCCATTCTCCCATAATTGATCATGACACACCTGTTTCCCATTTTGGATCCAGATGAACCTATTTCCCATTTTGGATCAAGCCCTTTGAATTTTTCCCATAATTATATCATTAGATATAAATATTTATCCAATAAATTTTAGGTAGATATATGTCCCACCGATCACATAATAAAATAATACATACATGTTCCACAAGATAATAAAACTTGCATCATATCATGGCCTATAAAAAGAGATTATTTTCATAAAAATCATATAATAACCCATGAAATGAAATGAGTATCATAAAAATTTCATAATATCATTACCTTTTTAAAATATATAGGTCTCACAATCATTTTATCAAAGAATAAACTGTTAAAAGAAGTATGTTTTAAAAGTATATAACCCGTGGAAGAGAAATGGGTGTCATAAAAATCATTCTATAAAAGAAATTAACCATTAAAGAAATAATATTAATGGTATTCTTGGATCATATCCCCAGTGAAGAATAAAATATTATGTTATATTAGATGGGTAAGGATTTTAAAATATCATATGGAACATTTCTTAAGGAAAATAGCCTTTCATTGATTTTTTTTCATAAAAACATTTTATTATAAAGAAATATTTATTATTTCATTTAAAATATTTCTTGAGGAAAATATATTTTCCACTTAGAAACATGTTTTTTAAAACATAAAGCATTTTGAAAAACGTTTTCTTTTAAAATAGCTTTGAAAACATATAAAGTAAGATTTAAAACATTTAGAATACCTTTTACTTTAAATAATACTTTTAAAGATTATAAATAAATTTTAAAACCTTTTTCTTTGAAAACTTATAAAGAAAGATTGAAAATGTTTCAAAAACCATTTCCCATGAAAACTTATAAAAGAATATTGAAAATGTTTTGAAAAAAATTTCTTTGAAATTTTTTTTAAAACTTATAAAGAAATCTTGAAAATGTTTTGAATACCATTTATTTGAAAAGACTTTGAAAACTTTTGAATAAATATTGAAAACGTTTTGAAAACCATTTATTTGAAAATAATTTTAAAACTTATTAAGAAATCTTGATTTTTTTTTGAAATTTTTATTATTTAAAAATAAATTGAAAACTTATAAATAATGATAGATTTATTTTTTGAAGACACGGTTTTGAAAGAACACTTATTTCCGACCAAAGAAAGTGGTAGAGTCTGACTTTATTAAAAGAAATTTCTTAACCATATTATGTACCAAAGAGTGTAAAAATAATAACAAAACATTAATATATAATGAATAACTACAATATAATGAAATTCATTAGAGTAATTGAAATATGGATCATTATATTTCATCAATGGAAGCATAATCATAAACAATCTCAACAAATGATGAGATTGTTTCAATATACTCTTACTACTTAGTAACTTTGAATTATACTCCCCATGTAAGAAAATGAAATTAAATGAAGCTTAAAATATCATGAAAATAATTATATTCATTATATTACATTTCAAATGGTAGTATATACACCTTGTAAATGAATATTGGTGCATAACATGACATGTGTCTCAAAGAAGGAAAATTGAGACAAAATTAGTTTACCGATTTGGTAACTTTTGAAACATAAAACCCATTAAATAAATATCATCAAAAGGATATGTAAATACCCATGAATTTAATTATAAAAATAATATAAAAAATCCATAGTCAGTAAACACACCACATATAAGAAATATGGGGTGAACATGGCTTGTGTCTCATGAAAAATAAACGCGAGATGAGAAAACCCTTATTTTATTATGACTTTATATTACCTTTTTATTAACAATTCCATGTTAATGTTATGCTTTAGGTAATATCTGTGTTGTTTTTCATATATGTTTTGACTTGTTATTCTTGATACTATTACATAGATCATGATTTAATTATTTATAAAATTTAAAACATAATATAAATATCATATATATATATATATATTAATTTTATAAATATTTATAATAATATATAAAATGTAGAAATAAAAATTAAATACACAGTTCATGGAGACGATAGGCCGTACATATGCATGAACGCTGTTTCTATTTTACTGTCACTTTGAAAGAAATAATGTAAATGACATATATGTATATATATATATATATAGAATAATTATAATATAATTATTATTTCATATATTCATATAAGTTCACTAAACCCATCCTTAATAAATTCCATGTAAAGTGTGAATGAATCACATCGCTTTGAGGAGGCGGTAGTCCACACTTCCACAAAAAAAGTTATCATATTTACAAAAAATGGAAAGAAAGAAGGTATGTTTTATATAATAATTATATAAGAATAAATACATCATAAATATCACATATATCATATAAAAATAGATTGTTCGTCATAATTCCCACCCATGAGAGGTGGTAAAGGAAAAATGAACAACATCATTTCATGAGGTGGTAGTTTGCCATACACAAGAACGGTAAGTTCATTACCCATTAGATGGAAGTGTGTATAAGTGTATGTAAAACCCATATAATAAAAACATCTAAGTATAATTAGGATACTTAGGTTATTATATAGTCATGGAATAATAATATTTTAGGGGGTGTAGAATGAAAATAAAATAAAGGAGCTTGAGGAAGGATGTTACCTCTTCTTTGGGAAACTAATTTTGGTTTTCAAAAAAGGGATTCCTCGTTTGGATTTCTGCACAAATAAAGGCTTCCTGGATTAAGGGATGGAATTTGAGATCTTATTTGGGTAGGGTTTCTATGAGACAAAGTGTCTTGAGAGGAGTAAGGAAGGGGATGATTGGATGCCTTTTTATAGAGGAGGAGTGACATTCTTGTAAATACAAAAAGGTAAACACTATTCGCAGGTCTCCCTTACCTCATGTGCCCCCAAAATGGAAACATAATGGATTAAATGGGAATTATGTTCGATAAAAACCTCCAAAACATAAAAATAAGTTAATTTTTATAATTTTTTTTCTTTAACTTCTAAGTTTCCCCAATTTTATCAGGTTAGTTTCTGTTAAAGTAACTAGTTTATAACCTAATTAATTTAACTATTAAGAGTAAATTAAATTGAGATTTATTAGGAAATATAGAAACACTAAATTTTTAATATGATATTTAATTTAAAAAATAGAAATCCAATGCATTTTGGAAATTAATTGTAACACCCCGAGATTTTATGAAAAATATTCCTTTTAATTTCATTAATGTCTTGTGTTGTACAATACACCAAAATAAGCTTGCACAACACACATCATTGACTTGCCTTGCATTACACGCAATCACGACCTTCCTCGACAGCGTGTGTAGTACGCAATACCGAGTTTCACTAAACGAGATATTATTATAATATTATTATGAACTAGCTGTTATGAATAGTAATACCCACTTTTTAAAATTTTATAAATTTTATCTTTCAAAATGGACTTCATTTTTGGATTTGGAATATCGAAATTAGCTTAGGGTGAAATTTTGGTACTTTTCAGATAACTTTCATTTTCTGATGAATAGTGAAAATTACTAAATTTTAATTAAAAACAACCTTTTTAATCGAAATAATTAATAGTGATAAATTATTAATTTGAGTTGTTTTAAAGTATATTTAGAATATATTTTTACAATTTAATACAATTTTGGTCATTGGATGTAATTTCACATTTAAACCAGACATAGACAAGTGTCAATCTTTTGATAGTTATTATCTCTTAAGAACACACTATTTGTTTTGACGACGAGAATTAATTTTTAAATTAATTAATGAAACTGATATGTTTTGAATTTGGTAAAATAGACATCATTTTTGAGTTTATAATATCAAATATAGCTTAGGCCTAATTTTTGGTATTTTTCTGGAAACTTTCATTTTTTGATGAATAGTGAAACCACTAAGTGGTAGTTAAAAAAAATGAATTTTTCATAAAACTTAATTTTACCGCTTCTGTGAGTGGAATTTCAAAAATCCGAGAGACACGGTTAATATCAAGGACTAAAATGTGGTTCAATGAGATGAAAATAATTTTTGTGAATAGTAACTTTTTACTTTTTTTTACCACGGTTAAAAGTAAATAGGGAAATTAAGGGTAAAAATGATATTATTATTACCCTAAAACATGTCCTAATTCTATTGGATAAGTGTAATTCGGCCAAAAACAACCTTAGGAATAAAATATGACCATTTAGACTCACTTGGATTAGATTAGGACATTTATTATTAATTTATTTAAAGAAGGGTTAAAATAGTTAAAATCAAAGTTTAATAACTAAATCATTTTTAATATAGGGTTATACATACGATAAATTTGACTATAAATATGAATTATAAATATAAAAATATTTCATACATAATGGTATTTTATTTGTAATTTTTAGACTTAAAATAATTTAATTTATTTATGACACAATGATGATGCAGTAATTATCTTATTAATGAAATATTGACATAATTGATGTTATAAATACCCAAATAAATGTAATTTGAGACGTTTTATGAATTAAAATAATTTTATATGTTAATATGACATGTTAGTATCGATTTAATTAACTTTTTTTGAACTAATAATTCTGTTATGATTTTCACAAAAATCAATTATCAAATAGTGTCAAAATTGACATAAAATAGTTTTTTAAAAAAATATTATATTATTAATTGTTATTATATTCCTAAAAATCTAAGGTTCGGCCAAGATACTTATATCATCATAGGTTTATCATTAATGGACCACTTGGGGGTCTCTTGGATGTATATGGTAAGTTTATTAGCTATATGATATAAAAACACAAAGTGACATGGTAAACGTCAATCTAATTAACTAAGAGTTAAAACTAAAAGTTAAGGTTAATATAATGACCTAAACTTGTCTAAATTATATTGTATGAGAGGATTTAGACCCATACCCACCTTATCTTTTAAATAAATCAATTTAGAGCTATTAAAAACCGAATATGACTTTATAATAAAATAATATTTTTAGTTATTCCAAAGGTGCCCCTCTCCTCCCTTATAAAAGGGCACCTCCTCCCTCTCTTCCTCACACCACTTTGAGCCTTCAAGCTCGGCCAAACCCTGCCAAATTATCTTCTCCACTTCCCTAGAAACATCCTAGAAGTCCTGGTCTTCTTCAAAGACCAATTTTAGTGCCCTAAAAGGAGGTCTCAAAGAGGCGCTTCAAAGAAGAGGTAATGTCCGTTACCGATTCTTTCAACTTTATTTCTTCTTCCACTTCTTCTTCTTTAGTTGTTTCATTATGAAGTAATAACATCAGTATCACTCATATAATGATATTTTATTTTAAGTATGAAACAACCCTATTTCACCATCTATCCATCCTACGGAAAACGAAATCACCACGCGTGCGTACGTACGGAATACCGTCTCCACGTTATGGTGTAATCTATTTTCCACCACCATCTTACTTGGATGGGTATAATGGTGAAAATAAATAACAATATATGATTATTTTAAAGTAATATTGACTCTGTAATAGTATAAATACACTCCAATAAAATTCCACGATCATGGGAACGATATCATCACTCGTGCGTACGTACGGAATACCGTCTCCACGACGTGATGAGATTCATTGTCAATGATTAACCATTCATAGATGATTATAAAGTATATATAATAAGTAATCATGAAATATATGACATAATAATGATACTGAATTTATTTATATATATATGTATGTCATCCAATTAATTCCATTCAATTCAATGAGGAAACGAAAACAACGTTCATGCGTACGTACGACCTACCGTTTCCATGAACGATGTATTTCTTTCCATTTATCGATCTATTATATATATGTATATTCTGAATATATATTATATATAAATCATGTTTTATATTCTGGAATTAAGTAATCGTGATCTAATTAATCATATGAATAATTACAAGTCAAAACACGGATGACAAATGAAACAATTTTACCCAAAACGCTCTTTAACATGGAATTTACAAAAGAATGGGTAATATAAAGTCACAAGTGAACCATATATGATATCATAACAATAAATATGATTCTGTAATAAGTCAATGACATTATTTAAATCATTATATAGGAGGTTCAGATATGTACGAAGCATATCAGACCTAAGGTAAGGGATAAATATTCCAATCTCATTCTTATCTGAGATTGTTTATTCGTAAATATTTACAGGGGTTGTTGTTATTATCCATGTACATGTTTTATAAAAATGTTTTCATGTATTTTTAAATTCCTTTTTACCCATTCTTAACTTTTACTACATGGTATGTAAGGAATTTTTCTTTTGTTTACGTTACGAGGTACTTTTTGACTTTTCCGACAAAAGTACGAGAAAAATGTTTTTTTAACTTATACGACACGGACAGATTTTTACGGTTTTATAAAGCCTTATTTTAATGAAGCTTCCTCCAAAATATTTCCTGAATATTTTCAAAAAAATCCTTTTCTTTTAAAATTGCATGACATTTTGTGAAAAGAGAATGATTTTGAAGAAGAAAGGATATTTTACTCAAGAATTCATTTCCAGTGTTTTATCAAAACCATTTTTCATCTAAGATGACATTATTTCATATGTGTATGTTTCAAGTATCATGTCTCTATGATTTACATGGTTTCACTTTTCTTATTATTAAATGATATCCATTTATTTTATATGGATTATGTGATGATGAGATGATGTTTATGAAACCCATTTTATTTATTGGGTTTTTATAAATGATGTATGTTTATTTTGTGGAACAAGTAAGAATGATTTCATAATGAGATGGGTGGGACCTATATCTCCCTCCAATGCATTGGGTAAAGATTTATATCTCATGAGATAGACATGGCTGGAACGGTAAGTTAATCCGGTTCAGTATTACAGGACTGGAACGAGGAGTGAACACGACTCAGAAAGGGACTTTTTCCACTAAGATGATCTTGGCAGCAATGCCTTGTCTACTATGGAAATAATTACATGTGATTAATGGATGCCGCAATTACATGTTTTATTCCCATGCTATGTTATCATGATTTATGTTCCATTATGATCTATGCCTTATGTACTTCCATGTTTTAAGTCGTTGCTCAAGATTTTGATGTTTAAACATTATGTTATTGTTTTTAAGTTCAAATGTATATGGTATGTTTTATTTTATCCATGCTTACCCTTACTGAGCATTTGGTCTCACCCTTTTTATGTTTTATTTTCCCCCAGGATTAAAAGAAAGGTTTTAGGTAAGGAAACAAAAAGTGGAAGATCTTTATGGGAGATGTTAAAGATCTTTCACCACAATTAGAATATTACGTTCCAAGTTTCCAAAGACACTAAAATATTACGGTCCTTATGTATTCCGCAAAAGTAATGTAATATCTATTTATGTCAAGATTCGGGTCTCTACATTTGGTATCAGAGGAAAGGTTTAGTCAAACTTTGGAAACTAGGATGCAAAAACTTTAGTGAGATCCCTAGAGATATTTCTAAGGTATGTATAGGGATGTCCCTAAGGTTAAGTATACGTATAGGTTATAGTCCTAGAATTGAGTTAACGATCTTAGAATTAAACCTAAGATGTTAGATATTGAAGGTACTCCCTATTTATTATGTTGTTTTCCCTAGCATGGTATTTGCCTCTCACACTATTATTTTTGGGTTTTAGACGATGGCTGGAACCCAGAGGAACCGTGTTGATCAATGTAATGGACAATGAAATGATTGTCCTCCTGACCAAACCAATTTCATGGGATATGGAGTGCACAATCTTATTTCTATACTTACACAAGATATGAATCATTATGTATTTCAAAATGAGTAGAGAAAGGAGCAACATTCTGTTGAATCCTTCATGAGGCAACGTCCACCTTCATTCATTGGGACTTCTGATCCCTTAGTGGATGAACAATGGATCAGTACTACTGAAAATATATTTTCAGTTCTACAATGTTCTGAGCATGATAAAGTCATCTTAGCAGTATATCGTTTGGAAGGTGATGCTGATCAATGGTGGAATCTTATCAATAATACGAGGCAAAGAGATGAAATTGAGTCCATGGAATGGGACGAGTTCAAGAACTTTTTTTTCAGTAAGTACTTCCCTCATATTATTTGAACAAGGATGGAAAAGGAGTTTCTTGAGCTTAAGTAGAAGGATGATGAATCTGTTGGTATATACGAAGCGAATTTTACAAGACTTGCAAGGTATGCATATGGCTTTATCATCCAACCTGAAAGTAAATTTGATCGATTTTTTTGTGGCTTAAAACCAAGTCTTCGAAGGGCATTAGCTATAAGAGACTTCAGTAGCTATGAAGAAATTGTGTGTTGTGCTATCAAGGTAGAACTGGAAGTTGGTGTAACATATCCATCTCATGGTTTTGACAAGAAACGAAAGATGGAGTTCAAGGAGAAATCTCAGAACAATGGTGAAAAGAAGATGAATGTTTCCTTATGCTCAAAGTGTGGAAAGAAGCATGGTAGAGATTGTCTTAAAGGGACTAGAAAATGTTTTAAGTGTGGAAAAGAAGTTCATCAAGCAGCTGAGTGTCGAAGTAATGGAAAAAGGGTTTCTAATGATGTTAATAAAGAAAAGACCGCAGAGAACGCACCACCAACACTTCAATTCTTCAAGTGCAAGGAAATGGGGCATTATGCTAATAAATTCCCTAATCCAAGGGTTAGTGATGATCGACATGAGAAACCACTTAAGGCAAAGGACAAAGGGAAGTCACATGCGATCACTATTGGCGATGTTGAATATGACAACGATGTGGTGGAATGATTAAGTGTTTATGTAATGGGATTCCAAAATAATGTTGTATATAGTATCGTGGAATATTGGAATATTTATGTATTGGTCTATTGTGGTTTTCAATAATTTTATGGTACTGATAACCATGGAAAGTGATTGAGATATTTTTGGAAAAAAGATGATATGCGCATGATGAAGGGAAAATGAGAAAATGAAATGTTTGACAGTATTAATGAGCTCATGACTGATATAAGGAAATAGTTATATCATGATTCGAGGTTTTGGTATGTGAAAAGAGTTAACTTTTGACAGCACTCATGTTTTCACTAAGATTCAATGGGTATTCATTTTTTCAAGAGAATACATGATTAAGGCCTTCAAATGTTTGGAATGTGACCAACAAGACATATCTCATGATATATGGGGATCAACGATGGTATTAACATGCTAGTTGTATGAACTCTTTGGTAATCGTTTTCACTATAATATGAGATTGGAAAGCAGTATTTTGGATAAGCTTAAAGATTGGAATGGATTATGTTGGACATAAGTTAGTGTTGTTTAAGGATATAAGTTTTTTCGATATTATTTATGGGATGTTATAGTAATGTAGTTTTAGAAAAAGAACAACCTGTAGGATGGGCGACAACCCATCGCGTCGGACAAGGCTGTGGGAATCGAACCCACAACCGAAGTGCGACTGGCCTTTATCACCTACCACTGGCCTACAGGAATCCCCTGTTTAGTAGAAACTAGTTTTATTATATTAAGCAATATGATATATGATGTATAAGTCCATTTTAGGAACCATATATGATTAATCTCACTATAGATGGACTTATGTATTTTTTGATAACTTTTCTAACCTTTTGTTTGAGACAGATGGAAGGACCCATCATTCTATCACATGATCTGCTAACACACCACAAATGACAAATTCAACTTCATTTCATTAAGAGATGAAATGTAAATTGTCCAAAGAACGACCAACGGTGAGACTGTACCAAAATCATGAAATTATTTCTTCTAATTCCAACTTCATAAACTTTAGGGAAATGATCTTGAAAACCAAAAATGTTGTCCTAGTGCTCTTATATCCGATGAATCAGATGGTACCTTAGATCGTCACAAATTTTTGTCTTTTTCATAGCCATGTTCTCTACAACTCTCCATCATAACTTGATGGTTATATTTTTCTTCCATATCCATATTTTCACCTATGTTCTCCTACATGGAAACCCAATGATGAGTTAATTTGGGTAACCGTTACGTTTTATAATTTAGTTTTTAAAGCCAAGTTTTGGTATTCCTTTTTATGATGTGGGTTTCTATTAAATAAACTTTCGAGTAGTAAACCATTTATAACCCCGACAAATTTCAAGGGTGAAATTCATTTTAAGGGGGGGTAGAATGTAACACCCCGAGATTTTATGAAAAATATTTCTTTTAATTTCATTAATGTCTTGTGTTGTAAGCTACACCAAAAGGAGATTTCACAACACACATCATTGACTTTCCTTGCATTACATGCAATCACGACCTTCCTCGATAGCGTGTGTAGTACGCAATACCGAGTTTCACTAAATGAGATATTATTATAATATTATTATGAACTATCCGTTATGAATAGTAATACCCACTTTTTAAAATTTTATAAATTTTATCTTTCAAAATGGACTTAATTTTTGGATTCGGAATATCGAAATTATCTTAGGGTGAAATTTTGGTACTTTTCAGATAACTTTCATTTTCTGACGAATAGTGAAAATTACTAAATTTTAATTAAAAACAACCTTTTTAATCGAAAAAATTAATAGTGATAAATTATTAATTTGAGTGGCTTTAAAGTATATTTAGAATATATTTTTACAATTTAATACAATGTTGGTCATTGGATGTAATTTCACATTTAAACCAGACATAAACAAGTGTCAATATTTTGATAGTTATTATCTCTTAAGAACACACTATTTGTTTTGACGACGAGAATTAATTTTTAAATTAATTAATGCAACTGATATGTTTTGAATTTGGTAAAATAGACATCATTTTTGAGTTCATAATATCAAATATAGCTTAGGCCTAATTTTTGGTATTTTTCTGGAAACTTTCATTTTTTGATGAATAATGAAACCACTAAGTGGTAGTTAAAAAAAATGAATTTTTCATAAAAATTAATTTTACCACTTCTGTGAGTGAATTTTCGAAAATCTGAGAGACATGGTTAATATCAAGGACTAAAATTAGGTTCAATGAGATGAAAATATTATTTGTTGAATAGTAACTTTTTACTTTTTTTTACCACGGTTAAAAGTAAATAGGGTAATTAAGGGTAAAAATGATATTATTATTACCCTAAAACATGTTATAATTCTATTGGATAAGTGTAATTCGGCCAAAAAAAAAACCTTAGGAATAAAATATGTCCATTTAGGCCCACTTGGATTAGATTAGGACATTTATTATTAATTTATTTTAAGAAGGGTTAAAATAGTTAAAATCAAAGTTTAATAACTAAATCATTTTTAATATAGGGTTATAGATAAGATAAATTCGACTATAAATATTAATTATAAAGATAAAAAGATTTCCTACATAATGGTATTTTATTTGTAAATTTTAGACTTAAAATAATTTAATTTATTTATGACACAATGATGATACAGTAATTATCTTATTAATGAAATATTGACATAATTGATGTTATAAATACCCAAATAAATGTAATTTGAGACTTTTTATGAATTACAATAATTTTATATGTTAATATGACATGTTAGTATCTATTTAATTAAATTTTTTAGAACTAATAATTCTGTTATAATTTTCACAAAAATCAATTACCAAATAGTGTCAAAATTGACATAAAATAGTTTTTAAAACAAATATTATATTATTAATTGTTATTATATTCATAAAAATACAAGGTTCGGCCACGATACTTATATCATCATAGGTTTATCATTAATTGACCACTTGGGGGTATCTTGGATGTATATGGTAACTTTATTAGCTATATAATATAAAAATACAAAGTGACATGGTAAATGTCAATCTAATTAACTAAGAGTTAAAACTAAAAGTTAAGGTTAATATAATGAACTAAACTTGTCTAAATTCTATTGGATGAGAGTATTTAGACCCATACCTACCTTATCTTTGAAATAAATCAATTTGGAGCTACTAAAAACCGAATATGACTTTATAATAAAATAATATTTTTAGTTATTCCAAAGGTGCCCCTCTCCTCCCTTATAAAAGGGCACCTCCTCCCTCTCTTCCTCACACCACTTTGAGCCTTAAAGATCGGCCAAACCCTGCCAAATTCTATTCTAAACTTCCATATAAACATCCTATAAGTCCTGGTCTTCTTCAAAGACCAATTTTAGTGCCCTAAAAGGAGGTCTCAAAGAGGCGCTTCAAAGAAGAGGTAATGTCTGTTACCGATTCTTTCAACTTTATTTCTTCTTCCACTTCTTATTCTTTAGTTTTTGCATTATGAAGTAATAACATAAGTATAACTCATATAATGATATGTTATTATAAGTATGAAACAACACTATTTCACCATCTATCCATCCTATGGAAAACGAAATCACCACGTGTGCGTACGTACGGAATACCGTCTCCACGTCGTGGTGTAATCTATTTTCCACCACCACCTTACTTGGATGAGTATAATGGTGCAAATAAATAACTATATATGATTATTGTAAAGTATTATTGACTCTGTAATAGTATACATACACTCCAATAAAATTCCACGATCATGGTAATGACATCATCGCTCGTGCGTACGTACGGAATACCGTCTCCACGACGCGATGAGATTCATTCTCAATGATTAACCATTCATAAATGATTATAAAGTATATATAATAAGTAATCATGAAATATATGAAATAATAATGATACTGGATTTATGTATATATATATGTATGTCATCCAATTAATTCCATTCAATTCAATGAGGAAACGAAAACAACGTTCATGCGTACGTACGACCTACCGTCTCCATGAACGGTGTATTTATTTCCATTTATCGATCTATTATATATATGTATATTATGAATATATATTATATATAAATCATGTTTTATATTCTGGAATTAAGTAATCTTGATCTAAGTAATCATATGAATAATTATAAGTCAAAACACAGACGACAAATGAAACGATTTTACCCAAAACGCTCTTTAACATGGAATTTACAGAAGAACGGGTAATATAAAGTCACAAGTGAACCATATATGATATCATAACAGTGAATATGATTCTGTAATAATTCAATGACATTATTTAAATCATTATACAGGAGGTTCGGATACGTACGAATTATATCGGACCGAAGGTAAGGGATAAATATTCCAATCTCATTCTTATCCGAGATTGTTTATTAGGAAATATTTACATGTGTTTTTGTTATTATCTATGTACATGTTTTATAAAAATGTTTTCATGTATTTTTAAAGTCCTTTTTACCCATTCTTGAATTTTACTACATGGTATGTAAGTAATCTTTCTTTTGTTTACGTTACGAGGTACTTGTTGACTTTTCCGGAAAAAGTACGAGAAGAATGTTTTTTTAACAAAAGATTTCATGACTATTTTCAACAAAATCCTTTTCTTTTAAAATTTCATGAAATTTTTGAAAAGAGAATGATTTTGAAGAAGAAAGGATATTTTCCTCAAGAATTCATTTCAAGTGTTTTATCAAAACCATTTTTCATCTAAGATGACATTATTTCATGTGTATGTTTCAAGTATCATGTCTCTATGATTTACATGTGTTCACTTTTCTTATTATGAAATGATATCCATTTCTTTTATATGGATTATGTGATGATGGGATGATGTTTATGAAACCAATTTTATTTATTGGGTTTTTATAAATGATGTATGTTTATTTTGTGGCACAAGTAAGAATGATTTCATTATGAGATGGGTGGGACCTATATCTCCCTCAAATGCATTGGGTAAAGATTTATATCTCATGAGATAGACATGGTTGGAATGGTAAGTTAATCCGGTTCAGTATTACAGGACTGGAATGAGGAGTGAACTCGATTCAGAAAGGGACTTTGTCCACTAAGATGGTCTTGGCAGCAATTCCTTGGCTACTATGGAAATCATTACATGTGCTTAATGGATGCGACAATTACATGTTTTATTCCCATGATATGTTATCATGATTTATGTTTCATTATGATCTATGCCTTATTTACTTCCATGTTTTAAGTCGTTGCTCAAGATTTTGATGTTTAAACATTATGTTCATGTTTTTAAGTTCAAATGTATATGGTATGTTTTATTTTATCCATGCTTACCCTTACTGAGAATTTGAGCTCACCCTTTTTATGTTTTATTTTCCCCCAGGATTAAAAGAAATGTTTTAGGTAAGGAAACAAAAAGTGGAAGATCTTTATGGGAGATGTTGAAGATCTTTCACCACGATTAGAAGATTACGTTCCAAGTTTCCAAAGACACTAAACTATTACGGTCCTTATGTATTCCACAAAAGTAATGTAATATCTATGTATGTCAAGATTCAGGTCTCTAAATTAATTTTAAAACAATCTCATGTAACACACAAAACACTACATTAACCCAAACCGTGATAACAATGTTTTTAATAAATATGGATCAATATGTGTCACATATGTGATTTTATTTTGAGTTAATTTTTTTTTTAATTTTTGGTATGGTATTTATCCCTTGGGTTCCTCTTGATTTTTTATAGAAAAATTTAGTTTTTATTCTTGGTAGCAGGTGGATCATGGTTGGAACACAATTAAGGGAAACCATGTGCCATTCTCTAGGAAACTGTGCAGCCTCATTCCTCTTGGAAAGTGAGGGACACACAATTTCTGCATGGTTTGGAAAATTATGTGGAATAACCATGTGGCATGTTCTTCTTGAATAGAGAGGGACACATGATTGCCGCACGATTTTGAAATTGTGCGGGCTAATCGTGCATCCTATCCAGGTCATTAAAAATAGTGAATTACCCTTTTCCCTCTTCATATTTAACCCCCAAAATCACCCCTAATCCACCCCATTTGTGATTTTTATCCCTAGTAGCTACCTATTCTCCTTCTTGGACATCTTTAACTCTAATATTTGTGTGGGTTTGGTGTTTATTAATCAAGAATCATTAATTAAGTCTTGTTTCCTTCGATTTCTCCCTTCTTTTAGGGTTTATATTCCCTCCTTCTTGGGTTTTTCATTTTTTCTAGTGGGTTTTTGATCTAATGAGGGATCAATCTTGTGTTTTTTGGAGAAATATTTATAGTTGTTTTTTGATATTTCCTTTATAGGGTCTTTTGGTGGTGCGGTTGTAGTTTCACACAAGATTTCTGAAGTTTCTAAGCTTGAGGTTGGTGGTTCCATGATTTTATATTATTAGATGTTTTTGGATTGCTTGCTTGCTTCCATAAATGTGTTCTATAGATTGTATTTGAGGTGTGAAACATTTTTTGAAAAGGTTTTGGGATGAATATGTGATGAAAGTTGGTTTTTGAAAGTAAATTGGTTATATTTCTTATGTGTCTCATTGTGGTGATTCTTAAATATGTTCAATGATTTATGTGAAAGGTGAGAAAGGTGTTTTAAAATGGTATTTGGGGCAAGGATGTGTTGAAAATTGGTTTTCCTAAAGAAATTTATTTTTGTTGCTTGTTGGATACCTTGTTTTTCACCTTAAACGTTTTTTTGAAATGTGAAATTGATGTGAAGATTGTTATAAAAAGGATTTTGTGTGAGTATGAATTTGAAAGGGGGTTTTCCCATGGAAATGATTATACTTCATATGTTCTCTTCTTATTCTGTTTCAAAATGGGTTTCATGAATTGTTAAAGTTGTGCAAAAAATATTTCCAAATGGTTTTGGTGTGCGTGTAAAATGGAAAGTGGTTTTTTATGGAAAATAGTGGTTTCCATGTGAGCTTAGATCATTGGATCAATGTGAATTGTGAAAGAGGTGATTTACTTGTGTGCATTTTATGCTTGGAATTTGTATTTAAAAGTGATGATTTGAGTGATATGTGAAATATAATTTGAGTACAAAGGTAATCCTGGGTATCTAGCGAGGGAAACTAGAACTAGTATGCTTGTTTATTCAGTGAGGCTGAGGCCCAGTTTCTTCTAGCTGTATTGATGCTACAACATTAACTAAACATATGATATGATCGGAGACCAAATTACCTTGGGATGAGTTCCCCTATAGTGGATCATTCATATAAACATTGTTGGTTTTGGATTATGATATGGAGACCATTAGACCATGGGATGTGATCCCCTCTAATGGATCATTCATAAGAACACTATTGGTATTGGTTATAGAATTTTGATCACCAAGGTACAAGGTTTCTTGGGTCCCATTAGTTCTATATTACATATAGGGATTTCCCATGGTTCTCTCTTATGATATGATGATTATGTGATGTGGTTCTATCCATTAGTATATGTAAGACCTTATGTACTTGTTGTTTTCAAATAAAGAGTATTTTTTAAAAAGGTTCTCTTTAAAAGTGTTTAATTGAGAAATTTTTTTCCTTAAAAAGTGTTTTTCTAAAAATGTTATCTTGGAAATTATTCAAGTGTTTTTATATAAATTTTCATGTTGATTTATCTTCTCATTTTATATCATGGAATATTTATTTGGGTGGAATTTTATTGGGCTTTGGATCACATGCTATATACACCTTTGAATGTATGTAGACTTTTTTATGTATGACCCAAGTAAAGGAAAGATGTATCGGGGTGGTGATGGTGGATCCAGTTTCTAGTGTTACACTTATTATAGGTGTTGGTGGTGGTTACTTGTGAGTGATGATCCTCTTGTTTCATGGAGGTTTTTGGGATAGTTTTGTTGTTCCCATTCTATTATAGTAGTTTTGGTTTTGATTAAAGTTGTAAAAAATTGAATTTGAAAAATGTTGTACCTCATTTGGTTATGATTATTAGTTGTGATGATGTATTATTTTTTAGGTTGTTTATTGTTAAATACGTGGGTGAAATTTTTACCAAAGTGTATTGTTGATTCCCAGGAACTACTTTCCAATCCATGGGGATTAGGAACACCCTTTGGGCCATGTCTCGAGTTGGGTCGGGTGTTGGGTTGGATGAAATCCTGACTTGGTTCGTGACAAAATTGAATTAGAGCTGGTTTTTCTCTTTTTGGGTCAATTTATTTGGGATGAGTTTGCATATACAGGAGTAAGGATTGTTGGGGTTTGAGGTTTTGGTTACAAGTGGGGTGTCTAACTAGCACACCTCATTATAGGACTCAAGTCATGATGGGATGTTGTGTTTTGATTGGACTTATCCTCTAGGTGAGACGTGTAGTATGCATACTATATATGGACACTAAGTGGGGGAAGAGTGGTTTAGTTTGTCTTGTTATTGGGATGGATTTGGTTATTTCTTGATTTGTGGAAGTGTTTGATATTTTTTTTACTAAAATTTTTTAAAGTGCCGCATTGATGGTTGTATTGATGGTAATTTCTTGTGATTGATGTTTTTTGTTGTAAGATGCCTACTCATAGAATTCCTATGCAACCGTGGGAAGAGCCAAAAGATAGTTATCCCTCAAAAATTGATTAGAGGTTAGTGAAAGAAGTTTTTCAGGATATACAAGATTTGGTTCAAGGATCAGGATCTAGTTCTAGTCAGGTTAAAGTAGTCGAACTACTTTCTGTAAGGGAAAAAGCTTAGGAGTTCCTAAAAAACAAGCCTCCTTCATTAAGAGGTAGCACATAACCCCAAGAAGTAAAGGAGTGTCTTGACAAAATAGGAAGGATGTTTTATTTTTTTGATACTCCTGAGAAATTTAGGGTTAAGTGTTCTTTGTTCATATTGGAAGGTCCCATTTGGATGTTGTGGGACTCATTTTTTCAAGCTTGGAAGCATGAGAAGATGGGGTTGGAAAGACTTTAATGTCATATTTAGTGAGTATTATTGGCCTGAGATTTTGTATTTCACTAGGTCCTAGGAGTTTTGGATATTTTCTAGGGAGACCAAAATGTGATGGAGTATGATAACCACTTTGCAGATTTAGTTTATTACAAACTTGAGGTCGTTTCTAATGAGCAGATGAAGGCTCAGAAGTTCGAGATGGGGTTGCATCCAGAAATCTGATATCAGGCCATCTTGTTCAAGTTGAAGACTTATGATGAGGTGTTTGATCATGACATGTTGGTCGAAATTGATTATAGAAGAAAGTCTAGTTTCTCTGAAACATTGTCAGTAGTGGGAAGTGGCAGTTCATCTAAGAGGAAGAGGAAGCATGATGATCAGGGGAAGAAGGAAGGTAGTAGTTCAGGCCATCTTTACCAGTTGTCTTCATCTGTGGCTTTAGGTTCCGGTTCAGTCATGTTCCATTAGTGTAGGAAGGAAGGGCACATGAAATTTGTGTGTTTATCTCAACCCAGACCTTTCCACCATTGTGGAACTATGGGAGACTTATGGAAATTTTTCAAAGTGGAATGACCATATCAGAGTGGCATAGGATCTGTAGATTCTAAGGGGATATCAGCCCAGTGAGAACTGTCCAGGAAAATGGGATATTGATTTGGAGGTCGTGGCGGTAGGGTTGGATAATCTTCTGGGTAAATTTAGTTTAGGCAAGATCCACATGCCAATGGTCATTCCCAGGATCATGAAGAGACAAATAAACTTTATATGGTGGATCGAGCACCAGTGAAATCAGATGAAGAACCTACAATAGTTCAAGATACCATTCTTTTTGCATCATATTTAGCTATTTCTCTATTTGATAATGGTACCTCCATTTCTTTTATTTCTACCCATACTATGGATGTGTGAATTTTTCAACCAACTTATGCCTTATGTGATAGAGTTGGTAATGCTGCTTGGTAAGAAGCAGGAGAAGGGTTTCAGGTGTCCATTTTGTGCAGTCATCATGTCAGGGGTTGAGTTGGAATGTGATTTTCTTGTTTTGGAAATGGAACTCTTTGATGCGATCCTTGTTATGGATTGGATGGTACATTTTTTAGGTTCACATCGATTGTTATAGGTGGTGAGTGAGTTTTTTGAAACCTGATGGAAGACCCAAGTTTTTCATAGTGAATGGGATCCTCAGTTAGTAGGTGATGGACTTCCACTTCCAGAATTTAGAAATATTTTTTTTATCAAATCTCATTGCTCATGTTGGAGGAAAATTATAGGGGATCTTAGAGTATATTTCCTACTATGGTGGATGAGTTCCCAGAGGTATTCTCAGATGAATTTTCACGTTTTACTCCAGAGTGGGATGTGGAGTTTACCATCAACTTTTTTCCAAGAACATAGATGATATCTCTTCCCTCGTACTGTATGTCCCCCATTGAGTTGAGGGAATTAAAGGTGCAACTGTATGATTTGGAATCCGAAGGATTCATTCAATCGACCATCTCACCTTGGTATTCCCCAGTTTGTTTTTTGAAAACTACCGATGGATATCTCTAGTTGTGTATCAATTACCAAAAGTTGAATAAGGTAATGATTAAGAACAAGTACCCTTTTCCCCATACTGATTACATTTTCATTCATATTAAGGGGGGAAAGTGGTTCTCTAAAATTTATTTTCATTCCAGGTATCACCATGTCATAATTAGAGAGGCGGATGTCCCGAAAATAGCCTTCTGAAGCAGGTATGACCATTTTAAGTATTTGGTCATGATTTTTGAGTTGAAGAATGATCTAGTGGTCTTTATCGAACTTATAAACATGGAGTTCCATCAATATATTGACTAATTTGTCATGGTTTTCATGGATATCATCCTGGTCTACTCAGGGATAGATGAGAAGCATGATCAATATTTGAGGATTGTTCCAGGAATCCTTCAGGATCATTATTTCTAGGAAATGTTTCTTAAGTGCACCTTATGGATTAGGGAGGTGAAGTTTCTAGGCCATGTGATCTCAGAACAAGGGGTTTTAGTAGACCCTGATAAGATCAGTGTAATGATGTGATGGGAGCAGCTGAAGAATGTTTTTAAAATCAGAATCTTTTTTGGGATTGGAAGGGTATTATAGGTGTTTTTTCTTGGATTTCTCATGGATTTTTTGTCCATGAAAGTGCTCAACTAGAAGGGGGTGAAGTTTGAATGGATACTAGAGTGTAAATAATCCTTTCAAGAGATTAATAAGTGGTTGAACACCTCCCCTATTATTATTTTTCTAGAATATGGAAATGGATACATGGTTTATTGTTATGAATTAGGTATGATTCTTGGTTGTGTGATGACACAGGATGATCGTGTGATGGCATATGGTTTGCGCTAACTCTGACTACATGAAAATAATTACCCAACCCATAACCTTGAGTTGCAGTGATGATGTATACCTTGAAGATGTGGTTCCATTATCTTTTTGGGGATAAGTTTTTATTTTATTTTGATCATAAGATCTTAGCTTACATCTTCTCCTAAAAAGAACTAAATTTGAGATAAATTTTTTGGGTTTAGTACCTTCAAGGGTTTGATTTTGATATCATCTATATCCAAGGAAAAGGTAATGTGGTTCAGATTCCTTGATAAGATAAGTGCTAATGCAAGCATTGAAAGAGTCCAACGATGAGTGAACCTTGA
Source organism: Viscum album (assembly GCA_963277665.1). Classification (NCBI taxonomy): domain Eukaryota; kingdom Viridiplantae; phylum Streptophyta; class Magnoliopsida; order Santalales; family Viscaceae; genus Viscum; species Viscum album. Next base: position 1,860,997,419 of record OY728160.1, read on the forward strand.
TGGGTTTCTTTGCTCAGATACACCCGACGAACAAGGAGCATGGTGTAAGTGTGTTCTTGGATAGTGTTCAAGTGACACCTTCCATTATAGAGTTTATTTGGCGGGAGAAGTCTAATGATGAGTTGTTCCAGTAGTCTATTTAGTATCTAAATGGTGAAGATGTACCTTGTGAATGGTCTTTTTCTTCTATGGGATCTTTGTGCTTTAGAGGCCATTTTGTGGTACCTCTATCATTGTAGAAGGTGGTGATGTAGGATATCCACCAGTCTTAGTGGGACATTCACCCTAGTACCACCAAGATGTTCTATGATATGAAACAATAGTTTTAGTGGCTAGGTATGAGGTGGGATATAGCTTAATTTGTATCTTATGAATGTACATCTCAATAGGTTAAAGCAGAGCACCAAAGGCCCTTTGGTTTGATTCATCTACTACCCATTCCCATCTATAAGTGGGATAAGATTTCCATGGAATTTATTGTTAGCTTGCCTCATATACCTCGGTGATGGAATTATATTTGGGTAGTGATTAACCATCTGACCAAATCAGCCCATTTTATTCTGATCAGGGATTCATCCAAAGTGGATGAATTGGGTTGGATGTATATTCAAGAGACAGTGAGGCTTTATGGTGTACCATCGACAATTGTTTCTAACAGTGAACCTCACTTTACCTTATGGTTTTAAGAAGTTCTTCAAAAGGATATGGGGTCATAGGTTAAGTTGAGTATGGCATGCCATCCTTAAACAGATGGTCAAACTGAGCGGGCAAATTAGATCTTGGAAGACATGCTCCAGACATGTGTGTTTGATTTTGGTGGTTCATGGGATAATCATTTGGTATTGGTTGAGTTTTCATAAAAAAATAGTTACCAATAATTTATTCAAATGGATCCTTTTAAGGCTCTTTATGGTTGACCGTGTCAGTCACCTTTATGTTGGGATGAGGTGGGTTAGACCTTGTTTTTGGGACCGAGCATTGTGCAAGAAAAATATGAAAAATTTAAGTTTATCAGGAGGTTTTTGTTGATGAAACAGATTCATCATAAGTCTTATGCCAATTAGAGGTGCTAAGTTTTTTATTTTTCTATGGGTGAATGGGTTTTCCTAAAGTGGCACCTTCATTGGGTCACCATGGTTTTGATAATCAAGGTAAGACAACTCTAAGGTATGTCAGACCTTTTGAGATCACTGGGAGGGTTGGTAAGGTTGAATAATGGTTACATTTTTATTCTTATTTTATATCAATTCACGACATATTCCATGTCTCCCATTTGAAAAAGTATAATTTGAATCCGTCCCATGTGTTGAATTGGGAGGAGTTGGAGTTAGAGTTTGATTTTTTTGTGTTTGAGCGGCCAGTACAGATTATGGATTCCCAAGAGAAATTTCTTTGTGGGAAGTATACTATACTGGTTTGAGTTCATTGGAAGCATGGTAGTGATGAGCATGATACATGGGAGAATAAGTCTTGGGTTGAAGAGGAGTATATGTTTTTATTCACTGATCAAGCTTTGGAGAGACTTTCAGGGGGCAAAAAGTTTTCATGGTAGGGAGAATTGTCATATACATGATTTTATTTTGAGGTAATATTTTATTTTTTGTTTGATATTTATCCCTTGGGTTCTCCAAGGGTTTTTAGAGTAAAATAGTTTTTTGGGCTCTACAACAGGTGGCGCATGGTTGGAACATGGTTAATAAAAACCATGTTCCATTCTCCAGAAAACAGTGCGACCTCATTCCTATTGAATAGTGAGGGATGCGTGGTTGCCACACGGTTTGGAAAGCTGTGTAGGATAAACATGTATCATGTTTCTCTAGGATAGAGTGGGATGCACGGTTGCAGCATAGTTTGGAAAACCACATGGGCTAACCATGAGACCTATCCCATGTCATTAAAAATGGTGAATTACCCATTTCAATATTCATATTTAACCCCAAAATCACCCCCAATCCACCCCATTCGTGATTTGTAGCCCAAGGAGATCCATCTTCTCATCCTTGAACCTATTTAACTCTAATATTTATGTGTTTTTGGTGTGTATTTGTTAAGGAATCATAAATTAATTCTTGTTTCCTTAGGTTTCTCCATTATTTTAAGGTTTCTATTCCCTCTTTATTGTATTTTACATTTTTTCCAGTGGGTTGTTTACCTAATTAGGGGTTGATATTGTGTTTTTGGGAGAAATATTGATGATTTTTGTTCGATCATACCTTTATAGGGTCTCTTGGTGGTGCAGTTTTAGTTTCACATAGGATTTCAGAAGTTTTTCTGAGCTTGAGGTAGGTAGTTCCATGATTTTAAATTATTAGATGATTTTGGATTTCTTTAATTCTTCCATGAATGTGTTCTATAGGTTATTTTTGTGATACGAGATATGTTTTGAAAAGTTTTTGGGATACATATGTGATGAAAGTTGGATTTTGAATGGAAATTTGTTATATTTGTTTTTTTCCTCATTGTGGTGCTTCTTAAATATATTAAATGATTTATGAGAAAGGTATGAAAGGTTTTTTCATAAATTATTTGAGGTGAGGATGTGTTTAAAGTTGGTTTTACAAAAGAAAGGGTTTTTTGCATCTTTTCTACCTTATTGTGAACTTTAATTGTGTTTTCGAATTTTTAAAGTGATGTGAAGCATGTTATAAACTGGATTTGGTGTGAGTATGCATTTGAAAGGGGATTTTACCTTGGATTTCATATGTTATATTTTTATTGTGTTTCCAAATGGGTTTCATGAAATTTGAAAGTGGTGTGAAATGTATTTCCAAATGGTTTTGGTTTGCATGTAAAATGGAAAGTGGTTTTGTTTATGGAAAATGGCAGTTTCCATGTGAGCTTTGACCATTGGATCAATGTGAATTGTGAAATATTTGATTTAATTATATGAATTTGATTCTTGACATGTGTATATGAAAGTGATGATTTATGTGATATGTGAATTGGAATTTGAGCACAAAGGTAATCCTGGGTATCTAGGTGGGTGAACTAGAACTATTATGCTAGTTGACTAGGTAAGGCTGAGGCCCGGTTTCTTATAGTAGGATTGACGCTACAACAATAACTAAACATGTGATATGATCAGAGACCAATAGAACTTGTGATGCATTCCCCTATAGTTGATTATGCATGGGAATGCTGTTGGTTTTGGATTATTATATGGTGACCATTAGACCTTGGGATGGGATCCCCACTAATGGAACATGCATGAGAACGTTGTTGGTATTGGTTGGAGGATTTTGATCATTGAGGTATGAGGTTTATAGTGTCCCATTAGTTATATATTACCTATAAGGATTTCCCATGGTGTTCTATTGTGATATGATGTGTATGTGTTGTGGTGCTATCCATCAGTATACGGTAAAACTTATGTACTTGTAGTTTTCAAAGTAAGATTCTTTTGTAAAAAGGTTCTCTTTAAAAGTGTTTACTTGAGAAATGTTTTTCCTTAAAAAGTGTTTTATTGAAAATTATATCTAATAAATGCTTCAAGTGATTTTATATAAATGTGCATGTTGATTTATCTTCTAATTTTATAGAATGGAATCTTTATTTGGGTGGAATCCTACAATGCTGTGGGTTACACCCTACATACACCTTTGGGTGTATGTAGATTTTGTTATGTATGGCCAATGTAAAGGCAAGATGTATCATGGTGGTGACAGTGGATTCAGTTTCTAGTGTTCCACTTATCAAAGGTTTTGGTGGTAGTGGATTTAGGGTGATGACTCTCTGGTTTCATTGAGGTTTTTGGGATATTTTTTTTGTTCCCATTCTGTTGTATCATTTTTGGTTTTGATTAAAGTTGTAAAACATTGAATCTAAAAATTATTGTACCTCATTTGGTTATGATTATGAGTTGTGATGATGTCTTATTTTTGTTGGTTGTTTATTGTTAAATACATGGGTTAAATCATTCCCAAAGTGTATTGTTGATACCCATATACTAGTTTCCAGCCCATGGGGATTGGGAATGCCCTTCAAGCCATGTCTTGGGCCGGGTCGGGTGTTGGTTTGAATGGAATCCTGACTTGGTTTATGATAATGTGTTAATTATAAAAGATAAATTGGTCCATGAATGGACTATATTTGATATTTATTAACATTTACAAATCATTTGGTAGAATATAGTATTTTTAGTAAATTTTAAATCTTTTAATAAAATATCATTTATTATAAAATAACATTAATATCGATTTTGAAATTATTCATTTAATTTTAATTTTAAAATATCAAAACATTATTATAATTCCAATATATTAAGTTAAAATCTATATAACATGATATATTCATTTACAAAAACAATGGAACACAATAATTCATTAAATTCACTCTACTTTTTTAGTATCATTTATTTGATTTAATTATTAACTAAATAATCCATGTGTTAGAATTTGTTAAGACATTAAGGTAATTATATCATCTATGAAAATTAATTTTAAATTACCATGATAAAAAAACTCATTTACCTTTCAAAATAATGTTTATAACCAAAACTATGTAGCTTCTTCCATACTCTGAATCCTTATAAAAGTTAAAGGTAAAGAAAGATCCCTTTTTGTCATTTTACTTACTTAAAATATTATATGGATAAATTTCATGAAAATGTGTCCAAATAACTCATAAAATTAGAACCATGAGGGGATATGGTCAAACTATTATCATCCAATGGATTTTAGAAAAGTTTCTAGGTAATTTTGGCCCTTAAGTTTAAAGTTTAGTCCCTTATTAAGCTTAATTTTACCTTAATCGTTGTAATTAAATTTAATTACTTTTACTAATATTTTTGGTCAAAAACTATATTTTTATTATTAGACTATAAATATTATACTAATTAAAATTTTTTATATATATTTTTCCCAATTCAACTCACATAAGTGTAAAAATTAAGATTAATTCTAATCCCATGGACGTGGCGGGAAAGTAAGCTTTTAAACTTAAAATGCTCAAAAGTTCATTAATTGTTTGTCTAAATTAAATATAAAAATTATTCCAATGACCTATATTATATTAATACTTATATATTTGATATATTTTTACTTTAAAACAAATTTAAAATATAATTTAACATTAATAATTATTTAAATGAAAAGGTAGTTTTCAACTAAAATGAAGTATTTTTCCCTATTCATCAAAAAATGAAACTTCTCAGAAAAATACTAAAAATTCACTCTAAACTAATTTTGACATTCCAAATAAAAAAATGAAGTTTTTATTGATAAATAAAATTTATATAAGTTTCAAATTTTAGTTTTAAAATAGGCGTGCCATCAAAAGGTGATAAAACTCGGTCTTACATGTAATACAAGCTAACTCAGTGTTGTATGTTGCGTAAGCTTAACATGGTGTTTTATATAATTCAATAAAAACTTAGTTTTTTCATATATAAAATATATATTTAGTCTAACATGAAATAAAAAATATAAAAATATTAAATTAATTTGAAAAAAATTAATTCAAAGAATTTCGGGGTGTTATAGATAAAGCCTCGAACATAGGAGGAAGTCTCTCATGTGGATTTGAAATCAGAAATATCTTATGTGGATTCAGGAGTAGAAGTATCTAGTGAAAATTATAGAGTAGGCCAATATAGATTCTGGTACCACTATGGGATGTATTAAAAATACCTTCTTATGTGGATTCAAGAGAGATACATTGTGATTATATATCAACCATTGCAATTTATAATAAGATTATAGTGGAGAATCCGTGTTGGGGAGAACAACCAATATGATAAGGAGTGAGTATTTGTACCAAACCTTGTAAATATTGTCTATTGTACTCTTTCTTATTATTTCTACATATGAAGCGAGACTATGAGATATCACTGAGTGTATCTAGAACCTTAATACGTTCAAGTGGTTAATTAAAAATAAATAATTTTTAAAAATTAAATTACCGATTCACCGTCCTCTCAGTGGTCAATCTGGCCCAAGGCACTATAAAACCATCATATGAGATTATTTCGAATCACTCTGATATCTAGCACACAATGTCACAACATAAACAATATCAGGTCTTAAAGTTGTAAGGTAAAGAAAAATTCCTATCATTTTTTGAAAATCTGTTTGACTCACAATCTTCATAGCTTCATCTTTACTTATATTCATCCCAACTGAAATAGGAGTAGAAAATTATTTAGATTCTACCATACCAAAATTAAGAAAAAATTCCCTAGCATAATTTTCTTGAGATAGAAAATTTTCTTTTTTCTTTTTTTGAACTTACAAACCCATGAAGAAAGTTAAATCTCCCAATATTGATATCTCAAAATTATTCTTCATTTCATCAAAAAATTCTTTAAAAACTCTCTCTTTATCTCTTGAAAAATTATATCATCTATATAAAAAATTATAATTATAGTGTTGGTGTTAAATTCTTTCATGTATTAGTTTCTATCAACCTTTACTTTATAGAAAATCAACATTCTAAAATAGTGTGCTAGTTTATAATACCAACAACACGGGGTTTGTTTTAACCCACATAAAGATTTTTTCAATTTGCAAACCTTACTCCCATCTTCATCAAGTAAAATCCCACAAGGTTGCTCAATGTAAAATTCTTCAATTTCACCATTTATAAATGATGAATTAACATCCATCTAATAAAATTCATATATTTGAAGTACAAACACTTCTAGAAACATTCTAATAGTGTCTAATCTTGTAACAGGGGAAAATTTTTCTTCAAAATCTATACCTTCCACCTGTGCATAGAATTTACAAACAAGTATTTCTTTGTTTCTCAAAAGTTATTGTTCATTCAACTTGTTTCTATATACCCAATTTTTTCCAATAAATTTTTATTTAATGGATGTATATTAAGTTCTGATTTTTTTTCTCAATATGATTAAACTCTTTATTCATCAAACAAACCCATTCTTTGAGTTCAAATTATTTTGAAACCGATTTTGGTTTAATTTTTGAAATGGGTGGTGTTTTATTTTCTAGTCTCAACCTTCTTCTTGTCTGAACATGATATTTATGATTCTCAAAAATATTTTCAATTTCAATATGTTTCTATAAGGTATGAAATTTCAAAGTTTCTTTTCCATCCCCAATTTACTCATCACACAATTTCTCTGAGTCTTGATATATCTATTTTTAATCACTTTCACTCTCATTAGAAATATTCAGTTTGCATTCCACAATATTCTATACATATTTTTTTAAGGAATTTTGGATTTTCAATTACTTTCACATCATAGGAATCCACAATTTTTTTAAACATTTTTCCAAATTTTTTAACTTCTTCCATTGGATAAATATCCCAAGAAAATTACTTCCTCATATTTTTCATCAAATTTTACAAGATCTGATTTTTTTTAGTAAATAGGGAATTACAAAAACCTTGAAGTATTTAAATAAAGGTTTTTTGTTATACCACATTTTTTAGGAATTCATGTTGAATTTCATCCTCAATAAACATATATTTTTTACATATACATCAATAATAATAGCTTCTCTCCGGTAGAACTTTGAAATTTTGTATTCTTATAACATGATTTTTCTCACTTCCACCAAACTTTTGTTTTTCCTTTCTACTACTCCATTTTGTTGTGGGGTGTAGGGATCACTACACTGATGTTTGATTCCATGATTTATTTGATAATATTCAAAAATATTATATGTCAATTCCATACGATTATTTGTTTTCAACTTCTTTATAAAAACCCCCATTTCTCTCTCAACATATCTTCTGAATAATATTAACATTTTTACAACCTCTGATTTATGTTTCATAAACATGATGTTGGTCATCCAAGTAAAATTATCAATAAAAGTAATAAATTAAAGATATAATTTTTATGATTGATTTCTAATCGATCCAAAAATATCTAAATTATTAAGTTCAAGTGGTTTGGTATAATAAATCCTAACTTTCTTATGAATTTTACTAACCATATTTCCTTTCTAACAAGTTATACAAGAACCATATTCTCTTCTTTTCAATACTGAAAATTTTTATACAGCTTCATATTTATAACGTTTGTTCATATTTTTCTACCCAAGGTGGCTGATTCTACAATCCCATAACTTATTCTCATCATTAGAACTTAGATAACATGAGTAATCAAGTTCTTTGATCTAAAAAGGATTTTCACTAGTTCTTTCTCCTCTTGTAACAACTTTTCTATCTTCTATACTTCTAATGTAAAAAGAATATTTTCTAAAAATTTATTCTTTTTCATAACCACAAAGTTTATTTACACTAAGGAAGTTATGTTTTATCCCATAAACAAATAGAACTTCCTTATATTTCATTTTTTCTATTTCAATATCATCCATTCTAATTCCTTTGTTTTTTAAAAAACTACAATTTTCGAAGGTAACAACTCCTCCATCATAATTTTCAACATATTTAAAGAATTTCAAATCACCTATCATGTGTGATGAACAACCACAATCAAGGATCCATGTTTTTCTCTTTTAAGTTTCTTTTAAGACTATCTAAATAAAAAAATCTTTTTCCTCAATTTTTTTCTTACCAACTTCCTTTTCTTTTCTAGCATATGAACTTTTCCCAAGAAGGTTTGTCATACATTATTCGGTATGATGGACAACATGGTCACATCTTACAAAAACTTATATGAGACGTTAAAATTTGTTTTCCATTGGATTTTTTCTAAAATATTTAGATTTCACTTTTCCAACTTTCTGTGTTTAGGAAAGTTACTCATTCTGTTTTAACAATTGGTTCCCCTTTGTTCATACCTTCTTAGAGGAAGAGAAAAAATTATGATATCAATTGTAAGCTCCATGTCTATAAATTCCAAAACACCAACAGAATCTATAAAATCTTAGGTTTCTATAAAATTATGATCTTTCCCTATAATAATATTGTTGAGGTTCATAATTTTGTTTTTCAATTTAAGTTTCCTCTGGGTGTGTGACAACCTTCCTTTGGGATTAATTTTCAACTTTTATTGATATGATAGATTTTTCACATCCCTTATCAACCCAGGATTTACTAGAACTTTTCATAACTCCTAAATGTTAGAAAAATTAGATGAAATTTTTATTTTAGTGGGTGTAGATTTCACCTGATTCTTCAAGTAAATTTTTTATGTAACTTTAGATGATTCAGATTTTACTTCTAAATCCTTTATAAAATTTTCATTCAGCTTTATTAAGGTACTTTCAACCTCAAGGAGTTTTGATTGAGTTTTGTTAACTTCATATTCCTTAGCTGCCAACTTCTTACTAAGGTCTTAAATCATCTTTCCATGTTCAACAATTATCATTATGTAACTTAATATCTCTTGGATTTATTCTTATTCCTTATTGGGAACATATTTCCTCCATTAAACAACTTTTCCTCTATATTTCTCAATCATTTTGATTTATTTCTTGAGATTTATTTTTTTATCAAGAGAAGAAATGGGATATGATCTAAGCTAATACTCTATATAAGATTATTCATCTCCTTCTTCACCATTTGATGAATCTTCCTTTTTTCTAAACATTTGAAAATAATGTTAGGTTTCTTTTTAAACTATCATCTTTTTATTAATCAATCTCATCAAATTCATATTCTACTTTATTAATTAACATACTTCTTATGTTTATAGTGAAATTATTCTTTCCACCAATGTACTTATTTTCATCCTTGGAAGTTCTATAAAACTTCTTCCACTGAGATTTTTCTTTAGAATGATCTTCAAATCAACCAATTATTTTTTTGGGTCAATTCATAGAAAAATTTCCTATTCCACTACACCTAAAACATTTGATATGAAGTCTTTCTCCATACTTTCCTCTTCATATATAATAGTTCTCAGAGATAAGTGACTTAATTTCTCCATCCAAATAATCAACCTTCTTATATTCAGAATCACAAGGATCAACATTTCATCATCTTGAATTTTCATCTTTCTCATAACTTCAAAATCTATTTCACCTTTCATATTATTTTCGAACACTCAAGATTTTACGATTTCATAAGAAACAAGAATGTTATGCTATTCATCAAGAGATAAATCATATTTATCTTCTAAATAATAAATTTTAGAATCAAACATGTATGTAAAGTTTATTATGTGTTTATTAAAAATTATAGAATCTTCTAAGACATCTCCAAAACCTCAGATGTTACAGAAAACTTTATTCACTCTGGTGAAGTACTCATTAATAGTTTCTTCATATCTCATTCTTATGTCTTAAAACATTCTTTTCTAGATTTTTATATTTTATTCCTTAACTTTAGTATTCCCTTAAAAAATACTTTCAATATTTTCCCACATAATAATTATAGTTTTGAGACCCATCACCTTTATGTAAACATTTTTTGATAGAGACATAAGAATAGAAATTATATATTTTCTATCAAAATTAATATTTCTCATGTTAGAAAAATTCATCGGGGAATATTTCTCAATGGGTGGTAACCCAATTGTAACAACATCAAATAATTATAGGCCATGATTTATAAGATATGATATGTCATGAACCAACCTGGGTCAACCTCAAACCAGTTACCCAAGCCGATCCGTGGCAAGGCCCGAAGGGCATTCCCAATCCTCACAGGCAGACAACTAGTGATAAGAATCAACAGAGTCAACCAAGGAAATGATTTCTCCCAATTATAAATAAATAAATTGAACAATAGAAAAATAAAAAAAGTATCCCAATAAATATATATCAATATCCAAACTAAACATCTTTTATAAAAACATGAAAACATAAAAAACTGTACAATAAAACCCAAGATGAACCTGATGACCACAATGACTCCATTTGACACCGAGGGTCACTCTCTGATACTGAAACCAACCATCACCCATTGTGATCAAAAACATGCTAAAACCTGCACCAAAGGCTAAAAAAAGAAGAAATATAGGCACGAGTATTAAAACATAGTAAGAGTTCTCTAAAAATATATTCCCAATGAAATTAATTTAAAATAAAAGAAACATAAACTTCACATTTTAAATAAAATATATAGAAGTAATCTTTTCCATGCATTTTTTAAAGAAAAAAAAACACGACCCACTTCCACTTTTACCATTTAAGCCATGCTTTGTTCGAAGGAGGAACTATATGAATTTTAAAAGATAAAGGTGAAATTTCATTTATAATGGTGGGAAAGATTGTAAAACATTTCCAAATTTTTTTTCCATAACACTTGAAAACATTCCATCACTTTACCAATAAATAAACCACACATGAGAGTACCATTATAATCACATAATAAGGGAAATAGAAATAAGCACACAAGAGTGACCAACCAATCATGAATCTCAATCATCAACTATAAGTAACTAAGTTCCAATAGACATGGGAAAAATCCTAGGAGTTGATTAATAATACAGAATATACTAATACATGTTGAATCATCCCAGAAAGCATGCCTCACTTGATGAAATCAGAAAACCCTAACATGATCAGCCATAACTTGCATGGTACAAACCTAGGGGTGAAATCCCAAAGAAATAATAATAAAATATATCTCCCTGCTATGGGCCATGAGCTACTACGTAATCTAACTAGTGCAACAATCATTCTTAGAAAATTCAATAGCTATGCTAGGTTCTCCATGTCAATAATATATAATAGGGGTTATACAACCTATGAAAACCAAACATCCAATTACATACACATATACAACAGTTTACAAAACATGTATCACCCCAAATCTCTCCAAGGATCAATCTCTTTCCTTACAAAACAATGATCACAAGGGAGTCCACACCGAGGACCTCCCATTTTCGCACCAAGTGACTAGGTCATGAGGATTCCATAACAAGGAAATTCCACCAAATAATATATATATATACAGACACACACAAGGAAATATGATTATCCAAGGAGGGTTTTCACATTTAACATTTTCACCATTTTCACAAAATTTCCAAACAGGTCTTAAGCTCTTTTCAAAAAAACCATCATTTATCAAAGAAACAAATCATACTTTCAAAGAGGGTATAAAAACACCACTTTCCATTTATTTTTTTTAGAAAAAACCATTTATGTACCTGAAAAACATGTTCAAACCAAAAACCATTTTCAACATGGTGACAATCGGGCCACATCTCATCATCACATGCCAAACCATTTTTAAAGAACCAAACATACAACATTTTCAAATCCAAAACCATTTTTAAATAAATATGAGAAACTCAAAGTCACCATTTATATGACACAAAAAAATTTACAAGAAAAACCATGATTAAAAATCCACAAACCACATGTGAAAGCTAACCGATAATTTTATCGAACACTTGGTGCACACATTTATAACAAAACATGGTTATTTATCACAAAACAAGGTATAAACCACCACTTTGCACACCAAAAAAATATTCCAAAGGTAAAAAATAATTATTTAGACTATAAGAAAGGTGAAAAAGGCATGAAACCAGCAAATCATAAATTATAAAGGCATGTGAAAAGGGAAACCTACCACAAACTCATGGTGCTTCAACAATTCATGCCCAGAATCACCCCATGAAGGTTCCAAGAACCAATATCTACCAATGGGAATCCTAAACACAAAAAAACTTAACATAAATCAAGGTAAACATAAACCCTATTTCCCCATGACCTTGGGAGAAAGATATCTCAAGAGAAAATAGAAGGAAGAGGAAGTGGAAGGAGAGAAGAGAGGATTTCCTTGAGAAATATAGCCCCAAACTTTGAATAAAACCTAGGTCCGCATAAAGGGAGGGGGAGGAGGCTTGTAGAATAAGGGGGAAAGATCCTTAGAGCCACATGATATAAAGGGATAAGAGGGGGGGTTTTTTGGGTTAAAAATATTGAGGGGGAATAATTGAAATTTCACAAATTTTAAGATTTAGGAAGCTCACACGGTTTGTCCATATGGTTTATGAAACCATGTGCTAACTGTGAACCCCTTATTGGACACAAAGGGAACCCTACATAGTTTTAAATCCATGTACAAACCATGCAAAACTTCACTATCCTGAGACAGAACCTCCCCAAATGCTTTTCATGCGGTTTGAAAAACCATGCACAAGCCATGTGCCATGCCTCTTCCGAAAACACACAAGCTGGACAATTACTTAGATAATTCCAAATGGTTTCCCTAACCATGCAGAAACTGTGCACAAGATCCTATTAATCCCAAAAATTCAACTATTTTCCAAAAAATCATGGGAATACTATGGAATAACCATGGGGTCAAAACTAAACAAATAAACACTTCAAAATCTGGAACCCATCACACCCAGAACTAAAGAGAAAAACCAAGATTCAACAATTAACGAGAACAAATGATGAAATTGAAAAACTAGGTTTAAAAATTATCCCCACCATTAATGATTTCACCCCTATAAATCCAAAACATTTCTAGTTAATCGATCAAATACTAAGGATTAACACAACCACATGAACCAACCTCTCAAATCAAGAAGACCTTTACCAACAAATGAAACTTAGATCACTTACCTGAAATGAGACAGTGAGACTAAACCATTTATTAAAAACACTTTCACAACCTTGCTTCAACAGAACCGCTAGGTGCATTCCAAACCCAATGTTTACTTGAGGAAGGAACTCAGAATTAGATAGCGCCAAACGAGACTACCCACTACCAATTCAATACTAGAAACTAAACTGAATTATCAATAGGGGGAGTCCAGAATATTCTCCCTACCATTAGAAACAAACTAGAACTAATTTATCATAGAATAAATTTCAACAAGACCCACTGTGGGTCTCCCCATCATTGAGAACCAACTGGATTAAAAAAACTCAAAAAATTCCCCACACGGGCCAAAAACCCCCACCATAAGGGGAGGGGAGGGGAGGGGCCCAACGAAAGGAACACTGATCCAAACAATAAGTAACCCATGAATCATCACCTTCAAATGGACACAAACTAAAGCCACACCTGATGCACATTGGCCATCCACACAAGGACAACTAATCAGAAACTTTCCTTTAAGAAGGAATAATCACAGGAATTGCATGAGGGATAAGTCCACCATGCTCTTTTAAATAAGATGAAACTTGTAGTGGAAAAGAGACCATAATAGGAAAATAAAAAATGTTTTACTACAATGGTGGAGACACGAGATTATCCAAAACCCTTACACCCCCGATGATGTCCTTATAGTGTGAAAAGATTCACTTTGAGGCCTATAGATAGACCCCTGATGTTTGAATCATCTTATACGCTATAGTCAGGAGATAAGGATCCCCAATTGGGACTCTTTATTTTGGTGAAACACGCATCCACACAACACCCAAGAAGAACTAGATGATTATGACACACCACGAAACCCGCTTGCTCAAACTGGGCACTTTTACCCAAATAGGGACATATAAGACACACAACACCATTCTCTCTCACTCCAAATGAGGAGAAAAATGAACAAGGCACACAAAATAACACACCAACACTTAAAATGGAACAATTATGAATTTCCAATGGAAAAACACACTTTCATTAAAATAGGAGTTCTTAGGTGATCCACAACACCCCCACATTACAACAAAAGGGACACCACCAAGAAAAACTAACATAACATAAAGAAACATTATAATAGGAAGGAACTTTAAATCGATCCCCAATAGCTCTATGATCTAGAAAATGGGATGGGGTATCCCTTAAAGAGGTGTATTTAACTTTAAAAACTAAAGAATTAAATCCTTAGGTTGATCAAATGGAAATCCTGCTAATGGGGAATTACCCATAGCCCCACCACAAAAATCCATCAAATCTCTATGGGGGTGAACACTGGGCAACCAGAAAGACAAGAGTTCAATCAAAACCATCTCATAACCAAAAAAAAACTCAAAAATATATCAACACAAGGGAAATTAACTCAAAGATTCCCAAAACGTTTCTAGAAGCTCACTAAACACCGCTTCAAAACCAAATCACCAACAAGATTTCAAACTCAATAGACAACATGAACATAAATTACAAATTACAAGAAGACACAAAACATAAAAAATCTTCCCAAACCATGGTAGAAAAAGACACACAACTATTGATTTTTAAAACACCACAATTGTATACTTAAAAACATTTTTAAAGAACAAAACAAACTTGGTGGATTTTCATACTCACCAATGGTATTCCGTAGATTCTCACTCACATGCACATTCCCATGCCACCTCGGGCACCCATCAACCATGCCAATCCTGGGCACTCTCTATCCACATCATCATCCAACCAATTTACACACAAATCCATGTATGTGATCACTCATGGAGTATACCAAAGGTCAAAACAAAACATTCTCATTTTCCATAACAAATCATTCAACCCAATTCAAAATTCATGAAACCCTTCAAAGTCTCCCTAACCAGAAAGTCAATTTTTTTTTAAATTCTAAATTTTAATCATTTTCACCACTCTCAAAAATAAAATCCCATGGATTTCCATCCAAAAATTAAATTCATTTCATTCAAAACATTTTCCAGCAGTTAAAAAAATATCATTCCATAAAAAAATCATTTGATTAGAAACCCATTTCTTCTGAGTTAAAAAAAGTTTCCAAAAACCTCTTCATAATAAGAATTTTCTTTTTTTTTAAAAAGTTTGATAATCCCCAAGTTTCAATTATAGAAATTCAATCTCGGTAAAATCATTACCATTTTCTCAAAAACCACTTTATAAAAATTTATTTCTTAATGCCTTCTTCAAAACAATTCTAAAATTTCATTTTCCATCTTCCCAAAATCAAACCATTACCATTTCAAAATCCATTTTCCAAAATTTCAAAAAAATATTTTTCAAAATTTTTTTTCAGAATTAAAGAAGACACAAAACAACTCACAAGGGAAAGTAGTTTTGATGGGTGACTAGGCTATATGGTTGGAATCCATACTCCAATCACACCATCGCCACAGAGAGTCTTCCAGGACTATGTCCCCAGCTCCACATGGCTTTCTAGGACCTACGAGATCAAAGAGACCTCTATTGAAACTCACTTTTTGTATCCCGAATACCAAATAAGCCACAAGAACCAAAGGAACCAACAAAACCAGACTTCCCATGGAAACCCAAGGTTTGGTATAGAAAGTGTTGGACAAACAATCCGTTATACCTACACCCTAAGGTTCTAAAAATCCTACTCCGTCTACCTTAACATACCCAAATAAAAAAGGGTGCTCCAAAAGCTAGGTCCTCTAAGGAAGCCTTCTCTTATACCATTTTGTCACAAACCAACCTGGGTCGACCCCGAACCAGTCACCCGAGCCGATCTGTGGCAAGGCCCGAAGGGCGTTCCCGATCCCCATGGGCTGGAAATTAGTGCTGGGAATAAACAAATTTAACAAAGGTAATGATTTAAACCAATAATATATAAATAAACTGAACTATGGAAAATAAAAAAAGCAACATAATACATATATATCAGTATCCAAATTGAACATATTTTAAACAAAACTGAACATATAAAAAACTGCATGACAAAAACCAAACTGAACCTGATGACCGCAATGACTCCATGTGACCCCAAGGGTCACTCTCCAATACCAAAACCAACCATCTACCATAATGATTGAAACTGAGTTAAAACCTACACCAAATTCTAAAAACAAGAACAAGTATTGGGGTGATTATTAAAACTCAGTAGGCATACTCGAAAAATCTATTCTCAATGAACTTTCTTTAAAATAAAAGAAAAATAAACTTCAAGTTTGAAATAAAATATATAAAGTTAATATTTTAAACACATTTTCCAAATAAAACCAAATAAAACCTATTTCCATTTTTACTATTTAAACCATGACTTGTTCTAAGGAGGAACTATAAGCATTTTAAAAGAGAAATGTGACATTTCATTTATAATGGAGATAAAGAGTGTAAAACATTTCCAAATTTTTATTCCATAAAACTTAAAAACATTTAATCACTTTCCAAATAAATAAACCACACATGAGAGTACCAAAATAATAAAATAATAAGGGCAATGGGAATAATCACACAATAGTGACTAACCAATCATGCATCTCAATCATCCACCATAAGTAACTAAGTGCCAATAGACATGGGAGAAATACTAGAAGCTCATGAATAATCCAGAACATACTAATACATGTTTACTCATTCCAGAAATCATGCCTCATTGAATGAAATAAAAATTCCCTAACATGATCACCCACAAACCACATGGTATAGACCGAGGGGACAAATACCATTGTAATAACAACAACATACTTCCTCCTACTATGGTCCACTATCTAGTGTGTAATCTAATTAGTGTTTTAATCATTCTCAAAAAAATCAATAGCCATGCCAGGTTATATAGGTCAAGAATATAGAATATGGGTGATCCAATCAATGACAACCAAGAATTCAATCATGTAAATATATATAATAATTTACATAATAGTAATCACCTCGAATCACTCCAAGGATCAAACTCTTACCTTACAAAACAATGATCACAAGGGAGTACACACTGAGGAACTCCCATTTTCGCACCAAGTGAATGGTTCATGAGGATTCCAAAATGATTAAATCCCACCCAATAAAACATATAAATATAAAAGGTGAGATGATTATCCAAGGGGGGTTTTCATATTAAACATTTTCACCATTTTCACAAAATTTCCAAATGGGCCTCAAGCACTTTTCACAAAAACCATTATTTATCAAAGAAACAAATAATCCTTTTAAAGAGGGTGTAAAAAAACAATTTTCCATTTCAAAAAAATTTAGAAAACCCCATTTAAGTACCTTCACCACATGTGCAAACTAAAAACCATTTTAAAAAAGGTTCCAACCGGGCCACATCTCATAATCACATGCCAAACCATTTTTAAAGAACAAAACATACAACATTTTCACATCCAAAAGCATTTATAAATATATTTGATAAAATCAAAGTCACACTTTAGATATCACAACAAAATTTAAAATAAAAACCTTGCTTAAAAATCCACAAACCACATGAAAAACCCAACTAAGCATTTTATCAAACACTTGGTGTGCACATACATAACAAAACAATGTTTTTTATCACAAAATAAGGCATAAAACAACATTTTTCAGACCGAATAAATATTTAAAAGGTAACACGTCATTATTTAGCATATAAGGAAGGTGAAAAAGAAATGAAACCAATTAATCTTAAATTATAAAGGAAAGTGCAAAGGGAAACCTACCTCAAACTCATGGGGCTTCAACAACGCACACCTGGAATCACTTCTCGAAGGTTCAAAGAACCAGGATATACCAAGAGTAACCCTAAAACATATAAACCCTAACATAAATCAAGGGAAACATAAACCTTAGATTCACATGACCTTAGGAGAAAGATATCTCAAGAGAAAATTGAATAAAGAGGAAGATTAATGAGAAAAGAGAGGATTACCTTGAGAAATATAGACCCTAACTTTGAATAAAACCTAAATCCACACTAAGGGATGGAGGAGGAGGCTTGGAGAAAAAGGGGGAAGGCCTTTTAGGGTCTCATGATCAATAGAGAGAAGAGGGGATATGTTTTGGGATAAAAAATCATGAGGATGCATAATTGGAATTTCACAAATTTTAAGATTTGGGAAGCTCACATGGTTAGTATAAATGATTTACCAAACAACGTTCCAACCATGCGCCCCTTATCGAACACACAAGGAACCCTGCACAGTTTGGATGCACAATTTTCAAACCATTTATAAACCATACCAAACACCATTTTCCTAAGATAGAACCTCCCCACATGCTTGCCACACAGTTTGAAAAACCTTACAAAAGTCATGAACCATGCCTCTTCCACCAACACACAAGACACATGGTTACCTAGAGAAGGCCACATGGTTTCCCTAGCCATGCACAATCCATGAACATGCTCCTTCCTATCCCAAAAATTTACCTTTTATTCAAAAACTCATGAGAAGAATAAGGAATAACCATGAGGTCAAAACTAAACAAATAAACACTTCAAAATCTAGAACCCATCACACCCAAAACTCAAGAGAAAAGATGGGATCCAACAATGAACAAGAAAAAATGATGAAAATAAAAAATTGGGTGGGACATGATATCATCTTGTTTCTCCAACCATGATAATTTTTATATCAAATGTAATAATTCCTCTACTTTTGATAGAATTGATATTTTCTATGATAAGGATTTAATAGGGGAACCCTCCTCTAATACTAATTTAAGTTCCAAAAAGGATCATAGTACAACTGATGGGAGGGGGGGGGGTTGAATCAACTTGTCCATTTTAAAAATTTCAAATTTAAGAAACATAACCAATAAAAGTTGTTATAGTTTCTTCCTTATCAACTTTTAGTAAACTCAAGTGCAAGAAGAAATATAAAAGTAAATATGGAATGTATGATTTAAAAGGTTTGATTTAAGTGTGAAAACCTACATCCTTACCATGGCCACTCTTGTGGGTATATGAAAATTCACTGTTATGAATAAGTGAATACAAATTGGGTCAAATCCCATTAGATAACTTCTATCTCATGATAGGAATAATTATACTAACTCTTTACTATTTAATTTTTTTTATAAAAGAAATTGAGCCACAACACAAGTATTTAACTTTACGAAGACTACTCCAATATGGTTCATTCAGGAACTCTATCTGATGGCCTGTGTTCAATGGAATCCATCCAATGAAACATTTATAAAATGGTTCCTTGTTAAAAAATTTGAAAAATTACTCAATCTGATATTTATCAAACTAATACTCTCAGTCTTGTATTCTAAACTTACCTGTGTCTGATCTTCTGACCAGAACTCTCTACCCCAAAACTCTTCTTCAACACGAAAAAACTTTTTTTGGAAACTCTACTCTAACACTAATTCTACAGTGTTTTAGATTTTATTCATTGGTGAACAATAACAAGTACAAATATAATTTTCACCTCTATTTATAGGTTCTCTTAGAATAGTAAAGGTGGGAAATCTGAAATATTTCCCCACTCACCCAAATTCATAGATATAAATTTATCAGAAATTTGAACTTCATTTGAATGATTCTCAAATATTCTCAACTCTTCTAGAGACTTATTAAATATTCTTGAAAAATTCATAAATTCAAAATATTCAACATTTATTATTTTATAACATTTTATATTTCTATAAGAAGTTCCTTGTGATGGATTTACTTACAAAATGCTCATCTGATGGACCAAAACTTCCGAAGATCACTACTTCTCCTTTAGACATTAATAAAAATTTATCTTCACTTTCTATAGTATGATTTTATGGACCCAATTTAAATAAATGATATATTTTTCACTTAATATAATTTAAACAAAAAAAATACAAAATTTCATAATATGATGAAAAAAGGCAACTGAAAATAGTTGACAATATCATTGCAACATATAAATACTTTAGTTGCTGCATACAACTTTAGCAAATCCAACATATATGATATTTCATTGTTCATTTATTCATTTGGTAAAATTAAAATTTATTAAATAATATCTATCTTATGGATTTTATTCATAATATCATCCAATGAATTTTTTTTAGAAAAGGGAATATGATCGACTTTCTACTTCTTTCATATTTTCTAAAACCACATGATCTCAATAGCCACAACACTTCCAGATTTCTAAAAATTACATTCCTGATGATCTGTGATTGATTCCTTTGATCAAAATTTGCCTTTGTATAAACTCAAAAACTACCTCCTTTAAAATTAAATGTGTACAACAACTCATACATACCATTTTTTCATTTTCCTTTTGTGTTTGATTATTTCTGTCTACTAGAAATCTCGAACTTTTATATCTTTTAACAACTTGTTCACCCGATCAACTTATGTGGTGAATAAATTTCAAAATTCTTAATATTTTTGGTTTAAATCAAAGATACTATACTACTTTTTCTTTGATCAATATTGAAATATTAAATCTCAAGCCTGTTTATATTTCTTTCACATTTACAACACCAAAAAAACTTAGAACTCAAAAACTACAAAGCCAGGCTTTCTAACAAAAGAAACATCCAATGATTCATGTTCGATCAGGTGCATCTGATGAACTACATTCAAAGAACTATGTTTGGTAAGTAAATTTTAATTTCTTAAAACTTCATCAAATTAATGATTCCAGGCTTTTAAAAACTTCTTCTTCTAGGGCTTCTCAATCTGATGATCTATGTCTGGAAAACATTAATTTTGGAAACTCTAGAAATTTTCATTTCTATTTTCTTATTCTATCTTCATCTTGTATCATGAATTATTCATGATTTTTTAGGAACTTAAAAGAAAATAAAAGAGTAATCTATTTTTTTTAAATTTCCATGACTTTCCACTTTTTAAGTCTCATAAAATTTCGAACTTTCTTCATCTTAGGAACTCCTGACTTGCCGACAAAATAATCATCTGATGGAGCATTCGATGGTGTTTTCAATCAATAAATTTTCAAAACTCTTTCTTTATTTGGGTGTTCATTTTCTTAAAAAAATAAAAATTATAAAATTCCAAAAATATATCTTTCACCTGATTTAAAAAAACATTATTTTTCAAAGAGTTAGTTGTCAACACAAACAATACTTTGTTAAAACAAAACATCAGAAACGATATTCACCTATATTGCTAATGTACATGATCATTTCAATGATTTATTTAAGATTCATCTATCATAGTAATTTATCAATCATTTACTTATTTCTAGTGCTAATGTTATCTATATAATATGTATTTGTTGAAACAAGACAATCCATGAAAATTCTCCCTTAAAGCTTCAAACAAATTTTGTATAGATCATGGTGGCTATGAAAAATGAAAATCCACTACAAAATGGTTGCTATAACAACTCAATCCATGATATTATAGTTCTTAAAAATTTCGGTATTATAGGTAATTTTCATCCTCTTTATAGAACGATTTAAGTAATACAGATCCCTCCATTCCTTGTATGGAATAAATGTAATACAGATGATGCATCAATAGGAAATCTAGAACCTTATGGATTTGGATATGTCTTCAAAAACCAAAATAAAGATATTATAGGATTCCTATATGGTGTATGTAGGACAACCAAATCTTTTTAAGTGAAATAAATGGGCATGATAAATGATGTTTAAATAAAAAAATAAAGAAGATGGTGAAAATTTTGGTTGGAATGTGATTCAACCATTATTGTACAAGCTATTAGAAATGGAATTATTCAGCTTTCATGGAATTTAATTGCTAGGTGGATCAAGTGAATGGAATATTTTTCAACCATGAGCTACATAATCACACATAAATAAATTGAGCCTTATTTTCTGGCAAACAAACTTGTTAACAAAGGGGTCACTGTTGATGATTGAATTTCCTCCATGATTTACCTGGTGATTTTTTCCTATATTGCAATGAGATTGTGTAAAAGACCATATTTTATACTTTTTAATCTTTTTTTATTCAATAAAATATAATTTTCAATATTTAAAAGATCTCATATTTCCCTAAGATAATATATAAAGTTAATACATAGTTAAAATATAAGAAGAAAATATGAAGAATATACCAATCATGTAGAACTCTAAATGATATCATCCTAGTGAAAATATTAAAAGGACCTATGATTCAACAAGAAACTATATAAATTCTCATTGTCAAAAATCAAATTGTTCAGACATTATTTGTAAAAAAATTGACGTGACTATAATATAAAAAATATTTCCTACAAGAGAAGTAAAAATTGGGCAATTAAAGTTCAAATAACATTATGTGAAATTTGTAGCTATAGAAATGTATGAGACTATATAAATCCAATATAACTCACATGTTAGACAAATACAGGCTATAGATGTGACTGGGTGATGTTATTAAATTACTGAATAGTCATCTAAAATAGGTAATAAAATGCTTGATTCTTGTATCATTGTGAATTATAATGAAACATTTGAAAATGAAAAAAATATTTAAACTAAAACTAATAAAGGAAATATGTATATGGTTGAGAAAAGATAAAATTAATATTGTATCATTATAGGATTATGTATAGAATAAAAAGGAAAAAAATTATATTATTTATAAATAGAAATAAAACTAACATAACTCTATCAAACAATAGAGTATGAGGGAAGGAGGGTCATATGGTACATATAAAAATTAATTTGGAAATAATAACCCAAAAATATAACAATTAATTTTGGACAAAACAATGTACAAGAAAAAACAAAAATTGATATTTTCCAAATAATCCAAAAACCATCAAATGATACAATATCATAAAACTATCACACTGATAAATGTTAAATAATTTTTTTATAAATTATGAAATAAATACTTAAATGCTTAAAACCTCTAAATAAACCAATTTTTTAAAAATGAATTTACATATTAATAAAATATATAATTATAATACGTAGTTATAATTTATGAAGAAAATATAGAGAATATACCAATCATGTACTTAGTAATGTAAATGATAATATCACAATGAAACTATTAAAAGAAACAATGATCTAAATATTTAAATGGAAGAAACTATATAACTACTAATAGTCTAAAATGAAATTAATTAGACATCATTTATCAAATAAATTAACATGACTACAATATAAAAAATACTTCCTGTGAGGGAAGTAAAAAAATTAATAATTGAAGATCAAATATTAATATGGGAAATTTGAAAATAAAAAAAAATCATTTATGAGTATACTAATAATATTAATAATATTTTTCATGTAAAAACAAAATAAATCTATAAAAACAATATGAAAAAATATGGAAACACATATACAACATAATAAGATTTTTCAAATAATATATATAATGTTTTTTTATATGTAGTGATATGCACTTGATAAATTGAATGTGTTTATAAACTAAAGAATGTGTATAAACTGATCAAGTGTATAAACTAAATGCGCGTATAAACTGAATGTGTGCATAAGTCTAATGTGAATAAATTGTATATGAAGAATTTATACAAAATAAAGAATGAATTTTAACTACATGTGTATAAACAAAATGTGAAGGATGTTTATAAACTGATGAATGTGTATAAAATGAGTTGGTGTTATAAATAATGATTATAAATAATGAATGTGTGTAGAAACTACATTTTTTCTATAAAAATACAAAAAAAGTATATACGAGATACTATATGGACATCAAATACTGACCAGATTTGATGTTCATCACCTTTTGTAATTCGATCCACTACTCAACCATCAAACATACATCACAAATAGGTTCAAAAAATAAGTATAGATTTTGAGAAATATAAAGATTCTGTAGAAAATATGTATTGATTATAACTAATATATTTCCACATTATATGAAGCATTTTTTTTATATTTATATATTCAAAGAAAAATTGAGCAAACTTATTCAATATACTGTTTCCAAAAATTAAAATATACATATAGAAAAAAAAACTTGTGGATTCTGAATATAATATTGTAAGGTAATATTCACAACCAATATGGATTTAAAAAAAATATGCACAACTAATATACAGAATTTATATGGATTCTAAAAAAAAATTCACAGAAATAATAGGTAATATGAAAAATATAAATTATGAAAATTGGTAATATGTAATACTACTATGAATTTTATAAAAATATATGGAATACAAAATTACAAGGTACTGATATTGGAAATGTAGGAACTGAGAATGCAGGTAATATACTAGAATATGAAGATATTAGAATATGTAGGTACTAAAATGCAGGTAGTATACTACTATTGGAAAGAAAATACTGAGTATACAATACACATTTGTAAAATACAAGTAATGGTATTATGATAACCAAAATGAGATACTGGTAGACTAGAAAAAAAATATTAGAACAAACCTATCAAACATGAGAAATTGGAGAGAGATATTAATGAAACCCACCAAGTATAAAGAATAAATTAAATTAGGGATTCAAACTATGGATAAGAAAACTTGGGAGAGGAAATGGAATTAGGGTCCCAAACTGAGTGTTCCTTTAATATGGAACATAACCTGATACATCCTTCAAGAATATAGAAATAAAATTATGGTTAAGGAAATATAGGGGTGACCGTTTGTTGTGTAAGGAAAGAGAGGGGGAGAAGTGAACTGATTAATTTGATGCAATGATGGTGATTCATGATAGATTTAAAACTATTGATTCATGTATAAATTCATAAAAGGATCACTGACTATTGAGTTGGGAAGGAAGATCATTGACTTCTCTTCACTACTGAAATAATAAGTGTGAACGGAGGAAAAAATTGTTGGGTGGAGGATGAGGGGATGGGAAATGGGAGGTGGGGGGGGGGTGGAGGCTAAGATGTAGTAGAGGTGAGTTGAGGGTGATTTGGAGGTAGATATAGATAGGAGAGGTAGATAGTGGTGGGGAGGGGAGGAGGTAGTGGGATTCATAAGGGTGAAATTGAATTATTAGGGCATCAGGATGAAAAATTAGCTTTGTAGGGGAAAAGGTAATCATATGAGTGACATGTGGATGAAAATATCTTCAGGATTTGTATATATAGATGTTTTATGTTAATTATTGGAAATGACATCCTAATTATGAAAAATGGTGAGATGACTAGATTATGATTTGAGGTAAATAAAGAGTGATTTGATAATGATGTTAGTATTAAAAATGTATGGGTAATATGAGGAAAATATGTATATGTGAATAAATTTAATAATTTGATTTATAAATGGTATATCTAGATATTGAATTATGATGTGATGCTTGTGTTGGAACAATTAAATATTAAATTATTTATTTAATAATAGACATTAGGATGTAATTGTTGTTCTAATAATTTGATATTGTGATATGTCCAAGTTATTTTTTTCAAAAGAAATATGTTACTTTATTTTTAGGGAAATCCTTAGGCTTTTATTAGGAATAACCATGGGTTTAGTTATAATGTTAGATAATCCTTGTATTAGGCTATTCTGTGATTTAACATGTGTTTGGAAGAAAGATTATTCTTTCTATGTGTTTAGAAAAAAGACTATGTTAGCCATGTATTTGGTTAGAGGATAATGTTTTTTATAGGATTGGTAGAGAGACTTATTATGCCATGATTTTTTATAGGATTATATCTAAGCCATGTGTTTGGCTATGACATACTATGACTAAAAATTTGAGCTTTTAGTGGCATTGGAAAAGTGTATAAATTCTAATACAAGAAAGTTTATCAAGAATTTGATACTATTTTTTATAAGCTAATTGATTGTGTTAACTTCACAAAAGGAATATAATTATGAACATATGAGTATGTTAGAAAATAAGTGAGAATTAGGGTATTTATTGGTCTCCTACTAAGATATATTTCTCACACCCATTATATTCACATCCTATGAACATTTAGTTACACATGTTTCTTTAAAAGTTGGGGTAGAGACCCATGGTTTCTTGGACATTGAGTATAAGATAATTATATTGATATTGGATATGATTTAAAGGGTTATCAAAGATTTATTTTTATCATTTAGTTCATGTTATATAAATTTTATTATTTTTTAATTTATTTTTTGTGATTTTTTTGATATTGTATGATTTGTGAGAAATTATTGGGAATGATTTTAGAGATTTATTTATGTTTCATGTAATCAGTTTTGTTTTGAATATTTTTTGATTTTATTTTGTAAATTTTATAGAAAAAAAAATACTAAAATCTAAATCTCCCCACAAGTAATAAACTAAAACATTTGTTCTAGTCTCCATCCTCTTGAAATTTAGGAGAGAAGATAACTTGAGTCCATATGACATTTTTCCTTGATGACATGGTACTGTTTATGAGGGAAATTAAAATTTTCATTAGTGTTACAATATAATTTACTCTAAAATGATATTAATTTTAAATTATATCTCAAATATTCCCTTTCATATAACAAATTATCATTATAGATATTTGAAATACCTCTCAATGTGGTGGTTTTCATTGATTTTATAAGCCTTTTGAAATTATCTTTCCACTTCTTTCTTCATAGCATGGATTAATTAGAATTGATATTAAATTTTATTATAAAAACATAATATAAAACATATTGAGTTGTTCCCATAGTTTTTTTATCAATTATATTTTAAATTATTTTTGAAAATACTTTTAAGATCAGTAATAAATCATCAGGAGTGAATCAATGATTTCAAATTCTTTTTAAGTTTCTTCTTGAGAAAACCATCATCACTTGTTAAAGTGATAGTAATGTTCATTTTCACACACACAAACACACATTCAAAATAGGAATAATATATTTACAAGGTTCAAATCTCAACAATATAAGGTTAATTCTTGGAATGATTTGGATTCACCCAGATTATATGATCCACTAGTATCAACAAGTTTATTATAATAATTAGGGTTTATCCTTTAACCCATGATACACCAAAGTTTCAAAACTATGTAAAATGTTCTTCTCTCACATGTATAACAATGTATATTTTTTTAACAAAAGGAGAGACTTCCAATAAATGAGACTACCATCAAGTTATTTTTTCATTGTTTTCTTATTCTTTCTTTTCTTTTACTTACATAGTATTAAGTATATTCTTCTTCCCCTTCATATTTCTCTCTCCTAGATAATATCTATGTATGTATTTTTTAGTTAATTTTATTGATATACTTCCTTAATTATGTTTCACAAAACTAAAAAATATTACATATTCCAAGAAAACAGATTTTCCCTCTTCAAAATTGTTGTGTCAAATTAGAAATGTAGAGAAATAACTATCTACAACTGCTTAAAAATTATTATTTTTAATATTATACTCATTATTATTATTATTATTATTACCAATTATTATTTCTTTCAAATCCATTCTAGTTCATTGAAGCATAATATTATAGTTTACAACATGACCAGGTGGTTATTTCATAACCGCTTCTCTCGTTCACAACACAACACATTATTTCATGGTGCAAACCGGTTTCTTTCATCACTAAATGAATCAGAAACTCACTTTGTAATTTTTAATCCATGTATTCACAACTTAAATATCATATTTTATAAAATTATTAAATTTTTTTTTTTGGGAAATCTCAAAATTTAGAAATCTAAATTTTTCAAATTTTCAACAAAATAAAGTAACTTTTGAGATTTATATATCTTAAGAAAAAATTTCTTATTTACAATATATTATGATATATAGAAAAATACAATGAATCCTAAAATATCTTATGATTTTCAAGCATCTCATGTATTTTGGAAACTTCTTATTCATTTTAAAAACATATTATGATTTTTGTAAGATGTCTTCCTTTTCTAAAAAACAAAACTAGTCTTTAAAAGACATGTTACATATCTAGATTTATTATCTTACATACCACCAAAATTCATACATATTATCATGTAAGATGTTTCTATTTTATAATTTTCTAGTAACATAGGCCTAAGATGACTCATGTGTAAAATTATAGAGTTTTTGTTTTTCTACATCAGATCCTAGAACATCTCACGTATTCAATTTTCCTTTTTCATATTTAATCCTTATATTTATAGGTGCATCTTATATATTCTAAAACTTACATCATATATATACAAGGAAACTCATTTCCTTTGAAAACATTTCAGTATCTTCACTTAATTGGTTCTTAAATATGAATACTAAACTTCTTACACACCGTTTTCTTTGTTATTTTTCAACCTTAGTTCATAGATACCATATTTGTAAACATTTCACCATGCATATCAAACCGTTCCACCATTTTTTTAACTCCACATCATAAAAAATATTAAATATTATCAAAATAATCATATATATCATCTTACTTTGTTGAATTTAAAATTAAATTCAAGTAATATCATATATATCAGTCCATACGTACTCAAATTTAAGACTTGAATCTATAAAAATAAAAAAAAACATCAAAATAATTCAAAAAAAATCCAAATCACATCCAAATGATTTAAAACATCCCAAAACCATTAAATCACCTTTAAAACCTTATTTTAAATGAAATTGAATATGATTTATTTATTACAACAAACTTCAACACATTAAACATATCCAATTAAACACATCCAATGATTCTTCACTAGAAACATTCCAAATACTAGAGTAAACTTCACAAATTTCAGATTATATAAAACTCACCTTAGTAACTAGAAAATCTCCCCCAATCAACAATTTTCTTTAGAATTTAAACACCTTAAAAAAAACCATTATGCTCAACACTTTTCAATAGTTTTTTTAGAATCTTTTATAATATTTTATCAATATATATAATCTCATCATCATTATCCAACTTTTCTTCTTCACTTTCATTATTTTTAGAATCAAAAACATATTTATCTTCATTTAATTTTTTAAAATTCACAACCCACTAAATTATTTTTTCTTTATTAAAATATTAATGTGAAAAATTTACTATAACTTTATTCATAATTAGTATACCCATCATATCATTAAATTTTAGATTTATATTTTCCTAATATTTTCTTATTTTGGTGTATGTGCTTTTTCATTATATTAATCCTATAAGTATATTCTAAAATTATTATTTTAACTATTTTTTCATCCAATGAAGATCATGGTGTTTAAAATATCATTCAATATAAAATATATTTGACTAATTTTATCACTGGGTTTTATTTTGAATGAATCAAATAAAAATATAAACATATTCAATTTAATAATTCTAACATTATTTTTCCTTCATGGGAATCGATAAGAATATATAACATTTTAATGAAAAGTACACTCAGAAACACTATTAAACTTATGTTCAACTAGAAAAATCAATACACCCATTAGGTTTTAATTATTTTCAAAAGAAATAATTTATTTATGTTTATTTTATAAACTAATGGTCTTAAGTATTTTGAAATTTTCTTTTATAACAATGTAAACATAACAAATGAACCCTTAAAATGAATTATCATCTTCATTATATATTAAGTGTACTTTCTAATAATTAAATATAGTGTTCTAGTTATAAAAGTACATTTTAATATTCCATTGATAGTAAAAATATATAATATTACCATTATACATGTGATGGTGTCAATATTAAAATGAACCCTTAAAAATAACAAATGAACCCTTAAATTTTCTTTGTTATAGTGTACTTTCTATATGTAATATTATATAGTTCTACTATTAATGGAATATTAAAATGTACTTTTATAACAATGTAAACATAACAAATTAACCCTTAAAATTAATTATCATCTTCATTCTCTATTAAGTGTACTTTATAACAATTAAATATAGTGTTATAGTTATAAAAGTACATTTTAATATTCCATTGATAGTAGAACTACATAATATTACCATTATACATGTGATGGTGTCAATATTAAGGTTGAGGTACTAATACTAAATGTAATAATAGATGGTTAGAATTAATGAGGGAAGAATCTATTTCAAATAATTAATGAGTATAATTTTTATGGAAAATATTTATTAGTGTAATTAAATAAAATATTTTTTTTGATTTAAAGTGGTGAAATAAAGTAATGTATTGAAAATAAATGAACTCTAAGATTTATAGAGTTTAATGATTTATATAATCTATGAACCTTATATACTTAGGCTTATCTACAACCCAAGATTTGTTTCCATGATAATATTGTTTACTATAAGAGTACATATCCACAAAACCAAATCCCCCACTTTAGTGTTTGTGATTATATGATGTTTATAGAATAAATAAGTGGTTTATTTTTCATGAACCCTTAAAAAATAATTAAGAGTGAATATAATAATCCATAATAATTATAGTTTCTTCACTTAAAATGGTAAATTATGTTTTAAAAAAATGCCTAGAGAGGTAAATCTTATCAAATAATATTATGGAAATTTTTGAGGCATTATTAATGCAATAGAATTAATCTCCTTATTACTATTTTTTTAAATTTATTAATGGGTAAAAAATATAGGAACTTATATTTTAAAATAAAATTGAGTAAGGAAACTCTATTATATTGTTATTTAGTTGAATTTAAATTAACTCATTAATAGGTTTATAATTGTTTCCATATGGTGTAACTTATTTAGGTTTCCATGAAGAAACCAAGGGTATTAAGTTGTATAATTTTATCTTTTTTAACACCTTAAACATGATAAACCGAACTCTAAAAATAGATGCATATATTGATTATTTATTGATCATAGTTTTCAACACTAAAATATGGTGTTGTAGTTGTAAAGGTTCCAAATAACAACACATTGACTAGATAAACCAAATAATACCAATATTATAACTTTTAAGGATTTAATATCAATATTAAAGTACTAAAACTATTTTTTTCTTATTTGGTTGGCCTTAAGATGTGGCAAATGAATCTTTTAAAAAAATTATTTTAATGACTTAATTAATCAATGTTTTATGAGAAATATTTATATGTGTTAATAAATATGTTTTTTTAAGTTAAGAAATGAAAATAATGTATATATATAACACTCAATTTTTTAATAAATATTAATATAATAAATTATTCACTAATTATAGGAGAAAATGTGAATTTTTCAAAATCATTGGACTGTGCATGGTAAGATACATAGATGCAGCATGGTTTTGAAAACAATGCATTCAAGAAAAAATTGGTCCAGTTTCTAATGCATAATTATGTTCATAGTTATCTAAATATATACAATGATAGTGAATTGTTATAAACTAGACCAAAATTTCATTTTTAAATTATGAACCTCTATATCCTTGGTATAATTAATTAATTAAACCATATTGAAATAATAAGATATCAAATATAATTATTCAACAAAAGGAGTAAGGGTTGGAGGTTTATGTCATATACCATTATAAAAAAGAGTTTTCATTATTTCTATTATTATTATTGTGTTATTTATTTGGTGTATTTATTTATTAAAAGGGAAATACTTTCCCCTTTGTTCCTCATATGTTGCACGATTTATCCCCTACAAAAAGTGATCTTCTACATTTTCTTCTCTTTCACCCTTTCCCTCATAAATGTAAAGTTTATTAGCTATGTTCTTTATTTTTTTTATTTTAATTTTCCATTATCTAATTCTAATTCTATTTCAATGGATTCCTTATATATATATATATATTCTAAATTATGTGTTTTTATGTAGGTTTCTCACCAATTTATAGTGAAATACCTGATATTTATAGGTATTTTTTTATAAAGGGTAAGAAGAGGTTTGATCATGATAAAACCACATTTGTGGAAGGATTTTCTTTGATGTGATAAATTTTTGTGGGTGTTAATGAACTCAAGGATTTTTAAAACCACTAAAATGGTTTGATAAAATTATAAAATTAATCATTTATGGTTCTATAAGTTTTGAAGAGGGATTTTGTGGCTATAAATCTCAATAAACGTTATTAGATACTAGTGAGGTAGATGATTCTATATACTTTATATTTATTATAAGCTAAATTTTTAGTTTTTTATTGATTTATTTTAAAAATTAATTTCATTTTATTTTATTTATATGATTTATAAGATGATTCAAGTCATTTTGTAAATGAAATGATTTCTTTTGTCACTATGAACAAGTTTTCATTTATAAGTATTGTGGGGTGCTATTTTTATGATTTTTAATTTATGAATGTCAGTGAGTAAATTTATATATTTTATAAAAACATATTTTGAATGTATTATGAATTTTTTGGATTGGAGTTCTTATAATTAAATGATTTTTTATAAATATTTTTTTTTAATATTGTTAATTTTTTTATATATTAATAAATAACAAATTGATTTATATTACTAGTTTATTTTGATTACTAATGTTAAATTAAACTAGAATGTTCAACTACTTATCATGAATTATGATAGCTTAATTATTCCATGTTCACTTTGGGAATAATGAGTTTAAAGTATTTTTTAAAAAAATAAAGTATTTCTCTAGGATTTTACTCCTTGTTTATTTATAAACCTTTGTATGTGAGATTTTTATGAATTAAATTGATGTAATACTTTGTATTGGGATGATTTAAGTCGTTTTTACCCATTTACAGGTATGTGTTATAATAGTTGGGGGGTAGCTTAGTAGTTAACACACCCTATAATCTTGCATTAAATCCAGGATCAAATCATAATGGAGAATTATTTTCAGGTTACTGTAGAATTACTATATTAGATACTATATAATTACTATAAAAAAACTATTCATCCAATTTGGGCATTTGAGCTACTGGTATTGACCTATAGTCCATAGGGACTTTGGGACACCTAAGGCTTTTGGGCCATAGGGCATTTGAGCCATGGTATTTTTGGCTACATGGCCTCTGGTCTATAAAGTAGTCCGGTGAGAACACATAGGAGAAGGCCCCAAAATATATCATTGAAAGTAGAAACCACCAACTTAGAGCTAAATAGATAGGGAATGAAGAGAGGGCATGGTAATATCCATTGGTACTAAGCACCGTGTAACTCTGCACGAGTCAATGCTCTCCAATCATCCATACAGGGTAGGAAGATGTGTTCCATAAATGAAGAAAATGCTAGGGAGGGATAGTTCTAGTGTAGTCGGGTCTTTGTAAATTTTGTTCATATACTAGGAACTGCGCCTCTAGGACTACAAGTCCTGTTAGGGTTCCCTATTAACCCATTTAAAAAGGGGATTATCCAAAAATAAATAAAAATATAAGGCCTTCAGGCTATTAAGACTAAAGGTATGTGTTATAACTGATTGGGATATGTTTATATTTGAATTAATATTGAATATGGTATTTTATAAATGTTATGTAACATGTTTTTATTTTTTTTACTTGAAAAATACTAGGGTTCACTATGAGTT
This sequence comes from Viscum album, assembly GCA_963277665.1. NCBI lineage: Eukaryota > Viridiplantae > Streptophyta > Magnoliopsida > Santalales > Viscaceae > Viscum > Viscum album. The sequence goes on from OY728160.1 coordinate 1,861,030,971, forward strand.
CAATTGAAGACTTTTAGAGGAAATCCCACCCCATCCCTTAAGTCTAAAAAAGTTTATGTCTTTGAGAGAGGGGTTTGAATACCTTCATAGCACTTAGGTATGAAACAAACAATAGTTTAAAAGGAGGAATAGTGTAACAATACTATCCTTTAAGTGTGGTAGACCACATGGTAGGATGGATGTTCAATGTTGTAGTGCTTCAGGTGAAAACCTATATAGAAAGGAGGATCATTATTATCAATGGAGAGATATGGCCATATGTATACTTTTTTTTTCATTTGATTCCTCACTTGGTAAACCATTCATTAATTTAAATTCAGATGAAATCAATAATAGAAATGGGATATAGTTCAACAAATAAATAAAATTGATAATAAAGGAATGATTATTTGATTCCAACACTTCCTTTATGAAAATGGTTAAGATTTATAGTCTATCTTATCACTTATTGTAGACCTGTTTGTAGTGTGGATGACAGTTCACACTATGTCATACGATACCACCCATATTTGGGTAGTTACATTAATATAAGCTTCTTAGACTCCAAGAAAACTATAATCCTCATCTAGAAGTGGGTTGGTTGGAGATATTAATAGATGAATTCTATATGGTTTAGATACCCATTGACTGGATATCGATTATTTTGTAGATTTACTTTTGTGTACATAATATTATATAAATTTCATCTTTGGAGACACCATGCACTACATTACAGAACATATACTATTTCAATAGAACATGCCCGATTTTCCAAAAAAAAAACCACACATGATGTGTACCCTACTGGGCATGTTGAGTATGATGGCTTCACGCATGTTGGGAAATGGAAGTATACAACTAGCCTACTCAAGTTATCCTATATGATGTGTAACATATGATAATACACCATTTAATTAGTAGTATATATAAATTTCAATATCTTTCTACATAGATATTAGTATGGGACATCTGATTAGTATATTCTAAGGAATTTTTTTTCTATGTAGAACACAATGATGTGTATATATTCATAATATAGAGTTCATATTCATTGTTTCTAAGAATATTTTGTTTCTTATTTACATAAATAATGATAAAGTGTGTGGGTGGATTATTAGAGTAACCATATAGCAGGTAACCCTATTATAGTAATGGGGGTTTGGGTTATTTTTTCATATAGTATATTAGGTAACCCTCTCAACCGAGGTGTTTTCTAGTGGGGCGTAGGTCGTACAATCATGGATTATTAACCCTTTCGGTCGATGAATACTATACAAAATAGGGTGAGGGTCCAAAATAGGGGTTGGTAACACTCTCGAGTGTCATCTAGTGGGGTATAGATCCACCATTACTGATGCTACCAAGAGATGATAGGGAAGGGATATATGTGAGATAGTTTAGATGATTTGAGTTTTGTAATACTTATGGTAGTATAAATTCCTTTTTGAATTTAGAAATATATATAACCAATATGTAAAGATATACATACATTTATCTAAAGACCTGAGCTAGTAGGACCCACCTGGGATGGTGGTAAACCATGTGTTCCATCCCAAGCCTACCTTCAATATGCCAGTGGCTAAAGATAAGAAAAAAGAAGGCATATCACAAATATGAGAGGTATTAGGCTATATACTAGTGAAAATACCTCCTCACCAAGACAAGATATATAATAATTAAAACCCATAAATATATAAATAATTTGACTATAGTATATCATGCATGATACTAAGAAAAATATCTATAACAATGAAATAAAATCCAAATCTGAAATCAAGATGAAGTAAAAAGCTTGGAAACCCATGATAGAGACCAAACTTGAACAAATGAATGGATGAACTACTCATCCTATCAACATCGACATGATCACTGGTAGTAATGAACACCACCATGCTCTCCTATGCACTATCACCACCAACACCACCAATGCAATTTCCTTTAAAATATCCATTGAATTGTTCATCTTATGTATAACCACAACATGTGTGAGCATAAACCCTTGAAAAGGTGAATATAAATATAACTAGTAGGATTAATTAATATCACAAGAATAAATTAAGATATAATTTTACCTCAAAAATATAAATATATATATTAATTTAGGGTAACAAGTACCATGGTTAAGAATGTCATTATTCACTACATATCAACTCCACTGTGGTTTAACACCCAAAAGGAAAATATCATAACTAGAGAATTTATGAACCCAAAACACTTGAACTATATCAAATTTATCACCTCCACATAATCCATTATTAGAATATGTTATGTGGGACCTTCACCCTGCTAGAAGACACTTCAGTCGAGTGGGTCACCAAACCCAATGTATGACACACACCCCATTGTGTGTAGTGTACATCGACTGATAGAGTTACCTATTTCATAAGTGGAGGACCCACACCCCATTATAAGACACCTCAATCAAGAGGATTATCTACTACACTATATACACTAAGGACGTACACCGTAAAACTACAAGAGGGTTACCTAACCTATGGATTCTCTAATCATCCTCCCAAACACATCATCATCTTTATAAATCTATAAAACTAATGTTTCTTGAATGCATAAAATATAAACCTCATATGATAAAGTTATACATACCATTACATTATACAATGAAAATCACTCATAATAGACCAATTATGTGATCAAAACTACACATATGTGAAAAGGTAAAAAGAGTACTATATGTTGCAAAGTACACTGTGGGTCATGATAAGGTACACTATGTGTCAGATTACTCAAGTAGACTGGATGTGTACTTCCATCACCCAACCCATCTAAATAAAAATAACATAGAATTTATATAGAGGTACACGATGTGTGGGTCATTTTGGAAACTCAAGCAAATACAACTAGAAGATCCTATGTAGTGTATTATGGTACACAACTTATAACCTTAGTAAATGAAATGTGAATTGAATTCAAAACGTTTAGTCTCACATAAACCAAATAAAGTTTTAGTTTTTATTATAAAGAATATAGAGTACGTGAAATAGAGTCTCATGATATGATATACTTATGAATATGCGTAAACCCTAGCACCATTGAAGATGGATTACACACCATGTATACTGAGAGATTAGATGGCATGTAGTCAATAATTATGAACCATGATCTTATTACTCACTAGAACATGTTTCTAGTTCAATTATTCTATGAATTTATTTTCTATTCCACCTAAGGATTTCCACTAACATTTATCATGCGAGTTATCAAGAGAGAAGTGGTTAGTGGAATACTCAACTACCCAAGAATGGGTTTTCACATGGGTTATTGTGGAAAAATCAAATTAGATGTAAGAATAAATTTTATTTTTATGAAAGGAAAATATTCACATAAAGTAACACTTTGAAAGCTTTTACAATTTTAGGGATTTCATAATCAATGAATAAAATAATCATTTTCAATATGAATGAACTTCATTATAATAATAATCCAATAAAAATTCCTAATTTATACAACTTGTATTTACTTATAGGATTTCCCCATGATAATATATGGCCAAATATAATCTAAAAAATACAATCATAGCATGAAAATTTGAATAATTAAACAAAACAAAATATATTAATTCCTCTTCACTAATGAATTACCATGAAATAAATTTCCCATAAAATATTTTATGTTAGACTCAATAAATTCTTTTCATGATTATTAATCAAATAATTTATAACACACAAAGATAATAATTAAAATATGAAATTATTATTATTAGCATGGTAAGAATAATATATATTATATTAAAATAAATCATTAAAATGATAAGCTTATGAATATACAATTTATTGTTTCTAAAAAAACATCTCCTCATATAACATGGAAAAATTATTGAGGGTTCTATCGAAGAAGAAGAGAGATAAAGAATAAATAGTGAGGTGAGACCTAATGAGAAATTCCTACCATGCTGGTGATTTAGTCATCACTTGATGATAATTACTTATTCTTTATTCTTTAATGACACCACCACTATTAAGAATGTGAAGAACCAATTTAGTTACATGAATAGAGGAAGAGATGAGTTTTATCTAATAGATATTCTTCCAATGGAAGGAGAATTATATATATCCATTTTTACAATAGAGGGTGAGGGATAATTAGAGAAAAATAAAAGGGGGAATTATTTTTACTTAACCCCCACAAGAATACACAAATTAATTTCCCTAATAACATACAACGTTAAACCCCTTATTAATTTTCAGTTAACCATCTAAAAATAGTTATTCTCCCACATAAAAAATAACATACCTTGTCATCACCACATGGTATTCCTATAATAACCCAGCTCTTTATTAAACAATTAAACATGACTTATTACATAAACTTTCACTTAATATAACCTAGAAGATAGATAGTTATAGTGTATTTGGGGCTTAGGAACATTACATGACAACTTAAGACATAAAATAAAACATCTTTATTGAAAAATTCTTTTACATGACCACAACATTCCTTCGTATTTAACATTCCATTGGAATACCTGAGGGTATATATAGGAAAAGGGTGAGATATAAAGCCCAGTAAGGGAGTAAAAAATGTATAACATGAAGAATAAAATACATGTTAGGTAATAGAAATATAAATAGATAATAAGATAAACATGAACATAAAGGCATGATATAACATGATTATCATAACATGGAAATGTGGCAACAACATACAACATGATATTAGCACGAGACAAGGCTCGTTGCACATGGATTAACATGAGTAAACCCTCATTACACATGAATTAGTATGATTAAAACCTAATTGAACATGTATTTTCATGATTAAACCCTAATTTAATGTGTATTATCATGATACTAAACATTACCTAATGCATTGGAGGGCTATCAGGGAACACCCTTCATAAACATTTCATTTCATGCATAAGTGTGCCACATGGATCATATAACATGGAATCATTCAACATCATAAGTTATTACATGATTAAGGAATGTTGAATACATATATATAAGTACTATTAAATAATTATATGTGAATAAAGTTGAATACTCTTGATAGAGAAATGGGTATGGAATTCACTACATAATGATTTTGTCTTGGAAAATCGTGGTGCAATTTCTGCAGCATAACGTCGTCATATGGAAATTCATAAGTTGGGATGATGAGAGAGAAAGGGGTATATCATCATTTATAAATTAAATAGATAGTAAGAGGATCATGGAACATAATATCCCAACATATGAAATGGAATTTATATGCATAATATGAGAGAAATACTTGAATGGAAATAAGAAGAGAGAAATCCCTTATGGAATTTCGGCATGGTTATGAGTGTACATAGAAGATATTAATGAGAGAGAAAGTTGTATATAATCATTAAAATATAAGTAGGGAAGTATGGGGGAGGTTATAAATCATACCACAACATTTTTAATTGAAAATTAAAGGTTATAATAACATGAAGAAACATGGATAAAAATAAAAAAAGAAGGAAATCCTTACTTGAGTGTGTGACTTCAAAAGCTTGAAGATGGGATTTTTGAGAGATTGGGGTGCCTTGGGAGGATTATAGAGATTTGAGGGAATATTAGGGACATGATAAAAGTTTTTTTATTGAATAAAAGTTGGATATTGGGTGGGTTTATATAGGAAATGGCAGGGGAATTCTTTAATATTACACAAACTTAGGTTTTGGAATCTATATAATTAAATATTCAAAACTACAGACCATGCCATGGTTTTTTATCATGGGTTTTTCCAAATAGGAGTGGAAAAAAGTATTTTATAATTAAAATGGCCTAACATATTAAAATATTTCCCTTGCTTATGTGGAGGTGATTCACACTCTGAAGGAAATGAATTTAAAATCATAAAATATATTATACATTTTGGAGGACTCACTAAGGATTTATAAAATAAGTAAAAAAATATAAAAACAAATTATTTTAATGTTAAAACATATATTGGGAAGATAATACCTATTATAATATTTATTACATCATTTTTAAGTCATTATGATATCATAAACACATATTTTATTTATACGGTATTTAATTCTTACCCAAAAATCTGACTGTCTTAGAAAATTATGAAAAAGTCACCGTTTGATAATTTTGACATCCCAATTCAAAAAATAATATTCATTTTATCTAAATAATTTTATAAATATGTTAATTTTTACTTTTAAAATGAAAACTGACATTTATTAAAAATTCATGGGTTTTGACAAAAATAGTTTTCAAACCTCAATAAAAATTACATTTGACTTCATATAAATTATATAATAATTTATTATTAATAAAAGTAATTTTATAATGAAATTTTATTAATATATTAATTATTTAAAAAAATCATTAATTCCTTATAAAAAAATACACTTTCTATTTTGTCGTATAAAAATATAACTCTTATCAAACTGATTACCTAATCATTTATAGATAAGGAACTGATATAATAATCATTAATAAGAATTTTTTATAAAATTATTAATAAAAACCTTATTTTAATATAATAATGTATATATTTCTCAAAAGTACCATTTTTACCCAAAAGGACAATTTATCAAATTCATCACTTTTTAAGAAAGGCTATTTTCTTAAAGGAATTGATGGAAGAATAATTTTATTTATAAAAAGGGATTACACAATAAGTAACTAATACCATATTACATAACCCCTTATAACACCCACATAATACCTATGGGTAAGGTGTGTGATGGTGATAGATTCTTGGGGTGGCTCAGATAACATTTCCCGGGTGGTAATCTCTATTAACTTGAACTTCTCTCGTAAGCGATTCCGTTCAAGATTAACATGTTGAAGATTGACTTGGGATTGGTCAAGAGTGAATCCCAGTGATGCTACCTTTTTTCCGAGCTCTGAAAAGTGAGATTCGTATAGCATGAGTCTACTGGATGTGGCCATCCTCTCCTTTGTCTTTGATGAAAGGATTCATTTTAAAAACCTTAAATTTATATCAGTCGTGTGATCATTGTTCAACGACTATATTATCAATGTTAATGATACTTAACATTAATTTAAACCTAATGAAAAAGAGTGCATGTGTTTTCTATAAAACATTAAAAGAAAGGGAATTTTATTCATAAATGATAAGGTCATTACAATTCCATTACCATATCACTCCTAGTAATCCATCCATAATAATAAACATAATAATTTATTTATTTTTGGATTAAAGACCATATATTATTTTCCCCAGGGTTAAAGTAATTTTTATAAAAATTGTTACTCTCCTAGGAAAATACACATGTTTCTGAGAAAAATATGGTGTCATAATTGTGATATGGGAATCCATTTTGGAATTATTAAATATTTTAAAATGAATATATAAAAATGATATATTATATATATTGTATATTTTTTAAGGATCATGATGTAAAAATAAATTAATAGTCATTAAAAATACCTTTAAAGACATAATTAAAAAATTTCAGAAGCATTTTTATACAAACATGGGTCACCAAATTCTCCCCACATTTAATTATTTTAATTCAAAAAAGAATAACTCATAAAAATTGGTGAGGGTACTAAGATCGCATCTAGTTTATTAATTCCTATGAGATCTCCTATATATTTCCTTGCTTTTATTGGGATCGAACGAGTATAATTACTTGCACATTGAGGATATTCATCTATAGATACATGATATCCATTGGTTACTTTGTGATTCTAGTGTCACCTTCGATATTTATATCACCCTAGTTGATAATGTGTGATGGGTTATGTACATACCGTCTCAGTTTTGGGAGGTAGAAAACATTGTGTACCCAGTCCATTTAAGGATGTAACATTAGGTGATAAGCAACCTCACCCACCATGATTAGGATTTGGAAGGGTCCAATGAACCTTGGAGATAGCTTGAAGCCCCATCCAAACCCCCTAAGTTCATGTATAGGTGAATTTTTTTGGAATATATGGTCACCCTACTCAAAGGGAATTCATGTTATATCCATTTAGGAAATTTGATGGCTCCTAACTATACTTAAATTATATTGGATCACATGTACCTTCTTTTTCACCAATATCACTAGCTTAGCGTACATAATATATGGCTTACCAATCATTATCCATTAAATGGGTGACCTAAATAGTCAACCATACAAGGCTTTGAAAAGTTCCATACTAATAGTATAGTGGTAGATATTATTTTATACAAAATCTACTATTGGTATATGATCATCCCAATTTCTTCCAAGATCTTTCAGGAAAGATCACAACATATCCTCAAGAATTTGGCTGGTTGTATCATTCTGACCATCTATCTAGGGTGAAATGTTATAATCAAACATATCTATGTCCTAAAATCCACCTATAAACTTTTATACAACTAGGACATAAATAAGAATCATTTTTATGACCTCTAAGTCACATGTATGTTTTATTTTTATCTTATTATATCTATTTTGAGGTTAAATTACTTTTAGGAGTTAGGGGATAATCTGGAATTTTGAGATAAATAGGACAGACTCATGGTCTACACACAGTTAGTAGTAACCATGCGGTAATAGTGTGATATAAATATGTTGTTTCTAGTGTCATTTGTATAGTTTCATCATATTTTGTATAACTGTGTGAGTATCCAAACAAATTATGCAGTTGAAAGGGTTTAGGTCTAGAGGTTTTCACATAGTATACACACAATATTTGTAACCATGAATCTATTCTTAGGTAACCATACATTTTGGTTCTCAAGGGGTAGTAAAAACTGCATGTCTAGCACATGGTTAGTACAACCATGAAACCTAACCATGAGATATGTACATATTTCTTAAAAATGGAAAATTAAAAATATAACCTTTTCCATTTTTAACTTTAATATAGTAAAAATTCATCATTATCTTAAACAAACCTCTCCTTGATGCTCTAAGAGGCCCCCTTGGTTCTTTGGTGATTCTCTAATGATTTAGGTGGATCTATTTAAGTCATGTTCCGATTTTTACCCAATATCTCCTCCTATTTCTCAATATCTCTTCCATTTATTTCATTAGAACCCTATTGGTATGTTATTTATGGATCTGTAGGGTTTTATTAAGAATTGATTATGGATTTTATGAATATAGTATTCTGAGGACCTAATCTCTTTGATTCCAATATTTATTTTTGAAGGTGACTAGGTTATCTATGTTGGTGAGGTAGGTGTCTCTATAAAATGGTTATTTCTCATGGAATACCATTTTTTTCTTGTATTTTCCTTTTCATTGACTTGTGAAAAGCATTGATTTATAATATATGTGAGATATATTGTTTAACTGCATCTTTTTTGGTATGGAAAATTGATTTGAAAGAGGTTTTTAAAATAGTTTTACACACTTATTATGTTTTATGAAATTATTTGAAGATTGTTTTAACTCTAAAATGGATTTTCAATCATGGGAGTGGTAATTCATTGCTTTTAGAAATGTTTTATAAAATTTTGAGCATGTTTTAATTGTATTTATTGTGAAAACATATCACATAGGAACACTTTGGGAACCTTGGGAAAGGAAATATGAAAACCTTTGTGAATATGGAAGTACTAGGGGATATGGTTGTGATATTGTTAGACTATGACATGAATTATTATCATAGGCTTCACATTTATGCTGGCTAGTGTTCCTTGGATATCATAGTTATGTATCCTAATAGGTTATATTCCATTTATGTATTGTGATTTTTTTTCATTTAAGTTTCATGTTTTAATTCTCACATGGTTATCCTTTGAGTTATGAATGGTTTATATTACTTCCTTATATTTTATCAATAAAATTGTTCTCTATATTCTCATTTATTTGGATATGGATTATTTTGAAAGAACAACCAAATGATATTTTATGTAAAGTTTTTTAAAATTAAATAGATTTATGAAACTTGTTTTGTTTTAAAGCTAAATATAATGGTTGAATGGTGAAATTCATTATATATATTCATGGTGGTATCCTATAGAGTGTTCAACTAACACCCTATATATGACTTTGGGAATATGAATATTGTTTTATAAGATACTGGTAAAAGTAAATGGTGTCATGTAGCTCACTAAATTATCTTGGTTGGTGTTGTCTTCATAGCGAGTTGGGTTGGTGGTGAAAGATGGTCACATAGAGACTTGTAATTTTTATTGTTTTTTTTCTTATGGGATCATCCTTTTGGATTTGTTTATATGTATTAGGGTTACGTGTCTTTTCTTCTATGATGTACTCATTTTTTTATCATCTTTATGTTATACATGAGACATATTTTTGTATTGATCTCTAAATTATGGGGATCCATCTTAGGTGACGTGTCATTTCGAACCAGGTTGGTTTGTTAAAAAAGGGTATCAAATCCATTACCCTAATATAAGTGTAATGAAACTACCTTTTTTTGGTTTGGGGATTGGTGTAGTGTAGTTAGGAATTGTTAGGGATCAAGGAGTAAATTATGAGTAGGTTCTTAGTCACCACATTTTTTGATTCCACTTGAGTTACTGTGATTTAGCACCCCATGTTTTTATGAATTATTATTTATCTCTAATAAATTAAATTTCTTTGGTAGCTTGTATTACATTCAACACCGAGTTTTAACAAAACTGTGATATATTATTAATAATATTATTTAAACGTGACCGTTATAATCTAGCCATTAAAATTAGTGATATGAATAGTAATAAATAATTTTTAAATATTAAGTATAATGGTTGTATATAATGAAAACATATTGATAAAAAATGTACTTAATTTTTATACGAGTCTTTATATGTTTGAAAAATTCTATTTTCTCAAAAAATGTTTTAATTTCTTATGTTAACAATAATAAAAATAATTTGCTAAAATAAACTTCATTTTCTAAATAATAGTGTCAGAATTATCTTAGGGTGATTTTTTTGGGATTTTTCTTAAAAGATTAACCCTTATCAAGGGTGTCTATTTCTTGTTCAGAGCCCAGAACCCCAATTTTTAGGAAAATGTTTGGATTCATGGTTAGTATAAACCATGATATAAATTATGAATTTTTACTCATAACCGTGTGAGGCTTGATAGAGGGGTGAATGAGGTAACATGGTTTGAGGAAACTGTGAAACCTTAGGCACAAACCCGTGTGGGGGGATCTGTAATCTTTTAGAGAGGCTGAGACACGGTTTGAGAATGGTTTTCTAAATCGTGCATATTAAACTATGAAAGGACCTCCTTAGAACAATTAAGGGTTCACATTTTTCCTACAACTTGACTAATTGTGTAGCCAAACCGTGTGGCCCAAGGTTTCTTGGATAAATTGCCATTTCTCCCTTAAAAATCCTTATAACCTAAAAGTATTTTTTTTTCCTCCATTAGATAGAACCTTGGATATGGGATAACCTTTAAATATCAAAGTTTGTGATCTTACACCATTTTATCATCCAAACATGGATTTAAACATCGTCAGTCTCATTGGATTCACACCGTTGAGTTCTTCATTCATCATATGGAATTCTTTATTTGATTGACTAAGTTATTTAGGTGAAATATAATATTTACTATTTCCATTTTCTTCATCCCTTATTCATTTTTTCTCTTGATCTAGACTAAATTAGAGATCTATACTGGATGAGTTCTCTATAAAGGACCTATGGTAGGTGGTCTATACATTTCCCTCAAGGTTTGGCATTTTATAAGCATAGCTACTGTTGTGCTGCATGGAGGACTTTCCAGTGGTGCCCCTTTAATTAATTGAATGGTTGAATTGGATAAATTAGAAACTTTTATGGATTTCTACTAGTTATATTGATATTTTTGGAGGTTGTTTTCCCCAACTTAGTCCACACATGGGGTGTTCCCATGTACCCTCCTATGTTATATAACCCCATTGGGTGCATGTGAGATCACCTTGCTTGAGGGATCCTTTTTAAACTAAATGAGAATTGAATTGAATTATTACGAGAGGGTGATTCCTATCCCATGTTATGGAATGAAGTGAATTGACTTAAATATTTAAAATGAATTCTGTAAATGAGTTATAAGAAATCATGGAATGTTAATTGTTATGAATTGATGAATGAAACGAGATAAAGAGATGAAATGGTAGTGGATACATTGGACGAGATCCTTGGATCCCGATTCTATTAGATTCCATGGAAGTTTCTCCCATAAATATTGATTATGGTAGTGTAATCCTTTAACCTATTTACTCCTTGGGTCTTGATTATGTAAGATTACTTAGGCCTTACTACCCCTTGGACATGTCTTGCTTAGGAGCACAATAGACCTGATCTGTTTACATGCTCCTTGGACCCCACCCAAGTATTTACTGAGTTTCTATTGATATGATTTTGGGAATCTATGTGGATGCCTTGGTCTTCCATACCTTAGATCCATCCCTTCATGGAACGACACTTTTTATTACACGGTGATACCATTTTGGATGAATTGATTATACAAAGAGGCCATGATGTATGATATGTACTAGATTATATGGCATGGTCATGATAAATGTTTTCATGAATACATGTCAAGGCCATTGTATGTATTTTGGCATGTTTTACAGATAGCCCTGGTATGGGTATCAGATTACAATTGTTAGACAAGATTATGTGACTTGTTTATATATTTTTATACCCAACCTTTTTGATGGGACCCTAACTATTGTTTTTAGAGAGACTTTTTTTGGCTAGACAGTATCACATATTCCTTGTGTACTTTACTTTTAGTACTATTATACATGTTGTATATAAATTTCACATTTATTTTTCTTATTATACATTGAATTTATTTGTTATAGACACCATTGGTGGTAGCCTACTAAGTGTTATCCCACACCCTGTTTGGGCTACCATTGGGTACTCGAATAGACTTCATGGATGCAATTAGGGAAAAGGGAAAGTTACCACTATATGATGCCTGACTTGTTTATTGTTAGGAGCAGGGGAGTATAGTACTGAGCATCACTTGTGATGATATATGGAGATAATTCATTTTTGGTATTTCTGTACCTTTTGATTCATGTATTGTACTCGATACATATATACATGTTTTCCTTCTTTATAGAGACATGACATGAAACATCATTTTTCATATGATATTTTTTTGGCATTGTATATATATTCCTATCTTGGATGTTTACCTTCTATCTGGTTGATTTATTGCTTCTTCTATTGAATGTTATTATTATTCCTCAATGATACACTATTACATGAGGGCATAGCCTCCCCAAAGACACACCCTAGACCATTTATATTCAAGTCTTCAGCCTCTAGATTATGGGGAGGCGCGCTTGGGGCCATGTGACCCATCGTATCGGGGAACCATTTAGTGGAATCCAGGTCAAGAAATTAAAAAGTCATATAAGATAATATAATTTTTTGGATTTACTATTTTGATACAATATAAAGGGGATTATGAAGGAATTGAAATTTGGTATTAATATGTGTTTGGGAGTAGCTAACCCATGTATAGAAAAAACCCAAATTTTTTGGAATGAAATTTTTTATTTTCTAGATTTTTTGATATTATAGTTTATTTGATTCCACTATTGGGTGATGAACTTGAATTGTGATTTTATTATTGATATTATTGATGGTTCTATTTTTTCTATTTCTCAATGAGATGAGGGTATACATCTCATGCATCATTTTAGGCACCTGTTTTGATTCACATGCCATGAATTATACCATTCCATATTGAATTAATTTCTCAACTAAATGAATTTGTGGTATATATCTACCTTGTGTGATCTATTTATTATCCTTATAGTGTTTTTTGTGGGAATTGAGAAACATGGTTGGTACTTAGAGTGCCTTTCGTAACCTAAATAGTGTTTTCTGGTTTAGGCTACAATAGACACCCTAAGCAGTCAACTATGGCATGTTAATTCATGGACCATTGGTTGCATGAAATGGAACATGTTATGGTGTTGATTAAATAAACACCATATTTCGGTTCATGAGGTGTATGGGCCTTTATAGATCAAAAGTGGTGAACCATTTTCTTCAACTATTTAAAGAGAATTTTGTTATAAATTTGAATTGAAAGGGAATGTAAAATTTTGAAATTGATAACTTGAACTTAACCCATATTTATAGTGGGTAGTAGGAAATGTCTCTAGTTATGTTTATGGCTATTAATTTTTACCCAGTCCTAGATTAAGGAACAGTTAGAGGGGTGTAATTTTTTTAGTAAGTCTTTGACCAATCCCACTCTTTTTAAAATGGGATTTTTTTATTATGCTTTTACAAGGTTTGTGTTTGGAATTATAGATACATGAAACCATGAATACCTCTAGTTGTACACTAGGAGGGTGGTAAAAACCGTACTCTAGAGGTGGTGAGCTAAGGGATGCCAGTAGATCCTCCAATAGTGCTAGTTTTGGAACTTACATTTTTTAGAGACACAGGTGTTGAGGCACAATTACATGAGGAGATTTTATGCAATATGTGAAATTTTCAGGGATCACTACAGCTTAACTCATATATGGAAGAGATTATTCACATGTTCTAATAGAAGTATCATCCCATGTTTTTGGGGGATGGAGGTTAAAAGTTTGCTAATCTATAGATTGAGACTACATTTTTGATCTTCGAGCATCTAGAGACACCTCTTGAGAGGAGAGTAAATATAGAAACTTATATTCTTAGGGGAGAAGCCAAGAATTGGTGGGATGTTTTGAACCAAGTTGATATGATTTAAGATATGTTTTGGAGGTATTTACAATCTAGTTTTTATGAATAATTTTTCTTGAGACCCTAAGATATGAACATGCCATTGAGTTTATGTGTTTGGAGAATGGAGTGATGATTTATATGGAATATTCAGGACGCTTTATAGAGATTTATCATTTTTCATCGATATATCTTGATAATGATCCATTGAGGGTGATACATATTGAGGAAGGTCTCAGAAATACCATTCCATCACAAGTCAACATGTTCAAGTTGATTACTATTATAGAGACAGTGAATCAGGCACTGATTATAGAGCAAAAACTGAGGGAATTTGGGGGCACAAAGTAGAGTAGAATAGTCTCTCGACCTAGTGGTTCATCTTCTAGTGGTAGGAAGAGACATTTTGAGGGTTCTCGTTAGGGGAGTACCATCCATGATGTTAGTGATGGTTGGTCTGTTTTATATAACTAGCATGGGTGATGGGGACATATGAAAAATTGATATGATCGAGACCTAGTTGAGTGTCAAGCTTGCAATAGGATTGGCCACATGTAGTGTTTTTGAAGAACCTTCCCTCCAGTAGTCAGTGGAAGGGGATCGACTCTGGTTCCAAGTTTAAGATAAATATTCATAGATCTACTTCAGGATAGAAGCTAGGGTAGTACTAGTCATTCAGGCTGAGGTGGTGGTTATGGCTGAGGAATATATGCACTAGTTGTACCTAGAAATCATAGTGGGCTTAATCTAGTTAGTGAGGTTGTGTCACAGGTCCATGGTTTAGGCTAGATATATTCTGTACACCTTACCCCTGACGAGGAGAGTTCCATCCCATATATGGTGAGAGGTATGATCTTAGTATCCTCTATGTTAGTATCTACTCTTTTCGATATAGGTGCTTCACATTGTTTCATATTTGTGCCTGTGGTGGAGAGACTTGAGCTCATTGTTCAATTTTATGGTGGCATGATGTCCTTGGATACTACGTTGGGGATTAGGATAGAGGTTATATTTCAGTATATGGAGTTCCCCCTTGAGATTGGTGGGTGTCGCTTCATATGGGATATTTTTTCCCTTAATATGACAAAGTTTTATATCATACTCGAGATGGAATGAATGATTTATTATCAATACCATGTTGATTGATATCACTAGAGGGTGAATTTCACATCACCATAGGGTAGAGTGTTTATTTTAAAGGATAATGGTATGTCCATGTGAGTAAAGATGGACTAGAGAATCATGGGATTGGTGGGATGAAAGCCCAAATTTACAGTTTATATCTGGATGATCAAGGATCACATCAGGAATATTTCCATCAGGTGGTTGATCATTTTAGGGATGTTTTACTAGATGACTTTTATGGTTTACCTCCTGAGAGAGAGGTGTATTTTTTTCATTGGTCTAGTTTTAGGATCTTCAATAATTTCTATTCTTCCTTATAGGATGGCTACTATGGAGTTGGAGGAGCTCAGGAGGCTGCTAGAGGATTTGGAGGAAAAATGGGTTTATATTACCTAATACTTATCAGTGGGGTTCATCGGTCCTTTCTGAGAAAATGGCTGATGGTACCCTCAGAATTTTTATAGATTAATAGAAATTTAACTAGTTGATAGTTAAGAACTGGTATCCCTTTCCATGGATAAATGATCTCTTCAACCATCTCCAAGGAGATCAGGTGTTCCCAAAGATTGTTAAGATATCTGGATATCATTAGGTACATGTTCAACCTGTAGACATTACTTATACATATTTTTATAGTATGTATAATCTATATCAGTATTTTTTATTCCATTAGATCTCATGAATACGCCAACAATTTTCATGGAACTGATGAACCAAGTTTTCATCCTCATCCAGATTCATTTTTGGTGGTTTTCATATATGATAGCTTGGTGTATTTTCACAATCAACACCACCCTTCCAAACATCTTGATATTGTTTTTGATATGTTTAAAGAGAATAATTTATATGATGAGCTCAAAAAGTGAAACTTATGGATGGATAAGATTCACATCTTAGGTTATATTATCTAGAGACAAGAGTATCAATTCACCCAGAGAAGGTGAGATCTATAGCTTTCTGATAGAATCCCAAGAACGTCTTTAACATGAAGAGATTCTTGGGGATGGATGGAAACTATCAATGTTTCGTATAGGAATTTACACACTTAGAAGCACCACTTACAAGCTTGAATAATTATGGAGTGAATTTTTTATGGATAGATACCTATGAGACAACCTTTTAGGTGCTGAAAGAGAGACTAACTTCATTACTGGTTTTGATTCTACTAGAGCCTTGGAGGATCTACACTATGTATTGGGATGCATTAGGTATCAGGCTAGGAGGAGTTCTAATGCAGAGGGATAGAGTCATGGTATATAGGTCTTTTCAGTTAAGGCCGCAAGAGTGCAATTACCCAATGCATGATCTTGAGTTAGCTGCATTTGTTCATGCTTTGTGCTAATAGAGACACTATTTAATGGGAGAGAGTTTTGTGGTGTACACGAACCAAAAAAGACTCAAGTACATATTTACACAACATGATATGAATTTGAGGTGGATAAGGTGAGTTTAATACCTACATTATTTCAACATTGAACTTGACTATATTCTTGGAAAGGGTAATGAAATGGAAAATGCACTAAGTAGGAGGACTTAGATATTGGCAATTTAGGAGGCTAGTAGTGAGTGGCAGCTTATGACCTTGTTTTCAGAGATACACTTGGAGGTGCAGGATGTTTAGGGGAATAGTTTTATTTAATCCTTATCTATGACCTCTACCATTATGGATAGAGTGAGGATGAGGTGGCTATCATAATTTGAGGTCCTAGACCAATATAAGAGTGTGACAAGCAAGGAACTATCTCCTAGTTGGATTGTGGTGAGGATGAAATTCTACATATACATGGCCACACTTGGGTTCCATGGGAAATTCTTGTGGAGTTAATATAGGAGTTTCATGGCTTAGTTTGGGTGGTACATTCTGACATTACCATGATGTATCGTGACTTTATTCACTAGTACTGGTGGCCAGGGATGAAAGGATAGGTAACTAGTTTTGTTACGAGGTGTTCCACCTATAAGTAGGTGAAGGCAAAGCATCAAACACTAACCAAAATTTTATAGTAGTTACCTATTCCTGAGTGAAAATGAGATAATATCATGATGCATTTTGTGACTGGTTTTAGATGTCACCTTGAGGGGGTGATTTCATTTGGTTTGTTTTGGAGAGGCTCATGAAGGTTTCTCATTTTCTACCAATCAGGGAGACCGTCTCATTAGATGATCTTGGGAGGATGCATATCGTTGAGATAATGAGAATTCATGGGGTCCCTTGTACTATTATTTTTGATAGGAATTCCTAGTTTATGTATCATTTTTAGAAGAGTTTGCAGAGGTCTTTGGGTACACAGGTACTTTTGAGAACAACATACCACCTTCAGACTGATGGCCAATCAAAGTGCATGATTTAGGTTCTTGATAGATGATGAGAGCATGCATTAAATATTTTAGGGGCTCTTAGAAGAGGAATATACCCCTAGTTTAGTTATCTTATAATAATAACTATCCAGATACTATACAGATTGAACCTTATGAGTCTTTGTATGGTAGGCCATACCAATATCCCTTGAGCTGGTTAGAGTAAGGTGAGGAAGCTTTACTCAGACCTTGTCTCATTCAGGCAAATTCAGATCAGGTTCATTTGATTCAAAAGCAGATGAATACTATATAATCTAGGCATAAATCTTATGCTGATTACTGTTGGTGACCTTTGAATTTCGAGGTCAGGGATCAAGTCTTTTTACATATCTCATAGAGGCTAGGACATAGATAAATTATGAGAAAGGGAAAGCTTTCACTGTGATATGTTAGGCTATTTGAGATTTTGATAAAGTCGGCCCAGTAGCCTATTAGTTGTAGTTACCTTAGAGGCACTGAGCCATGCCCAATGTCTTCCTTTGAATTTCGAGGTTAGGGATCAATTCTTTTTTACATATCTCATAGAGGCTAGTACATAGATAAATTATGAGAAAGGGTAAGCTTTCACTGTGATATGTTAGGCTATTCGAGATTTTGAGAGAGTCGGGCCAGTAGCCTATTAGTTGTAGTTACCTTAGAGGCACTGATCCATGCCCAATGTCTTCCATTTATCTTAGCTACGCCATTATCATTCAACCATTTCTTAAACTCTACATCCAAATGATGTGGAGTTACAGGTAGATTCATCCTTTGAGAAGTATCCTATTCATATCGTTTATAGGAGAATGAAGGTTCTTCAAGGCTAGTCACTTCCTCTAGAATTAATGCTATGGAAACACAACCATTTATAGGATGAGACATTGGAGCAGGAGGCTGATGTATGTGCTCAGTGGATAGAGTTATTCTCAAGTGATTCTTGACCACCCTTGGAAGGGAAATTTGGGGATGAATTACATTAATGGGGGAAGATTGTAAGATATAGGGTTTTCCTATGAGGTATAGATCTTTTGTTTTTTAGTTTAAATACTTTTTATGGCCTAATATGAGTTCACAATGAGATCATGGGTGTATCAGTGGTGTTCAGGTCTTCTTTAGAGCATAGAGCCCTGCTTCTTGAAAAACAAGGTGGGATGCATGGTTAGTAAAAACCATGTAGGATAGGCCACACAGTTACTCATAACCATGTGGGTATTTAAAGAGGGGTGTCATAGGTCATAAGGTTTAAGGAAACCATGACACATCATGCACATACTCATGCATGGGGATTTTCAATTTTTCAAAGAGGCTGAGATATGATTTGTACACGGTTTTCTAAACCTTGTGCATGAAACTATGTGAGGCCCCCTATTAGAAAAGTAAAGGTTATACAGTTGGTGCACGATTTAGCTAACCATGTGGCTAAACCATGCATCCTAGTGTTTCTTGGGGAAATTACCATTTCACCCATAAAAATCCTTATAACCTAAAATTATTCTATTTTTTCCTCCATTTGGAATAGCCTTGTCTATGGGAGCTTCTTTGAAGCTCAAAATATAGGATTTACCACTGTTTCATCATCTAGACTTGGATTTGAACATTGTTGGTCTCATTGGATTCATAATAGGTGAGTTATTCATTCATCTTGTACTGTTGTTCATTTGAATTCATATCGATGGAGTTATTTAAGTGTAAGATAATATTCCCAATTTCCATGTTATTCATCCATTCTTCATTTTTCTCTAGATATGGAACTAATCATAGATTGATACTATGATATTTCTATACTATAGACTTACGGTGGGTGGTAAATACCTTTCCCTTAGGATTTGGGGTTTTATTAGAATAATTTTTGTTGTTTCACAAGATGGACTCTTCGGTAGTTCCCTTTTAATTAGTTGAATGGTTTAATTAGATGAATTGGAATCTGTTATAGATTACCACTAGTACCATCGAGATTGTTGGAGGTTTTTATCCTCAACCTAGGCCACCTATGGGGTGTTCCCTTGTACCTTATTATGTTATACCACCCTGTTGGGTGAGTGTGATCTCACCTTTCAAGAGGAATCATTTTTAAAATAAATTATAATTGAATTGAATGATTAGGATATAATGATGCCTCCTTTTCGATGTGATGAAATGAATTGAATTGATTTAACTATGTAATTGTGAATTGTGGAAATGAGTTAGAATAACTCATGGAATGTGAATTGTTATAAATTGATGAATGTAATGAGATTATGAGATGAAATGGTAGTAGATGCCTTCGAAGAGCTCGTAGGATCCCGATTCCATTAGATTCCATGGACATATCTCCCATGGATCTTGATTATGGTAATGGATACCTTGGACATGTTCCCTCCTAGGTTCTTGATTATGTAGGATTCCTTAGGTCTTTCTACCCCTTGTATTTGGGTTTATTGGGCTCATAGCAGACATGCTCTATTGACATGCTCCTTTGAACCCACCCAAGTATTTACTAAGTTTGCATTGAGATGCTCTTGGGACTCGATGAGGACGCCTTGGTCTTCTATAACTTGGATCCATCCCTTCTTGGTCTGACACTTTTTATTACACGGTGAGGCTGTTGGGGATGACTTGATTATACAGAAAGGCTGCGATGAATGATATATACTGGATTATATGGTGTGGTCATGGTAAATGTTTGAATGATTACACAAAAAGTCCATTGTGATTATTTTGGAATGTTTTATAGACAGACATGGTATTGGTATTATATTTTAGTTTTTGGACTAGATTGCATGACTTTATATTTTTTTACAACTACCCTTTTTTATGGAATCTTGACTATTAGTTGTATGGATATTTTTTTAATAGTGTCACATATAACTTAGGCACTTTATCTTTATTACTATTATACTAATTTTCTATACATTTAAAACTACTTCTTATTTTTATACACATACAGTATATTTTATAGAAACCATTGGTGGTTGCCTACTAAGTGTTATCTCACACCCTGTTTGGGTCGCTGTTGGGTACCTGAAGAGAATTCATGGATGCGAGAAGTGACTAGGGAAAACACCAAATTTATGATTCTTAACTTGTTTATTGTTAGGAGTAGGGGAGAATAGGACTGGGAATCACTCATGATGCTATATGGATATAGTTTGGTTTGGGTATTTTTGTACCATTTAATTTATGTATTGTACTAGATGAATGTATACATGTTTTCATGCTTTGTAGATACATGATATGACAGATCATTTTTTATATGAGATTACTTTTGGAATTTTTTATATATTTATGTCTTGGATGTTTATACTTTGTCTGGTTGATTTACTACTTAAACTATTGAATTTTATTATTATTACACTGTGATAAACTCTGACCTGAGGTCATATTCTCTCCACAAACACACCCTAGGCCCTCACAATTAGTCAGTAGCCTCTAGCATATGGGGAGGTGCACTTGAGGCCATATGACCCACTAGTCTGGGGAACTATTTATTGGTATCCATTTTGAGATATTATAAATTATAATGTAACATATACTTTCATACTTTCTATTATGCATGGATATGATAACATTTCTCATGTGTACGACAGACTATCGCCTTACAAACTGATGTGATTTGTTCATGAATTACATGGAGGGTAATAAGGATGGGTTTAATGAAAATATATGATATAAAAATTATTATTTATTGCTAATATATTATTTACCTTTATTTCATTCAACCTGTTGAGAAAATGGAGACAATGTTCAAGCATACGTATGACCTAACATCTCTATGAATGGTGTATTTCATGGTCTATCTCTAAATCTTATGGATTAATATAAATCAATATATAATTAATATTTATGATATTAATTTATGGGTTAATATTATATATATTTTGGAACCATGATCAAAGTAATAGGAGAAAAAATAAAAAATCGAAACATACATGAAAAACAAAGCAGTTTTTACAGAAACATGACTTTAACTTTGAATTGTTAATAAACGAATAATGAAAGGTCATAAGAAAATAATATATAGTATAAAATATATATGTATGGTTCTATAATATATTTATAATAAACTTATATTTAATATATAGGAGGTTTGAATGTGTATGAAGGAAGTTGAGACTTAAAGTAAGGGATTCCTGTCTCACTTTTTACTTTTGTGAGACACATACCAGATTCCCCACTTATTTATTTTATGTGGTGTATATAATTATTAAGAATGTATTTTATGTTGTTTAACCTAAAAATTATTGGGATTTTAATATCCATTTTATTATCTATCTTTCTTGGTGTTTAAAGTTAAAATATTTACCAAAGCGGTAAGGGAGTTTTGTCTCAATTTTCTTTCCTTGTGACATATGTTATGTCATACACCTATCTTATATTAGAGGGTGTATATATAGAAAATTTGACATTTAATATCATGATTTTATTTATTCTCATTATATTTTATGTTTTATTTAATGTTATTTGTTCATGGGGCTTACAATTCAAAGTTACCAATGTGGTAAAGATTTTATGTTACAATCTCATCGTTTATTAGGATTATTAATGATTATGTTTACGATGCTAAAATGTTATGATATATCTCTCAATAAAATCATGAATTTTCATATGACATTTTAATTTCATGAGAATAAATGTTTTCCGTTAATTTTTCTCTCTTTATTTACTCATGAGTTCAAAAGAATGTTTTTAAGAAAAAATGACATTTATTTATCTCTTCAGTCAAAAAATCATTTTTTCCAAAAACATGTTTTCTAAAAGTGTTTTTAAAAATCCTTTTTTAAATTTTCTAAATGATTTATTAAATCAAATTTTACCCATGTTTTATTTTTTTACAAAATGTGTTTAAAGTAATCTTCATTTCATTTTCCAAACAATGATAGTTTGTATTTTAATAAAAATGTGAAAGGAGTATTCATTTAAACTTGTACAACATGAAAAAAATTCTCCACCATCATGACCAATCATTACTTTGAAGATTATTTTATAATATTCAAAGGTTATCTTCAAATAAAAGAATTTTGAATATGTTTTATGTTTTAAAAAGTGTTTTTCAAAGTGGAAAGGATATTTTCCTCAACAAATGTTTTAAATGATTGTTCAAAATCATTTTATATCTAATATGACATCTATTGATGTTACCAATTCATTACTGGGGATATGATCCAAGGATTCCATTCTTATTCTTTCTGTAAATGGTTTTTGTTTATGATGGAATGATATTTATGAAACATTTTTCTCTTCCATGGGTTACACCATGAGGAAATTCTTATGAAACCCACTTATTTTCACAGGTTATACTATGATAAAATAATGTATTGATTATGAAACCTATCACTTTTCCATGGGTTATGATATGAGTAAATTTTTATGAAACCCAATTCATTTCATGGGTTATGATATGATGAATGTTATCTTGTGGGATATATACATATGATTTTCATTATGTAATGGGTGGGACCTATATCTTCTTCCAATGCATTGGGTAAATATTTATATCTCATGAGATAGATAATACTAGAATAGGGAGTGAACCAGGTTTAGTAAGGGAATTTGTCTTCTATGATGGTCTTGAGAGTGAAACATGAAAAATATTATGGTATGTTGAGTGAACCCATTCTACTATAATAACCTTGGAAGTGAATCATTGACTAATATGGGAATGATTTTCTATTATCATGTTTATTCCATAATTCTATTTCTTATGCTGATGTTCTACTCTAATATATCACGTTCTTTGATTTCCTTATGATTTTTGTCTTATGAACTTCTAATATTTATGACATGACCCAAGATTTTTATGTTTAATATGTAGGATATGGTTTTCATATATTATTCTCATGTTATCATACTCTTATGCTCATGCTATGCTTTCATATCTCCCTTGTTTACCCTTACCAATAATTTGAGATCATTATTTATTATGTTTAATTTCACCAGGTTATGAAAAAATATATTATGTATGATATGTCTAAGAAGGGTGAAATTTATGATGAAAATAGTGGGAGATGATTTAGTTCACATATAAACTAGTTGTTTATGTTTCCATGTTTTTAAAGGCACTATAACTTTATGATTCCCAGGCATGTGTTTGTATAATGTAATGAATGTTCATCTAAAAAGATGTAATATATATTTATGAAAATACTAATTTGATATAGTTGGTATCAAAGGATATGTTTAGTTAACCTTTAGAAACTAGTATGATAAAAATTTAGTGAGATCCCAAAGGAAATGTCTAAGGATAAGTCTAAATATGAGTCAAAGTATGGGTAAAGGTCTTGGAATTTTGGTAAAGGATAGAGTGAGTGGTTTCCAAGTAATTACATCCCTATATAGAAACTAAAAGTGGATGTAGATTTGATGTAGATGTATATAGGGTTAGTAACTCCAAAAAGGGCATATTGAGATGGACTCGATCGTCACCTAGTGAATGAAAATGGGCCTTACTACACACCTAGTTTGACACTAACATAGGATATGAGTTGTAAATTAACAAACTCTTTATGAACCATCATGAAGGATTTAAATATATGATAAACCTACAGTTTCATAGATTAAATAAGGTTTCATGATTTAGACATCTTATAAGTTATTTTTCATTATTATGTGGTTCCCCACAATGATTATTGTTGATTACATAATGATTTTTGGTTTTAGTCAATGGATGGAACCTGAAGGAACCATGTTAATGATGAGTACGATGGACAATGTAATTATTTTCCTCCTGAGTTTCCAAAATTTATGGGATATGGAATGAAAAATATCCTTTTTATTCCCACAAAAATTTCTTAGTCCACTAATCACGCTAATATTACAAATGAGAAGTGGAGGGAAAAATTTTCTATTGAGTCCTTCATGAGGAAATGTCTACCTTATTTTAGTGGATCTATTGATTTTCTAGTTTCTAAGCAGTGGATCAATACCACTGAAAATATTTTTTCCATTCTCCAGTGTTTATAACATGAAAAATTCATTTTTTTTTCTATCATTTGGAAGAAAAAGTTGATCAATGGTGGACTCTCATCAAGAATACAAGGTGATATAATGAAATTGAATCCATATATTGGGATGAGTTAAATAAATTATTTTTCAAAAAATAATTTCCTTACATTCTTTATATAAAGATGGAGAATTAGTTCCTTGATATAAAAAAAGGATGATGAGTCTATTAGTATATATGAAGAAAATTTTACAAGGATTGTGGGGTATGTTTCTAGTATTATCATTCGACCTGAAAGTAAGGTTGATCAATTCTTCAGTGGCTTAACACCAATTCATCAAAGCATTTTATCCATATGAGAATTTAGTAGATATTAAGAGATTTTTTGATGTTCTATCAAGGTGGAAATTGAGGTTGGAGTTACATATCAATAAAATGGTTTTGATAATAAGATAAAAATATAATTCAAAAGAAAATCTAAAAACCATAGAGAGAAAAAGATGATATTTCATTTATACTCAAAATGTGGGAAGTAAGATGGGGGAAATTTTCCTAAGGGGACTAGTAAAATTTTTAAGTATGGAAGGGAAGGTCATCAGGTAATCGAATTTGAAAGGGTTGGAAAAAAGTTAGATAATGATGAAAGTAGAGAGAAATCTCCATATAATGCACAACCCACACCCCAGTGTTTCAAATTCAATGAGTAAGGGAATTATGCCAACCAGTTACCAAACCTAAAGGTTACTAATGATGATCAATGTCATTAACCTATTAAGCTGAGAGACAAAGGTAAATATCATACGATTAATATTTCTGACGAGCGGTGCAATAATGACATGGTGAAATGTATACTTACCATCCACTATAGAACTGATAATGCCTTATTTGACTCTAGATATATCCATTAGTTAATATATGAAGAATTTTATAAGGGTATAAATATTCCACCCAAATTATTAGGTGTATAATTAGTAGTGAAAGCCTCTAATGGTACGATGATCACATCGCAAGTCTATAATTCTTATCCGGTTTATGTTTGTGAGAATATACTTCCTACAAATCTTTTTATTCCACATTTGGTTGAATTTGATGTGATCTTAGGCATGAAATGAATTTATAAACATAAATACCACATCGGTTGATGTGGGAGGGAAGTATTATTTGATATTCTAAACTAAAATATTGTCATCTATCAGTGTGATGATAAATATGAAATTTTTATGGAAATCATATCCATTGTATGGGTTTTGATTTCTATTTAATATGTGGTTTTATCTCAGATGGTTGGGGATAAACTTAACCTCGATGATATTCCCATTGTGTGGATTTTTTTATATATTTCCAGAAGTATTGACTAAACTTACAAAAAAATGTGAAGTTGAGTTCTCAATATAACTCATTCCTGGTACCACACCAATTTCAAATAATCCTTATAGAGTGGATCTAATTGGGTTGTATAAATTAGAGAAACAACTCTAGGAGAACCTTGAAAAAGGATTCATTCAGCCAAGTGTGTCACCTTGGGGTGAACTTGTTCTTTTTGTTAAAAATAAATATTGATTGATATGAATCTATATTGATTATCGGAAAATGACGAATATCATTATCAAGAACAAGTATCCTCTTCCCTATATTGATGAACAATTTGATCGTAATTTTGAAGCTCAATACTATTCAAAGATTTACATTCATTCTGGATATCACCAATCGTGGGAAAAGAAGGATGGTATACCCAAGAAAAAATTCCATACAAGGTATGTATACTTTGAATATATAGTGATGCCATTTAGTATTACTAATTCCCCTATTATCTTCATCGATTTAATGAATATTGTCTTTAGAGATTACCTTGATCAGTTTGCCATAGTATTTATTTATGATATTATTATCTATTCAAATAGAAATAAATATCATGTAGATCTCTTGATAATTGTATTAAAGAACCTAAGGAAGTAAAATCTATATGAAAAATTAAAAAAATGTAAATTTTGGTTAAAAAAGATTTCATTTTTGGGTTATATAATCTCATGAGAGGGTATATCAGTA
Organism: Viscum album; assembly: GCA_963277665.1. Classification (NCBI taxonomy): domain Eukaryota; kingdom Viridiplantae; phylum Streptophyta; class Magnoliopsida; order Santalales; family Viscaceae; genus Viscum; species Viscum album. The sequence continues at coordinate 1,861,057,933 of OY728160.1, forward strand.
GATCCATCAAAGACATAGGCTATTGATTGTTGTCCTCAACCAATCATGGGGACTGAGATCAATATTTTTCTTAGTTTAGATGGATATTATTGATAGTTTATAGAAAATTTCTCATGACCATCTAAAACAATCACTAAGTTAACTTGGAAGTGAGTCAAGTTCCTCTGGATAGTTGAATGCGATGAAAATTTCAAGGAACTTAAGAGAATATTAGTCACCACATCTATGATTACATTAACCTATAGTAAAGAAGGGTTTTTAATCTATAGTGATTCATCCAATAATGGATTAGGATGTGTTATTATGCATAATGAAATGGTTATAGATTATTCCTCATGATAATTTAAGGCTCATGATGAAAATTAACTGAATTATGATTTGGAGTTAAATACTGAAATTTTTTCATTAAGGATATGGAGGAATTATATTTATGGATAAAAGTGTGATATACATACCACGAAAAAAAGTTTAAAGTATATATTCACATAAAAGGAGTTGACTATGCACCATGGTAGATGGTTAGAGCTAAATAAAGATTATGAATTATAAATACATTATCACCTTGGAAAGAGAACAAGGAATTTGATGCTTTGAGTCAAAATTACCATGCCAGATTATCCACAATAAAGATAAAAAAAGATCTAATATTTTTATATTTTCAAAGGATGTTGTTAGAAATACTGATGGATGTTGAGAAATCTTATCTTTCACAATTGAATGTTCAACAATATAACTAAGTAAATATTAATTGGGTGCATAAGAAATATGTATAGATGAAAAAGAAGTTAAGAAATTTTATTGAGTTTAACCTTGATTAGGATGGAATGATAAGGTTTAGAAACCATGTATGTATTCCATATATACCATATTTGAAGAAGGAATTTTTAGAGGATGCTCATAGTTCTTCATTCTCTATTCATCCTAGAAACACAATGTTTTATAGAGATTTGAAAGAGTATTTATGGTAAGATGGCATGAAGAGAGATATCAAAAATTATGTATCAAAGTGATTGGTATGTCATCAAGTTAACTTTAAGAGAAACAATATAAGGGGATATTACATCCATTACCTATACCATAATGGAAATGGGAAAACATCACCATGGATTTTGTTGTCGGACCCCCAGAACATCTAAAGATCATAATTAAATATGGGTTCTAGTTGATCTCCTTAAAAATTCATCACACTTTATATCTGTTATATAAGACTTCTCTCTTGATCATATTTCCAGAATTTACATTAAGAAAGTGGTAAGGTTGCATGGAGTACCATATTCCATTATGTATGATTGAGATCCATGATTTACCTCGATGTTTGAGAGAAGTCTTCAACATGCTCTGGATATAGAGTTATGTTTTAATGCTTCATATCATCCTCATATATATGGTTATTCTTAGAGAAAAATACAAAACCTAGAGGATATTATAATATCTTGTTCTATTTATTACAAAGGTGGTGGGGATAAATACCTCCCTCTAGTTATTTTTTCATACAATCATAACTTTCACTTGAGAATTTATATAGATCCTAATGAAGACCTCTATGGAAATAAGTTTAGATATCCAATATAATATAAGTAAGTTTGAGAAATAAAGATATTGGGACTTGAGATAGATGAATAAATGGAAGATAAGTTTATATCCATTCAGCAACACATCAAGGCAGCTCAGAGTTAGCAGAAAAGTAATGCTGGAAATCGCCACCATGATCTAGAATTTCAAGTTGGTGACAAGGTGTTTCTAAGACTTTATACATGGAAGAAGGTAATGAGATTTTTAAAGAAGGGAAAAATAATTCCTAGTTATATTTATCCCTTTTAAATTCTTTATTGTATCTAGATGGTAGCCTATCGGTTGGAACATCCACCAAACCAATATCAAGTTCTTGATGTGTTCCATGTATCTCTACTGAGGAAGTACATACCTGATCCTTCACATGTACTGAACTCAGAGGTGAAACCACTAGAGCATGATATTTCTTAGGAGGAATAACTAGTGGATATTCTAGAACATAAAGATAAAGTTCTATGAAACAATAACACTCACCTGGTCAAATTTCTATGGTGAAACCACCTATTTGAAGAAGCTATGTGGGAACCTGGGAAAATAATCCGGCAAAAGTATCCTCATTTATTTATATCATAGTGAATAATTTCAAGGGAGAAATTAAATTTAATGGGGGGTATAATGCAACATATTTAGTTTTTATGAATTTCTAATTATTTATAATAAACTAAATTACTTTTTTAGCTTCTCTAACATGCAACACCGAGTTTTAACAAAATGGTGATATATTATTAATATTATTATATAAATGTGACCATTATAACATAACTATTAAAATTATAAATATGAATAGTAATAAATAATTTTTAAATATTATATATAATGGTTTCATATAAATAAAACATATTTATAAAAATTACTTAATTTTTAGAAAAGTATTTATTTGTTTTGAAAATACAATTTTCTCAAAAAATGTTTTTATATTGTGAAAAATAATAAAACTAATTTTTAAAACTTTTAGAAAATTAATTTTATAAAATAACTTTAATTTCTGAAATTATAATTTCAAAATTATCTTAGGGTTAATTTTTCATATTTTTTTGAAAAGATTAATTTTTCATTTAATAGTGAAAAATACCGATTTTTATTAAAAACTGCCTCTTCATTTTAAGAATTTATAATTTTACCTTTTATTTTTTAAAATTATATTAAAATTTTCTCAATTATATATCAATTAATCCAATTTATTTCATTATAATCATTTTTATATTGAATTTTGATATAATTTTTTAAAAAACTTTTGAACTTTTTCTCTTTGGAAAATAAATTTCTCATAACGTCTGCAGGTTTACTTTTAAATACAATTTTTCTACAAAGATGAATATAATTTCGAAAAATTAATTCAATATTTGGAATAATAATATTTTTTATTATATAATAAGGTTAAATTAATTTTTTACCATAATTAATAGTAAAAATAGTAAAAAAATATTTACCGTAGTTAAGGTAAAAATGGTTTCTCCAAGGGGTTAAACTAAAAATATAAGGGTTAAAAATGACCCAAAACTTTTACAACACCCATTGGATGGAAATATTTTGAACTTATCTATTATATTATCTATAATGGTCCATTTTAGATTTAGGTTTCATTAGAAAAATATGGGTACACCTTTTTCTTTTAAAAAAATTACAAGCATGCCACTCACCTCACTTATAAAAGCCCACCCATTCTCCTCTCCTATTAACACATACACACTTTATTTCGGTCAATAACTGCCAAAATAACTTTATTAGTTCTATAATACCATCTTATAATCCTTATATTTCAGAAATCCAACCAAAGAAGCCTTTTGGTTCAAACTAAAAGAAGTTATCTGAAGAAGAGGCAACACCCCTAACTGAGAGTTTTATTTTTCTTCTTCCTCCAATTAATTCAATTATTATTAAACCATGATGATAAAATAACCTCAATATATTACATATAATTATATATTTTTTTAATGTTAAATTCAGGACCTACAATCATCTCCTCTTCCATCAAATGGGATATGAAATCATGTTTTGTGTGTACGGTGAACTACCGCTTTGCGAACTGTTTTTATTCATTTTCCATAATCACTTCTCATAGGTGGATATAATAATGAATTAATTGTTTCTATATGATATTTTTTTATATTATTATATTTTTTTAATTATTATATCACAAATACCTTTATACTTTATATTGGGAATATGATAACGCCACTCGGGTGTACGACGAACTACCGCATCACGAAGCGATGTGATTATTTCACACTTTATATGGATGTTAATAAGGATGGGTTTATTAAAAATATGTGATATATATGAAATAAAAGTTATTCTTTAATGGTTATATATTATTTAATTTTCCATCTTTTAATCCTTTAAGAAAATGGAAATAATGTTCATGCATTCGTAAGGCCTACCATCTCCATGAACTGTGTATTTCATTTTATATCTATAAATCTAATGGATTACAATAAAAACATATATAATGAATATATATTATATTTATATCATTTTTAAAATTATTTATATTATTTAACCATGATAAAATTAAGAGTACGAAAAATAAAAAATCAACTTGTACACGAAAAATGAAGCAGTTATAGCACGAAATGTGACTTTAACATGGAATTGTTAATAAATAGGTAATAAATTTTCATAAAAAAATAAAATATGGTATGATATATATAATTATGGTTCATTAATAATTTTATAATAAACTTATATTTATCATATAGGAGTTTTTAATTCTTACAAAGGAAGTTGAGACTTAAGGTAAGGGATTCCCGTCTCACTTTTTACTTCTGTGAGACACATGTTGCATTCACCACCTATTTATTTTACATTGTGTATATAGTACCCATGAATATATTTTATGATTATTCAACTAAAAATTATTGGTATTTACATATTCATTTTATTATCTCTCTTTTATGGGGTTTGTAGTTCAAAATGTTACCAAAGTAGTAAAGGATTTTTGTCTCAATTTTCCTTGATACATATGTTATGTTATGAACCTATATTCTTTTATGAGGATTATATATATCCACTTTAAAATTTAATATCATGAATTTATTTATTCTCATCATATTTTAAGATTCATTTAATAATATTCTTTTATGGGGCTTATATTTCAAAGTTACCAAAGTGGTAAAGATCTTATATTACAATATCATCATTTATCGGGATTGCTTATGTTTATGTTTCTGATGATGAAATATTTTGATCTATATCTCAAGAAACTCATGAAATTTTTTCACCTCTAGGTTTTTCACAATAATACATGATTTACCTTGATTTTACTTTCTTTATGTACTCAAGAGTTCAAAAGAATGTTTTTAAGAAAAATTATCTCTATTTCTCCATTTGGTCAAAAACTCATTTTTCTTCCAAAACCATGTTTTCTATGTGTTTTTAATTATTTTAATATTCTACAAATGATTTATTAAATAAATTTCTACGAATGTTTTAATTTTTCAAAAAATATTTTAAAAGTAACATTCATGTATTTTTACAAAAAAATACAATTTGGATTTTATCGAAAATGTGAATGAAATCTTTATTTTAACATGTATAACGTGAACAGAATTCTATGCCATTATTTACAATCATTTATTTGAATATTACTTTATAACATTCCAAGGTTATTTTAAAATAAAATGATTTTGAAAAATTTTTATGTTTGAAAAAGTGTTTTTCAAAGTGGACAAGATATTTTCCTCAAGAAATGTTTAAAACGACCATTCAAAATAATTTTCCATCTAAAATTACATTCGTTGATGTTACATATGCCTTACTGGGGATATGATCCAATTATCCAATTCTTATTCTTTATTTGAATGGATTTTTTTATGATTTAAATATCTTAATGAGACCTATTTCTCTTCTATGGGTCACAAAATGTGGAAATTATTTTGAAACCTTCTTCTTTTCAAAGGTTATACTATAATGAAATGATAAAATTATTATAAAACCTGTCTCTTTTCCATAGGTTTTGATATGAGGAAATGTTTATGAAACCCATTTCATTTCATGGGTTATGATATGATTAATGTTTTATAATCTTGTGGCACACATATTTATTATTTGTATTTTGTGATGGGTGGGACTTATATCTACCTCATATGCATTAGGTAAATATTTATATCTCATAAGATAGATAGGACTGGAATGGGTAGTAAACCTGGTTCATTAAGGGAATTTGTCCTCTATGATGACATTTAGAGTGAACCTTGACTACTATTATGGTTTAGGGAGTGAACCCATTCAATTATTATATCCTTGGTAGTGAAGGCTTTACTGTTGGGGAAATTATTTTCTATGCTTATGTGTATGCCACAATTTTATATCTTATACTAATATTATGCTCTCATTGCTCATGTTATTTCATTTTCTTATGAATCATATCTTATTAAATACTAATATTTATAACTTGACTTAATATTTTTGATATGCAGGGTATAGTTTTCATATGTTATGTTCATGTTATCATAGCTTTATACACATGTTATGCTTACATATCTCCTTTAGTTACCCGTACTAAGAATATGAGCTCACCATTTATTTTATTTCATTTCCCCAAGTTATAAATAAATGTATTATGTATGATATTCCTAAGAATTTTTCTAGTTATGAAGAACATATTTGGAGATGATAGAGTCCATGTATTAACTAGTTGTTTATGTTTCCATGTTTTTAAAGGCACTATACCTTTATGATCCTCAAGCGTGTGTTTATATAATGTAATGAATTTCTTTCTAAAAAGATGTCATATATATGTATTAAAAGTCTAAGTCACTATACCTGACATATAATGATTTAATTTTTCATTTATTCTTTCTATGGGTTATGGTTTGAAATGATGACATATGATTCTCATTGGCACGTGTTGGTTTAATTTGGGGTTGTTCTAGATTTTTGGTGTAAATAGACAGATGACTCTAGTTGTGATGTCAAATTAGATGTGCTGAAAAACCATGTAGTGATCAAATACTTTATTTTGGAAACATTAAGTTGGTTATGGAATTATTATAAGTTGGACTCCAACCATGTGGATTGGTTGAGCATAAATCCACATCCATTTTTTTATTGGTCAGAACCCATGATTATTAGATTTGTTGAGTGACTCTCATTGACGAGAAACGAATCAGGGTGGTTCCTTGAATATATTGATATCAAGAATTAGTTTTATTGATAGTTATGACATGATTTTGTTTTTCCATGTGTAGTATAACCAGTTCATATGTGTAAAAAGGAATTCATTAAAAATGATTTTAGTTTGAAAAGTGATGATATAATTATTTCTTATAAAATGATGCTTGGTTTCATTTATGTGCCTTGTTTTAATTCTAACCTGGTTATCTTTCAAATTGTGAATGGTTTAAATTATTTCCATATATTTTATCAATCTTATTGATTTCCATATTATTGTGTCTTTTAATATATATTGTTTAGAAAAGAAAACCAAATGATATTTTATGTAATTTGTTTTCAAATGAAATATATTTATGGAAATTATTTTTTTAAAGATATAACTAATGGTTTAATGGTGATAGTAATTTTATATATTCTTTGTGGCATGTTACTGGGAATTTTACTCAAAACCAGAATATGGATTTAGGAATATTCATATTTTTTTGGATATAGGTAAAATGGAAGGGTGTCATGTAGCTCACTAGCTTCTCTTGGATGGTGTTGTCTTCATAATGAGCTGGGTTGGTAGTGAAATATGGTCACAATGAGACTTGGATTTAGTCTTGGTTTTTTTTTGATTCATGGATTAGCCTTTTTGATTTTTTATATGTCTTATGGATGTGTATATTTTCTTCCATGATTTACTCTGATTGTTTATATCCTTTATGTTATACATGGTACATGTTTTGGTTTTTGTATTGATCACCACCTTGTGTCGACCCATCTTTGGTGAAATTTCATTTCAAACTGGGTTGGTTCATTATAATCATGGTCAATGATAATAAACAAGGGTACTCTAAGAAATCATACAATCTCATATATGTACGTGAATCTTAATCTCTCTAACAAACTCTATTCATGAATGGGAAAGAAGTGAGACGACTTGGTTAGTTGATTAAGTGTAACCTAGGTAACATCATGAACCTCTACTGATCATGTAATTACAAACATGAAATACATAGATATACCATCCCACTTACACAATGTAACCACTAAGAGTTATCTCAAACCCACAAGATTATGGTGTTCCTCCTTCACCAACTAACAACCAAGGGATCTCAAAAATCAATTCATCAACACTTCAATTCATGACTTACAATTAGAACTGATGCCTATGATCTTGATAAATCTTATTCATGAAAATATTTATTGCTAAAGGGGAGGTATGTAACTCCATAAACACCTCTCCATGAATCAATGAAAGAATCATCATTTTTCCTTATAAGTGTATAATTTTCTCCCCACCTTTAGAAAGTTCCTCATTTGAATATCCAAAGAAAACATGATATCATAGAACCACATAATCAATTTTTATAAGCTGGTATTTATTCATTAGTGGAGATGTGTAGTGTAAAAAACCATCAAATAAAGTTATGAAATGTTTCCTTATTCTAAAAAATAAAATTATATTGATGCCGACTACTCTAAAACCTCATTTTTTAAACTGAGCATGGGATTTAATTATAAGGGAATTAGTTAAATTTTTTCCCTTTACTAGAGTATATACTATCCTAAAATCATATTCTTTTAGGAACTCTATCCATTACTTCTGACACAAATTAATACCCCTTTATGAAAATACATACTTGAGTATTTTGTGGTCTGAGTTGATCATAAATCACTCACAGAGAAGATAATGTCTCTACATATTCAAGGAAAAGAAGACAAAAACTAGTTATAAGAAGTAGGTCTTGTAGTTTTTCTATTCTAGTATTATCTAACCATACACATAAACAATAAAAACTTACCTATATACTAATACACAACCTAATTAAGACCTCAAGACATCACAGTACACCCCATACACTAGTTCCTTTATTAGAAACCACAAAACTATAGCACTGATAAAATTATGATTCGAATCCTTAAAAATATTATAAAATCATTCAAACAAAATGAATACATTCCCCTTTTGGGTAAGTTACATCATAGAGGCTATAATATTAGAAAAATACAACACAAATCTCTGATACTATTCTACTAACCTAAGGAAACTTCACACCTCAAACATTGTCTTGTGTGTTTCTCATGCTATAACTGCCACGATATTCATGGGTTCAACTGCAAAACCATAATGTGAAATAATATTCCCAAGGTGATGAACTTATTGAATAAAAAACTTACACTTCAAGAGATTTAAAAACATCTGATGCTAATGGGGTAAATCTAGGATAATCCTCAAATTATTTGTATAATCCTACTGTATCTAAAAGTAAATGATGACTTATTTGATGAAAATAACTATGAATCGGTCCATGTATGGATGGAATATTAAGTTTATGAATTCTATAAACATTGTTGAGGATTTTTTTACACCAAATGGCATCACTAGAAACTCATAGAGACACCTGAACATTTCCCTTTATATTTCCTCCTCATGAACTAAAAGATGGTGATTCTTGGACTTGATATCAATATTTGATAACCATCTTGATCATTTTAACTGATCCAAGAGATTATTAATTCTCAATAGGTGGTATCTATTTTTTAATTTCACCTGATTTAAGAAATGATAGTCAATATAGATCCTCAAGTTCCCATTTGAATTCTTAGAAAATAAAATACTAACTTCCCACTGGGGACAAACTTGTCTGATGAATCATTTCTATAGAAGGTCTTATAATTACACCTATCATTTGGGGATTTATGATAAGTCTCTAATGATATTGGTGTGGTCATGAGGTTCTAGTTTATTGAACAATAAACCTCATGATGAGTAGGAAACCCTTCTAGAAAAAACATCCTAGTACTCCACAACCACTATAGGAAATTGATCCTCTACAACATTGGTGGAACATAGTTTAGGATCATCAAGTGACGAATAATTTCCTACAATATCTTAAGGGTTTCACTTACTCATCCTATTTGGGGGCCCCATTCACTAGTAAATGTGAAATTTAACCCATATTCACGATGGAATATAACTCTGTGATGATATAAATATACCAAGGTCTAGACTACAAATAATTAGTCCATACAAATTATGGTTTTAGAAGGTATAATTTCTAATGTAATGATATCCCAAGATAATATCTCTCTATCAAGAGTAAGATAAAACAAATGAGAGATATGAGTGAGAGGATGATCCTCACATGTTTGAGTATCTAGTATAAGTGTCCAACCTTGTAGCTCTACTGGGATATCTAGATCATAAATAATAGACATAGAAAGAAATAAATGGATTACACAAGCATCAATGAGTAAAATAAGGTAGAGGAAAACATATCATACATCAAACCATGCCAGGTTACTCCTTCTCATATCCCTCCATCACTTATATTTCTCCTCTATCATGATCTCCCACACCCTGACCCTAACATAGTCTACCTAGAGATAGTGGTGGGAGCAATAGATCATAACATCTACCACACTTATCTACTCATATTCCATGGATTCCTTTAAAAGTTCCACCCAGTCTACCTTAGAGAGGTCCATAGTCTTCCCACTACCCCTGTAGAGGAGTTATATCCACCATGTTTCTCCATCTACCCTCTATTTCCTACCAAATGGAGAAAAATTGAGTTATATTTTTTATCCATCCATATTCATACCAACCCATTTCTATTGGATGGGTGGAACAAACCTATGATCCCTTGATCTCCTGGATCCAAGGATGTGATAGAGAATATGACTAATTATAATGAAATTATCCTATCTACTGTAGATCACTAGTTGCTAGTAACAAATATTCTTTACCACCTAGTTCTGAATCTTCTTAGACACTCTCAATCTCCAATGAATGCTCAAGAACAATATTATAGTTGGTAATTTGTAAGGGTACAATCCCATATTGAATATATCATCCAATTCAATGTTCAAACATCCAAATACACAGGTATAGATCAAGAATCATGTCATGTGAATACTATATGAGGTATGAGAAACTCACAACATACTGAGATACCACCATTCTTACCTATTGAAGGCCCAAAATATCCTACACTTGAATCATCTACAACATCAACAGGTATTACTCCTCCTTAACTAAATATTGAAATTCTATCCAGGGTAGGGTTTCCTCATTGATATTAAATACGATCAATGACCAAAATTGTTCTACTACGCTATGAATAATACTCTACATAATAACTACCATTTGGTTGGTGGGTGTGTCACCCAAATTTCACCTCCAAAAGTGGCTGGTGAAAAGTACTATGGAGGAATATCACACATATGGGAGGCCTTAACCTATATAAATTTAAATATAAATACAACAATAAGAATATATATATATATATATATATATCAATGTAAACCCTAAATATATAAATAAAATAACTGAAGTATATCATGAATGAGACCAAGAAAAATATATCTAACAATGAAATAAAAAATAAAGTCGTAAACAAGGAGAAACACAAGATTGATGACCCATGAAAAAGTCTATACTTGAAATAAATAATAGATTAACTCCCTATCATTCTAAAACTATCAAGAGCACCACTAGTAACAAGAACCACAAAGCTCTTCTATTCAACAACACCACCATCTTAGCTCCACGTCCAATGAAACTTCTACTAAACTGTAAGACATATACAAAGATATAACACATGTGGGAATAAATCTCATGAAGGGGGAATATAAATATAACCAGTAGGATTATATAAAATAACAAGAATAAATTAGGAAAGAACATAATATTAACATAAAGAATCTAGACATTCATTTATTGTAATAAGTAATAATGATTAATAAGGTCACCATTAATCAAAACTAATATAAAATATAGTTGAACACCCAAAAGGAACAAATCTTATCTAAATAATTAAAAAACCCAAAACACTTAAACTATCTAACATATGTCTCATCCATATCATCCCCCAGTAGCAGTAGTAATGGGGGATGCATAACTCACTGAAAGACACCTCATTTAAGACGGATGTCAACCCAAATGGTGGAATCACATGCCAACGTGTATAATATTAGTTAACTAAGAGAGTTATTGTCCCGACCTGTCCCCCGGGGATCATGTTGTGACTACACAAAGCCCGCCTTCCATAGGCTAGGGGTTGGAGACTAGCACCGAAGGCGTATTCCCTAAAACTGAGAAGGCATTGCCATTATAAACTGTAAGCACACACAATCAAGAACACAACAAGATACGAACTCAAGTAAACTGAATATTAACCAGAGTGAGTACAGTAAGTAAAAGGGGCCAGAATACAAGCCCAACTAGAAAGTACACGAAAATTAAAGTACAAGTAAACTGGAACAGCTCTTGTGATCACCCGCTAAGGATCCTACCTGAAGGGTAGGTACAACTATCGAATGGTCGTATCCGCGGTATGCCTCATCTAGGGTCCACCTCTGAGATACCTCTAGTCCTGGTACTCTCATCCTTAGTCAGAGCTGTCTGTTATCTACACCAAACACAAAGAGGTGCGGACATAGACCATGTAGGGGTGAGTATAACGATACTCAGTAGGGATTCCGAGACCCAAAAGGTCTCTCAAAATTCACAAAGGATAAACCAAAAAGTATGAAATCAAATGAAAAAACTACTTAGGTATATGACCATACATATACCTAAGTTATCAAGGATACCCATCTCAATAATGAGGAAACATAGAGTCCAACTCAAAAGACCAAAGCTAAACTGTTCCACAAAGGAAGGAAAACTAAGAAGGTAAATACCACACTGGTACACCACACGGAAGAATACCACCAAGGTATTTCCACAAAGGAAAGTACCACACAGGTACGAACTCAACGCACACCAGGTATAACATAGGTACAGTAGTAGAGATGATTAAATGTAACTATTGAATCATCTTACTATGTTAAGAGAAAGACCCATGAAGGATCACTAATCATCATCAGACCCATAAAGGATCTCTAGGTTCTGACCCACACATGATCGCTCGATGCTAACCCACAAAGGATCACTCGGTGCTGACCCACACAGGATCGCTTGGTGCTGACCCACACAGGATCGCTCGGTGCTGACCCACACAGGATAGCTAGGTGCTAACCCAAAATGGATCTCTAGGTGCTGAACCACACATGATCGCTCGGGGAAGACCCAAACAGGATCGCTTGGTGCTGAACCACACAGGATCGCTCGGTGCTGACCCACACATGATCACTAGGTGCTGACCCACACACGATTGCTAGGTGTTGAACCACATAGGATTGCTTGGTGCAGAACCACACATGATCTCTAGGTGCTGACCCACACAGGATCACTCGGTGCTAACCCACACAGGATCACTATTCATTCTTCACGTCACAGTCAGCTACTGGGTTCCTACACTAGGCTTGCTCGTCTCTGAGAGGGTCCACTCCTCAAACCACTAGTGGATACTCCAATTTCCAGGAAGTCCCATGAAGAAGCATCAAAAAGGACCTCCATGTCATAGAGGTCTCAACGCAATAGATGGTGCATCAATCGGACACCTGATCTGTAAGTTATTAGCCTTTTAATCCCGAGGGCCCGGTTGGATTCGTGCTCGATCCAACCTGACCATATCCCAAATTTATTGAATCTAAAGTGGGGTATACCAAAGGGACCGTCTCACTCCAAGGTTTACAACACTATTTACATTTTGTCAAATGGATTCCTGGTACTAATGTTATGGCCGAAAGAGCGTAAATGAGTCAAAGTTGGTTTGGGTCTGGTCCGACCCGGTCGGACCAACCTGGCCCAACCCGGCCTGGGCTGATAAAAGTTGTGGAGGTTGTGCAGGGGCGCACGGTTGACGCACGGTCTTAACAAACCATGCGTCCAGCCCAGGAAACCATGCACCCTTGATAGTGGGCTCCGCACGGGTGGCACATAGTTTGTCAGACCGTGCGGGCAAGCCGTGCGAAGTCCCTGGGTGAGACATTGGCAACCGCACAGTTGGCGTATGGTTTTCCAAACTCTGCGAGGTAATCATGTGGCCACTTAAAGTTCGGGTTTTTAAGTCTCGATCCACTCGGGATTTCCCAATTTTCCCTCATTATTCCTCTCACTCGTGGATCATGTAGGAGTTACGGTTTTCAGAGGTTAAGGGATCTCCTTAACTCATTTTAGGGGCTAATCGAAGGGGTTTATTGGTAGGTCCAGCCCGACCCACGCTGGGTGGCCTGACCCGCACTGGGTGGCCCAACCCACATTAGGTGGCTCGGCCTGGTGGCAGGGCGGTCGTGGTGCGGTGCGGAGGCCACATGGCGGCATAGAGGGCCGTAGTTGTGCCATCGCCTTCGTCGCAGCCGGTGGTGTGCCGACCACTGTATCTGAGTCCCATCAGTTCTATTCACCGGCACCGGTCACCGCCCTCTTCTATTGTGAGGAACACAACAAAAAATCAAGAAAAAATGTGGAGAGGTTGGGCCATGTTCATTTGGCCCGCACCCTCTACGTTAGGGCGGTAGCAAGCGGCTTAATAAAACTCGCATGAAGAAAGTCAAACCCTACAACCTCCGAAAATGATTATTCCCAAACCTGCATAAAGAAATCATATGCGGATCAACTATTTATAGAGTTGATACACATTATTTATTTAAAAGGGAAGAACATGGGAATCAATAATCACACTTAATTAAACCCCTACCTCGAAGGTTTGTTGAAGATTGTCCACGGTTGAGACGGATTGGCGTTAGTCAATTCTGAAACCAGTCTCCTCCAACGGTGTTGGTGAGGAGAGGAAAAAGATGAAGTCAGTGATGACGATGTTTTCATGATTGTCAGTTTGTTCATTATTGGAGATCCTTCAATGAATTTTGGAGAAATATTCGTCGAAGGAAAAGAGTTTTTCATTGGCATTTGTTGTTGGAGAATGAGTTTCTCCACGATTCTTCAAGCCTCTCTCTTTCCTAAATTTCACAAAAAATGAAAACCCAACATAATAGAATATGTTGTGTAATTTATTATTAGAACAAAATAGGTTGGCTTAATTAATTAAAGGAAAGTTGGAATAATTAATTAAAGTAGAGTTGTCATAATTAAAGTAAGGATTTAATATTTTTTTTCTCCCATAATAAGGGGTTCAGGTGGTCCCCACCACCAAGCTGTGAATTGGGGGGTTTACTAGCTCGGGTGGTCCCCACCACCGAGTATTCAAGTTGGGAGGTTTTAAACCCTCATGGTCCCCACCTCTATAGCCTTCACATGGGAGGTTTATTAAAAATAAAATAAAATAAAATAAAATTTTATTTTTCATTCCCACGAAAAACCCGAAATTATATCTTTAACCCTCGACCTACTACAGTCGAGGTGAAGGTCCCCTTAAGCGAATACCGGCGTTGCGAGTTCAATGATGCCCTCAGATTTCAATTCTGAGCACCAGTTCAAATGTTACAAAAACCCGCTCGCACGTTTACTGAACGTACCCGAAAAAAGTTTAGAAATTAATTCCAGGAAAACCGAGTCTCAGAATCACGCGCCATCAATTTTCACGGACTTTTAAAATTCCTATATATTTAAAAAAAATTACATGGAAATTATAGGTCTTTACATTCTCCCCACCTCAGGGTTTTGCGTCCCCATAAGCCACAACTTAAACTAAGGGAACATGTGGGGGTACTGAGCATGAATCTGATCCCCCCTCCCATGTGCTCTCCTGGAGGTTTCCTTGATGGAAAAGAACACGCACCAGAGGTATCGACCTCCCACGAAGGACCCGATCCTGTCAATCATCAATCTCTACTGGAACCTCTATAAAAGTTTCTCCATCTTCGAAGTCTAGCTCTCCAGGGTCGATGACGTGAGAAAGGTCATGCACGTATCTCCTCAGTTGGGATATGTGGAAGACGTCGTGCACCTGGTGCAACTGAGGTGGAAGAGATAAGTGGTAATCCACCTCGCCAACTCTACTGAGGACCTGAAAAGGTCCAATGAACATTAGAGATAACTTTCCACCTCGGCCAAATCTTCGCAAACCTCATTCGGGTGAGACCCATAAAAAGACGTGGTCACCATCCTCGAACTCCAGAGGTCTCCGTTTCCTATCATCATAAGACTTCTGCCTGCTCTATGTAGTCTTCATCCACTCCTGGATGATCTGCACTTTCTCTATGGTATCTCATACCATCTTTGGTCCCACTAGTGCTGACTCCCCTTGGTCAGTCTCGAACAAAGGTGATCTGCAAGGTCGCCCATATAATGCCTCTAAAGGTGCCATCCCAATGGTGGAGTGATAGCTATTGTTGTATGAAAACTCCACCAAAGGTAAGTGATCCACCAAGTTGCGACCGAAGTCGAGGACGCAAGCACACAACATGTCCTCAAGGGTCTGAATGACCCGCTTAGTCTGGCCATCCGTCTGAGGATGGAAGGCGGTGCTGAAATGAAGCTGCATCCCAAAATCCTCCTACAACCCCTTCCATATTCGAGAAGTAAAATGTGTATCATGATCAGAGACAATCATCGAGGGTACTCCATGTAGCCACATAATCTTATTCATATAGAGGTGTCCAAATCTCTCTACTTAACCCTGCTCTCTGATCGGTAGGAAGTGGGTTGACATGGTGAGTCGGTCGGCGATCACCCAAATCGAGTCATGACCCCTGGATGTACGTGGAAGTACTGTCACGAAGTCTATGAATATCCCATCCCACTTCCACTCTGGGACTTCTAAAGGATGAACCAAGCCTGCTGGTACCTGATGCTCTGCCTTCACTTGCTGAAAAGTGAGGCACCGAGAGACAAACTCTGCAACTGCCTTCTTCATTTCTGGCCACCAGTGCTGTCATCTGAGATCTGGGTACATCTTCGCCACTCCTGGATGTACCGCTAGATGGGATGTGTGGAACTCCATCAACACTTCCTCCTGAAGTGACAATGGTACCATGGCATGTCCTCTGAAGAGAATGACATGCTCCCTACCTTTAGAAAATCCATCAGGTGCCTGTCCTGTGGATATCTGAGCATGTCAAGTCTCGTAGTTAGTGTCCCCGCGCTGCGCCTCCCTAACTCGCTGAAGAAGTGGGGAGTGACTGTAAGAGACTGAAGAAAAGATGCTCCATCCCGATTCACAAAGGATATTTGCAAAGAGGAAAGCTACTCTGTCTCCTCGCCTAGTATTTGTATACCAAATCTTTGGCTGAGTTCATATGACACAACGTTCCCCTTCCCAAAAGTATAGACTATCTTGAAGTCATAGTCCTATAGGAACTCAAGCCAATATCGCTATCTCAGTTTCAGATCCTTCTGAGATAAGATATACCTAAGACTCTTGTGATCCAAGTAGACTGTAAAATGTTCTCCCATCAAGTAATGTCGCCACATCTTCAAGGCGAAGACCACTGCTGCTAACTCCAGGTCATGGGTAGCGTAGTTCTGGTCATGTTATCTCAGCTTTTGAGAACCATATGCGATCACTGCTTGCTCCTACATCAGGACACATCCGAGTCTAGTCCTTGATGCGTTGCAGTAGACTACATACCCTATGCCATCCTCTGGAAACCTCAAGATGGGGTCCCTAGTCAGCCTCTACCTCATCTCTTGAAAACTCTGCTGAAATCTCTCCGACCACACAAAGGGTTGACCCTTCTTTTTCAATGCTGATAGAGGTGCTGCAACTCTGGAGAAATATGGAACAAATCTCTTGTAGTATCTGGCCAAACCCAAGAAACTACGTATCTCCGTCACACTCCTGGGTGGATCCCAAGCAAGTAACGCCTCAATCATTGCTAGATCTACTACAACTCCAGCCTCCGATATGACATGTCCCAGAAAGTGAACCACTCGGATCTAGAACTGGAACTTAGAGAGATTACCATAAATATGGTGCTCTCGGAGTGTGTCCAGTACTACCTAGAAATGATAGGCATGCTCCACCTCAGTAGTCGAGTAGATCAGAATGTTGTTGATGAAGAATACTACAAAGTGATCAAGGTATGGATGAGAGATTCTGTTCATGAGTCCCATGAACACTTCTGGAGTGTTGGTTACCTCGAATGGCATAACCAAGAACTCGTAATGGCCATACCAACATCTAAAAGTCATCTTCGGCACATCCTCATCTTGTACTCTGAGTTGGTGATAGCCTGATCTAAGGTCTATCTTTGAGAACCACCATCCTCCCTTCAGCTGATCAAGGAGGGTGTTAATCCTCATAAGTGGGTACTTGTTCTTCACTGTCACCTAGTTCAGGTGTCAATAGTCAACAAAAAGTCTCAAGCTCCCATCCTCCTTCTTGATGAACAAAATCCGGGCTACCCAAAGAGAAACACTAGGCCGAATGAATCCCTTCCCCTAAAAGTCCTCTAGCTATACTCTTAGCTCACGAAGCTCCATGAGAGCCATCCGATACGCTGGTTTAGATATCGGTGTCATCCCGAGGTAGAAGTCAATGTAAAATTCCACCTCTCTGCGAGGAGGTAGAACCAGAACATCATCAGGGAAGACATCCACACACTGGTCCCCCACTACAGGATTACTCAGACTCTCCTCATCAACTGCTCTGAGGGTAAGGCTAGCCAACTGATGAGTGATCGGCTTCACTCTCCTTCAGGTAAGTCCATCCTATGCTGCAAAGGCTCCCTTCTCGCTAGTGAAGGTAAGATTGGTCCCATCCGTGCAGACACACCACACTTTGTTCCTAATAAGGTCAATATGAGCATGGAATGTAGATAACCAGTCTATAGACAAGATGAAATCATAAGGCCTCGACGCCTCTACTAAGAGATCCCAGCCGAAGCTCTCACCTCCTAGAGTAATCTCACACTACCGGAACCAGTGCGTAATCATTGAATCCGCTCCCATAAGAGTATTTAGTTGTAAGGATCGAGCCAACGACTCTGTCGGAATCTCCGAGCTCCGAACGAGGGCAATGGAAATAAAAGAATGACTGACACCTATGTCTATAAGTATTGTATCTAAGGTGGAATAGAAAAAGATTGTACCTCGTATCATCTTCGGAGCATCGTGATCGTAGGCCTCAGCTGCCTGGAGATGAGATCACCCCTATCTTCCTGCTCCATGTGGTCAGGGTGGACCACCTAATGGTGGTGGCAGTAACATCTCGAATCGTCACCCACCGCCAGCTGCATGGATAGCTCCTCTGCCACGTCCGCCTGCTCCCTGCATACCTCCTCGATCAAATCTCTATCTCTGCCTGGGTGGTCCCTCGACCGCCTGCTGATCATCCGTATGGCGGGTCAGACAGTCACGAGCCATGTGACCCTGCCCGCCACATGCATAACACTGCCCACTCCTCGCATGACTAGATCTATCTTAGGTTCCCCGCACAACTGACCCTAAATCATGCGGTTGTCCACCTGCAGGTCTGGTCCTCTTAGACCTCTGTGATATCTGTCTGCTATTGCTTGTAGAAGTCTAATGGCAAGGATCACCATGAGATCAGTTGTTGTCCCTACCAGTCGGAAGACTCTCACTATGGCCTCCAGCCAATCCTCAGCTGCCTTTAGGTCCGTCTCTCCCCTAAACCTGGGTAGCCTCTAGCGCTGGAACTCTTGCAACACACTCAAGTGGCGTGCCCCCTCTCCTACTGGGGATGGTGGCATCATTGGCCCAACGGGTAATGGTACCACTAGTGACTCTACTGGAAAAGAGCCCTGCACTGAGGCCTCATCGCTCAGTGGTCTATCAGTGCATACTATACCCGAAACCCTAGCTGGCTATCTACGTGAAGGAATCCTAAAAAGAAACAAGTGCGTAACGATCAATAAGTTATACCTGGTGAAATGAATCAAATACATCACAAAGAAAACTCTTCAAAACACACATGAAATCAGTGGTTTTGTGCACTAAGTCAGAAATCAGAAGTTAGGGTCCTGGTGTATGGATACATTGGTCACCGCACCAACACTAGATTCCCTAAACTGATAACCACACTCACTACACTTAACACTATTACTGTTAAAAGAAAGATCATAGTCCTATGTTATATGGTAGAACTGACTCCTCTGATACCAATTTGTCATGTCCCGTCCCCCGGGGTCCGTTCCATGACTACCCCAAGCCCGCCTTTCATAGGCTAGGGGCTGGAAACTAGAACCAAAGGCATATTCCCTAAAACTGGGAAGGCATTGACTTTATAACCTGTAAGCACACAAAACAAAGCACACATAAAGATACGAACTCAAGTAAACTGAATAGTAAAATGAGTGAGTACAGTAAGTAAAAGGGGATAGAATACAAGCCCAATTGGAAAGTACAAGAAACTGAAAGTATAAGTAAACTAGAACAATTCATATGATCACCAACCAAGGATCCTACCAAAAGGGTAGGTACAGTTCTTGAATGGTTGTCTCCACGGTACGCCTCATCTAGGGTCCACCTCTAAGCTACCTACAGTCCTGGTACTCTCGTCCTTAGTCAGTACTGTCCATCGTCTGCACCAAACACAATGAGGTGTAGGCATAGTTTGTACAGGGGTGAGTATAACGATACTCATTAGGGAACCCGAGACCCTCAAGGTCTCTCAAAATCCACAAAGGATAAACCAAAAAGTATGAAATAATCTGAAAACCCTACTTAGGTATATGCCCATACATATACCTAAGTTATCAAGGATACCCATCTCAATCATGAAGAAACAAAGAGTCCAACTCAAAAGCCCAAAGCTCAACTATTACACAAAGGAAGGAACACCATGAAGGTAAGTACCACACTGGTACACCACATGGAAGAATACCACCAAGGTATTACCACAAAGGAAAGTACTACATAGGTACAGAATCAGCTCACACAAGGTATAACTTAGGTACAATAGTAGAGATGATTAAATATAACTACTGAATCATCTTACTTTGTTAAGAGTAAGACCCATGAAGGATTACTAATCATCATCAGACCCACATAGGATCTCTAGGTGCTGACCCACAGTGGATTGCTCGGTACTGACCCACACAGGATTACTCGGTGCTGACCCACACAGGACCACTCGGTGATGACCCACACAGGATCGCTAGGTGCTGACCCACACATGATCGCTAGGTGCTGACCCACATAGGATCGCTAGGTTCTGACCCATACATGATCGCTCGGTGATGACCCACACATGATCGCTCGGTACTAATCCACACAGGATCACTCGGTTCTGTTCCACACAAGATCTCTAGGTACTGACCCACACAGGATCGCTAGGTGCTGACCCACACAGGATTGCTCGGTGCTGTCCCACACAGGATCACTAGGTACTGACCCACACAGGATCGCTCGGTGCTGACCCACACAGGATCACTATTTATTCTTCACGTCACAGCCAGCTACAGGGTTCCCACACTAGGCTTTCTCATCTCTAGGAGGGTCCTCTCCTCAAGCCACTGGTCGATACACCAACTGCCACGAATTCCCACAAAGAAGTATCACAATGTACTGCCACGTCATAGAGGTATCAACGCAATAGACGACGCGTCAATCGAATGCCTGGTCTGTAAGTTATTAGCTTTTTAGTCCTGAGGGCTCGGTTGGATTCGTGCTCAATCTAACCCAACTGTATTCCAAATTTATCCAATCTCAAGTGGGGTATACCAAAGGGACCGTCTCTCTCCAAGGTTTACATCACCGTTTACAGTTTGTCAAACCGACACTTGGTGCCAAAGTTATGGCCGAAAGAGCGTAAATGAGTCGAAGCTGGTCTGGGTCCAGTCTGACCCGGTCGGACCGACCCAGCCCGACCCGTCTTGGGCTGACAAAAGTTGTGGACGTTGTGAAGGGATGCACGGTTGGCGCACGGTCTGAACAAACCATGCAGCCAACCCAAGAAACCATGCACCCTTGACAGTGGGCTCTGCACGGGCAGCGCACAGTTTGTCAGACCGTGCAGGCAAACCGTACGAAGTCCCTGAGTGAGACAGTGGCAACCACACGGTTGGCACACAGTTTTCCAAACTGTGCGGGGTAACCGTTCGACCACTTAATGTTTGGGTTTTTAAGTCATGGACTACTCGGGATTTCCCAATTTCCCCTCATTCTTCCTCCCACTCGTGGCTCACGAAGGAGTTCCGGTTTTCAGAGGTTGGGGGAGCTCCATAGCTCGTTTTGGAGGAAAATAGAAGGGGTTTATTGGTGGGTCTGGCCCGGCCCGCACTGGGTGGCTCGTCCTGGTGGCAGGGCGGCCGCGGTGCGGCGCGGAGGCCACGAGACATCGTGGAGGCCACATGGCGGCATAGAGGGCCACAGTTGCACCACCGCCTTCGTCGTAGCCAGTGGTGTGCCGCCTACCGTATCCGAGTCCCACCGGTTCCATTCATCGGCACCAGTCTCTACCCTCTTCCATTACGAGGAACACAATAAAAACTCAAGAAAAAATGTTGAGAGGTTTGGCCTTGTTCGTTTGACCCACACCCTCCATGTTAGGGTGGCAGCAAGTGGCTTAATAAAACTTGGATGAAGAACGTCAAACCCTATAACCTCCGACAATGATTATTCCCAAACTCACATAAAGAAATCATCCGCAGATCAACTAGTTAGAGATTTGATCCGTGTTCTTTGTTTATAATGGAAGAACATGGGAATCAATAATCACACATAATTAAACCCCTACCTTGAAGGTTTTTTGAAGATTGTCCGCGGTTGAGACGGATTGGCATTAGTCATTTTTAATCTAAGAATCATAAACATGGTTTCTTTTGGGATATACTTATTTTCAAATCCTTCATAATGGTTTTTAAGGAAAATGTGAATCATCCTAAGCATATCCCATGGGAGTGTCAAACTAGGTGTGCATTAAGGGAACACTCACCTGTCACTAGAATGATTTCCAAAATATAAACGACCAACTCTTTTTGGGGTTATTACTTCTAGATTCATCTGTACAAAAACCACGTCCACTTTTAGTATGCATACAAGGATGTATTTCTTGAAAAAACCACATAATATCTACTGTATCAAAAATTTTGTATGATCTTCTATACTTATATTCAAATTCTATCATAGGGTTATGTTCTCCAATCTATCTTTTCCTTAATCTATTTTCTATGGTTTCTACTGAACTTGTTCTAATACAAATTCTTACAACCACTACTCTAGTAACATAGAGACGGTGGTCACTTTATTACATTGACATGGATAAAAGAGGTTAAATCCCTAAGGGACAACTAGTTTAATATTTCTGGATAACTAGATACATACATGATACCCATTTTACATTGGGAATAGAAAATAAAATATAGTAATGGAAAACATTCAGCATCATTGAACTCATTAAAATAATTCTTATTCATATCCTGGGGAAATAAAATAAAACAAGGGTGATCTAAAATTATCAATAAGGGTTACTTATAGGAGAATCTATCATGAATTAATAATACATAATCAATATGGAAAGGTAAATAACTAAACACACATTCCACTTAATTAATAAATTGAGCACAAAATGAATCCATGGATAGTATCAATATAATAATAACATGGATAATAATAAATAAATTAAAAATGAACGAAATTATTAATTTTGGATTTCATGATCTCAGACATCATGATATCCATACTATCAAGACCTTTCATAAGAAATTTTAAAACTATGGGTGAAAACCCATTTAATTTGGCCAATTGATTTGTCTCGTGGGACCTACTGATATATCTAGGGGATATATAATCACATTATCCACTATAAATACATGTCCAAATAATTAACCATATATAGAATAATATATTTAATTTATTAATAATATTCCCTATCATCAAATATCCTTATTGATTAAAGAATATAGATTTATCAATATTTACTTAGTTAATCAAATAACTTTCAAAGTAAATAATATTTGTATAAATGGTATAAAATTTAGGAAATAATCATATCCATGATACAAAGAATATGAATATTTAAGATAAATTTAATGTCAAATAAAAAGTATCATAAGAAAGTGATTGTCTCAAGAGAAATTTAACAATCAAAAAATTAATTAAGATATGAGAGGTGACCATCAGTTCATTGGAGATATAGGTTTTTCCAATAAAATCATGTCATTTTTCAGAATAAAGGGAATGGATGTGAAATACTAAAATAAGATTTCATAAAATATTTTTATTTGTAAATTCATTTAAAATGTGTTAAAGAATCTAAATTTCCTAAAATGGTTATGGTGGGGGAGAAGTCTGTTATCACCGTATACGTTAAAAAGAACATTCCTTTTTTACTTTTTTTATAAAAAATATCCCTATTGAAAAATAAATGAAAGATTCATTTCAAAACCTTTTTAAAAGTCAAGAATAACTTAAAATTTCCTTAAGAAAATATTTGAGTAAATAAAATGAGTTTTTTAAAATAACTTTGGAATATATGGATATGGAATAAAAATATATCCTATTTAAAGAGAAATAAAATTTGTTTTTATTTTAAAATTTTA
This sequence comes from Viscum album, assembly GCA_963277665.1. Lineage (NCBI taxonomy): Eukaryota > Viridiplantae > Streptophyta > Magnoliopsida > Santalales > Viscaceae > Viscum > Viscum album. The sequence continues at coordinate 1,861,081,900 of OY728160.1, forward strand.
TTTTCTTGATTCAAGTTCCAAAGAGTTGAAAATTTGGAATAAAATATAGAAAATCCTTAAATTTCTAGTTTATAGGAAAATTATTGGATCTTATGAAGGATAAATGATATGATTCATTCAATTATAATAAAAGCAATCCAAAAAGAAGTGAGATTATAAAATAGATTATGACCTCTTTGGTAACTTTAAAATTTTAACCCCTTCAAAGAATATACTTGTATTAAAACATTAAATATCTAGATAAAATAGTTATTCTTTTTAAATACATCAAAGAGGCATTATAAACACCACATAAAAGTGAATAGGTTCATAATAACAAATATGACTCATTGGAATAAAAATTGAGATGAAATCCCCTACCTCATTATTTTCATTAGTTTAACATGATTTTAACAGATTTATTATGTTTTTAAGAATGTTATTAATTTATAACAGAACCATATATGTATTAATAATATCATATATTATACTCTTATAATATTTTACCACATATTTGTTAATAATATGTCATTATTTTCATTGTTTCAGGTGTTATTTTCATTGTTTTCTCATGCATGTTTTGTCATGAATGTTCTAGTTTTGGTGAATAGGATATAAATACATCATCTAAAGAATTATAATAATTTTATAAATATCATATTTACTGATTATATACATTTTTATAACCATTCTTGAAAGTTTTACAATGAAAATGATTCGCATCACTTCATGGCAATGTTAGGCCGCACGTACACACGAGTGTCAATATCATTCCCTTAGTGGGTGAAAGGGTAAGGAAGTGGATGGTATATTAATTTTTAAAAATTAATATATTTTTATATTTATCATTAAAACTCATTATTTCCTTAATTATTACTATCAATGTGATTCAGTGATGGAAAAATAATTACATCAGTTCGTGAGGTGATAGTCCGCCGTACACATGGGCGATGGATTTGTTTCCCATTTGATAGAGAAAGAGATGAATACAAATTATTTCATAAACATAATAACATATAATTATATGTTATATAAATGTGTTATTATATTTTAAGTCATAATTCATAATTGGAGTTTGTAATACAATAAATAAAAAGAAATATCTTTGTTAATATGATTACCTTCTTATAGAGAAACCTCCTTCTGATATCTTCTTAAGGACCATAGGGTTGGTATTGTGGAAATAAATATATATAAAATGTGTATAAGAAGGTTGGGGAGATATATTTTCAGGTTTTTTTGATCCAAATGGCTTGAGAGGTATGAATTAGTGAATGGAGGGAGTTCCCATTTATAATTAGGAGGAGGACACACATGGATTTTTTTTGAAAAGAATAAATCAAAACCATGTTTTTCACATTCAAAAGGATCCAAAATGACCGATTATCGATAATTTGATTCAATAAGGTCTAGAAATGTCCATAAAATATTAATTATACAAGTTTTTAGGTCATTTTTTCTTTTATCATTTTAGTTTAACCCCCTAATAAACCTATTTTAATCTTAACAACAATAATTAATTTTTACTATGTTTACTATTCATTATTGAATTTTTTTTTGTTAACCTCATTATATAATATTAATTATTGTGACTCAAAATATAGAATAAATTTTACCCAATTAATCTCAAATAATTTTAAAATTTTAATTTAAATATAAACACACAAATTGTGTCGAAAAACAGTTTTTCAAGAAATGCATTTTTAAGTAAAAGATGATCTTATATTAACTATATGAATAGTAATCATAATTATATGGTTTTAAATTAATATATTTAGACATATAATCTATAAAATTTTAATTAAATCATTAATCATTAAGTATTATTTTAATTAATTAAAATGGATAAACATTATTCATTTTTAAACAAAAATAGTCTTCTAAAAAATACATTTTTTTTGAAAAATATTTCCTTTTACCTCCAAATATTATTATCTTTATATATATAAAATTAATATTTTACTAATTTTTAATTAAAAATATTATAATAAAATATTATAAATAAAATTGGGAATTGTTAAATACTACATTTTTATTATTAATAAAATATTACTTATAAGGGAAAATTTCAAAAATTCATTTTAGGCTTATTTTGACCAAGTAAGTTTAGAATTGATATACATCCTATAAAATTAGAAATTTTGTACCATGAAATATCAAAATGATCAGTATATTATAGTTTTATTAATATATAATGTTCAATTACTAGGATTGAGATTGAATGTATCGTAATCTCTCAAAGGGATTGAATTTATTTAAAGGGGAATATATCATAAAGACTTGGGGTGTTATATGGAATTAATTTCTAGATTGATTAATTTGTTTTTTTCTATTAATTTTATTGAATCTCACTATCAATGTGTCTCTCATTCTCTTTTAATGTTCACTAGGTCTAAAACACATGGATTCTCCTTTTCACCACAATGATGTTTTATTTCAATCCACTACTCTGTTTTTTTCTTTCCTCCAATGAATCCACAACTAGAACACTTCATCTCATCGCCACTGTACTCTTGAACTAGATTTTCTACGAACTCACTTTTTTTGTGTATCATGGAGTCAATTTTGAATTCAAAGAGAATAATGAAATAGAAAATTGTGTGAGCTGTGGTCGGTGGAAAACCCAACCACCCTAGAATAATTTCTTACATGGGTTCATGTAAAGGATTCAAGTCATAGGGAAGAATGAATTTTATTTTCTATATAGGAAAAAAATCATGGAAACTAAAACTTTTAAAGTGTTTGACTGGTTATGGTTTTTATAATAAATTAAGGGGATAATAGTGGTCAACATGAACAAACTTCTTTAGTATAATAATCTAGAAAAAAAAATATTAATGACTTGAAAATTGAATTATATAAAGTCTTTATCCCCATGATAATCCCATGCCAAGGGAAATCTCAAAAAAAGAAAAGAGAATTATATAATTCATGTTTGAAATAATCAAATATTAAACATTTAAATCCCCTATTTTTATGGATTACCATGAAATAAATTTCTTTTTAAATGTTTCATGTTAACCTCAAATAAAATCTATTCCATAATTTTTAATAAAATAAATCACAATACTCAATGATAATATTTGAAATATAAAATTCTAATTAATTTCATGTAAATAAAAAATATTTATTAATAAAAATATTATTTGAACATCAATCTTAAGATATTTTATTAACTATATTTATAAAACTTCGTTTATATAAGCTTTGGAAGAGAATACTAAAGAGTTAATTATAGAAGGTGAGAGATAAAGAATGAAGATATAATAAAAAAAATTCCTACCTTGATGGTATTTATTCAGCACTTGAAAATAAAATTTCATTCCTTAGTTTTCATTGTTTTCACCCCTATGGAGAATACAAATAACAACAAAGAATGGATTCTAATGTACGATGAGAGGGATAAACGAATCTTTCTCTCAAAGGGATCTCCCTATAAGGGAGTTGAATTAGATGGAGGATCCAACTTCTCTAATAGTGTAATGAGATAAATAGAATGGGGGGGGGATTATTTCATTCCATATCCCCTTTCATCAATTCACCAATTAATACATCTTATAAATGCATGAATTAAATCCATTCATTAAAACCAATCAAATATTTGAAAAGAGATATTCTATAGTGACGCATCTAATATGACATGTCATAATCATATGGAATTTAATTAAAATTCATAGTAAAATATCACTACTATGTCACCAAACACAACATAATAAAAATAAAAAATTATTTTTATTTCTAATAAAGGTAAAAAAATTATCGATCCTAGGTTTCAAAACTTACCATGAAAATGATACCTATCCTATGAAAAAATTCCCATTTTAGACACAAAATTAGTTTTAGAAATTCGATTTGAGACTCCATTTAGGAGTTATTAAATGTTGTCATTCATGTGGATTAAAGTAATATATTATATTTATTATATATTTTTTAGAGGCTCATAGTATAAAAAAACTAACCATCTTGATGAAAAACTTTAAAAATATGATTAAATTTTTTAAAAGGTATTTTTATAAAATGGGTCGCTATATCCTCCCCAACCTTCAAATATTTTCATTCCAAAAATCACAAATCACATTTATAGTGAGGGTAATGATCTCATATCTATTACTCACATTCCCATGAGCCCTCTACTACCATAATACTTGAACCTTGGGAATTACATCCCAATGAAGGATCTTATCCTGTGAATACTCAATAGACTTATAGTACTCTGGAATGGTAGTATCACCCTTGATATCCATCTCTTCCCAAATGATAATGTATTATAGGGCATGTATATACCATAAAATATAACATATGAAAAACATTATTTACTTGATCTATTGGTTGAAGTAACGTTTAGAGATAATAATCCACAAGTACCTTTAATAGAATCCGGAAAGGTCTCATGAGCCTTGGGGATAACATGTTTCCCCTTATAAAACTCCTCAAGTCACATCAATGTGAATCCTTAAGGAACACATGATACCCATCCTAAAACTCCAAGGGACTCAATGTTATATATATATAGGACTTATAATGGATCTAGTATATCCTTATATTCTCTTGGATCACCCAAATCTTATTTGTCATCAATTGAACCATCCTGATCCCCAAAATATATGCATCACCAATCTATATCTTATAATGACACAACTTGTAAGGTCTCCCATACAAGGCCTTGAAAGTTTCCATTAAAATCGTATACTAAGAACTAATTTTGTATTTATACTCTAATAAAGGTAGGTGATCAAACCAACTCCTTCCAAAATATAGAATGAGATATCAAACTATATCCTTAAGAACCAGGATGGTCCTATCGATCTATTAATAAATATTGGGGTGAAATTTCATACTCAAACATAGATGAATCCTAAAATGTTCACGAAAATACCTCCAAAACTGAAATTAAATCAAGTTTTTCTTATTGAGATATATATGTATATATTTTTAATAAGTATTTTGGTATAGTTAAGATATATTTTTTATAAAATTAGTGTAAATGAATATTTTTTATTTTATAGAGTAAATATTGAGATTATTATGAAAATGTCCTAATTTATGAATTTTACTACTTAAATAATTATTTTTTTCTCAAATATTAATTTCCAAACATTAAAATACATTTTTGATGATTTTATAGGTAAATGGATTAACCTTATGTATAATAATAGGGATCATACATAAAATAAATTTGGTAATTGTGAATAATATATAAGGTTAACCCATGTCAGTTTCGAGGATATGGAAGATAAAATCATTTTCCTTGGAAAGTAGATGAGGCTAATAGATAAGAATACATACTTTTCCACTAATATGGTTGAAGTAGAGTTCCCTGTAATATGGAACATTTAATATTAATATGTAAGAAGTAATCATATCTTATATAACATATATTTAGTGATAGAAAAGATAATTGGAAGTTGGAGAGGTTTGAATAAGGTTTTTTCCTTATAATTTTTTTCTAAGATACTCATGTATGATAATGTATCATGAAGAAAAATAGTTCCACCATATACTCATCTACAGATCCAAGTCATCAATCTAATCTAAATCCATATGTTCTCCATGAGTGATACATTCACATAAAAATAATATTCTCTATTTTAATGCACGACTAAATTAGTAAAGTGTCGATGGAGATTTCTATATGGATTTCAGTTGTGAAATAAGAAGACAAGAAATAATAGAGTAATAACCAACTATCTAGAGAAGAATCAATAATACCCTATACATAGAAGTATCTCACCCACAATATACATGTAGAATTCATCCTTTCACACCATGAAGATCCACTACTACTTATAAATTTTCTCCATCTTACCACTTGTAAAGGGTTCAAAAACCATAGATCTCAGCCTGGGTGAAGAGTAGTGTAGGTTTTTAATTCTATTTCTTCTATAATTAATATGTATAATATAATTTATCTTTATATTATAATAATATATTTTTAATTATATTACTCTCTATTTTATTATTTTATTTTTATGATTCCTTTTATTATACCTATTCAATGACCATAATCATGAGTAGCTAAACCAAAGCTTATCAAGGGGGGAGGTTCTACGAGTGTTCAAAAACCCAATTTTTAACTTTCAATATTTATTTTTAAATTTTAATGAGATACGAGGGATTGTTTTGGGTTTGTGTGTAGATTTTATACCTCTCCATGGAATAACTCTCGATCTATTTTTATTCCCTACCATACATTTATTTCCTCCATTTTCATATCCATCTTGTCATATGATGAAGCTATATTTGGTCAATAGTTGAAATTGAATATGATGGATTTGTTTAACACCCCAAGCTTCCATGGTATACTTCTCTTTGAATAATACAATAGCTTGTGTTGTACGCAACTTTGAGTTCTAACACACCACGACCAATCAAACTAGCTATTATGAATATTAATACGCACTTTTAGAAATTTTATAAATTTTATTTTTCAAAATGGACTTAATTTTTGGATTCAAAATATCAAAATTAGTTTAGGGTGAAGTTTTTGTATTTTTCTGAAAACTCTCAATTTTTTGGTGAATAGTGAAAACACTGCGTTATTGTTTAAAACTGACTTTTTATTTAAATAATTCGTTATTTTATTTAAATTTATTTTAGGTAAAAATAGATACATAATACCTATATATGTTCAATTTAATTCATTGGAGTCATTTTATAATAATATTAGATATATAAAATTTTATTGAACTTTTTACCGTCTTTTACCCACCTTCTAGCTGCATTTGCAAATTTTCATAAAATGTAATTTTAACATTTTTGTGAATTTAATTTTAAAAATTTGAGACATATTTGACATCAGTAAGTAAAATTTGGTTCAATAAGATGAAAATAATTTTTGGTGAATAGTAATTTTTGAGTTTTATTTACCACGGTTAAAAGTAAATAGGGTAATTAAAGGTCAAAAATGATATTATAATTACCCTATGACATGTCCTAATTCTATTGGATAAGTTTATTTAGACTAAAATAAATATTAGGAATAAAATATGATCCTTTTGGTCCACTTTTATTAGATTAGGACATTTATTATTATTTTATTTAAAGAAGAGTTAAAAGTGTTAAATTCAAAGTTTAATAACTAAACCATTTTTAATATAGTGTTATACATAAGATAAATTAGACTATAAATATTTATTATAAATAAAAAAAGATTTCCTACATAATGGTAATTTATTTATAATTTTTAGACATTAAATAATTAAATCTATTTATGAAACAATGATGATGCAGTAATTACCTTATTAATGAAAGATTAAAATTATTGATATTATAAATATCTAAATAAATGTAAATTGAGACTTATGATGAATTACACTAATTTTCTAGGTTAATATGACATGTTAGGGTTTATTAAATAATTTTTCTTGAAGTGATAAAATTTTTACGACTTTCACAAAAACAAAATACCAAATAGTGTCAAAATTGACATAAATGAGTTTTTAAAACAAATACTATATTATTAATTGATATAATATTCTTGAAAATATAAGGTTAGTTAAAAGGACTTAGATAAGGTTATATATATAAATAATTAACCACTTGGGGTTTTCTTGTCTTTTTATAGTAAGTTTATTAACCATTTATTATAATAATACAAGAATACATGGTAAAAATTAAACTATTTAATTAAGAGTTAAATCTAAAAGATATGGTTAATATGGTGACATAAACATGTCTAAAACCTATTGGTTGAGATTTTTTCGACCCATAACCACCTTATCCTAGAAATAAATCCTTTTGGATCCATTATAAACCGAATATGATTGTATAATAAAATAATATTAGAAGTTTTTCCTAAAGTGACCCTCACCTCTCTTATAAAATGGTACTTCCCCTTCTCTCAAAATCACACCTCCAAAGACTTTTTCGTCGGCCAAAACCTGCTCCAATATACTAAAAACTACCCTAAATTCGACCCAGAGTCCTTAATTTGATCATAAATCCAACCTATGGAGCCATTTGATGAACTCAAAAGGAAACACCCGAAGAAGAGGTAATAATTTCACCACCTCTTTCAAAGTTCTTTTCTTCTTCCACTTCCTCTTTCTTTGTTGTTTCCATACCAAAATAATAACTCCAGTACCTTCTATATAATTTTATGTTATTATAAATATGGTACAACCATATTCATTATTCTATCCACCCTATGAATGACAAAGTCACCATAGGTGCGTACGTACGGCTTACCGTCTCCACGCTGTGGTGTAGTTTGTTATTCAAACACTTCATTATTTGGATGAGTATAATAATGAGAATAACTTATGTAAATAATAAATATAACATGTTAATGATTCTGTATATATGATATACTATCCAATTACATATGATTTCACCATTAATATAATGATATTGTCGCCCGTGCATACGTACAGATTACCGTATCCACGAATGTGATGAAATTCATTCCCCATCATAACCATTTAAGAATAATTTTCATTTTATGATTAAAAATAATTTTTAAGAACTTAATATAATTATTTATACGAATCAAATACATCTTATTCATAACAAACATGGCTTGCATAACCAAGAATATAAAGGAAAATAAATTAGTTAACACCCGAAACAATGATACTGCTAAAATATTATTCACAAAGCTATATTAGAAGATCATATATGATATCATATTTATGTATGTGGTTTTTTTATAATTTAATATCAATGATATAACTATTATACATGATGTTAATGTACCCTTTATCAAGAAAAATTACAAGGTAAGGGTTAATTCTACAATCTCTTCATTATCGATGGTTGTTTATACATGAATATCTATTGAGAACTCTTTATCATCCACATCCGTGTTTCTTAAAAACGCATTTCAAATTTTTTTTACTATTTCCTATAATATGGGTTAAAGTCATTTATTCCCTTGTTTTAATTTTTATAAAGTTTTTTAAAGTAATCATTCTGTTGTTTTCCAAACAAGGTACTTCATAACATTTTCAACGAATTAAGGAAGGATTGTTTTTTTAACTTATACGGCGAATATAGCTATTTTCCACCATTATAACACCTTCGAAGCTTTCCCTAAAAGCTTATAAGAATATTTTCAAAATAAATGTTTTCTTTTATAATTATGTTACTTTTAAATGATTTAAAAATAGAAAGAGATATTTCTCTCAAATAGTTTTGATTTCATCTATGTCAACATCCTTTGATGGATTTTACACTTGTTTGAAGTTGATTTATTATAATAAAATCTTCCATATTGTATTAAATGTTTTGTGATATGTTTGACTGTGGATGTGTTATTTTTATACCATTAATGGTTTATGGTTAAAGTATTAACATTTCGTATGCTACTTTTAATATGAATATTTATGTTATGTTTCAACCTTTTCATATGAGGAATTCATTGGACTTAGTAAGTGATGGGTGGAGCCCGCTATAGCTCCTTGGTGTATCGGTAGGTCTCATGAGATAAACTAGTGTTTTGGTATAAGGAATTGACAAAATATTATTTGTAGTCTTGGTACAAGGCCTTGAATATTTGGTTATGATGTCCGAAATTATGCATTCCATCATTACAAAATTGGATATTGATATTACAAGTAATTATTTAACTAGTAAAATATCCATGTGAATAAGTAAATGTAATTATTTGATTAATCATTTCCATATTATGCTGAATTTTATGTTTAAAAGGCTTATATTTTATCCTTATACATTGCCTTAAATATTTATGCTTATTTATGAAAATTTTTGCTATATTGTTATCCTTATTAAGAACCTGAGCTCACCCCTTTCTATGTTTTATTTTTCCCAGGATACGAAGAAGTATAATATGACTGACCTGTAGGGATAGTCTAATGGAGATGAATGTGTTAAAAGGAGACACAATGTTGTTGTTTTTCATTTTATAATGTAATGTAAAACTTATGTTTGTATCTATTACTTCCAAGGCTACAGAACTAATCGGTATTTTGGGATTTGATCCCTTATAATCATGATAATGTTATGTAATAATGCACCGACTCTGGGTAAATAGGGTCAGGGTGTTATAGTTGGTATCAGAGGATTTTTAGTACAAACCTTTGAAATTATATTTAGAAAAACTCTGATTATAGAAAATTACCCTATTATAGACTATGAGGATTTGTATAGAAGAACTTCCTAGAGTTTTGGTATTGTAGAGAGTTTGTGAGTTTTACAAGCAATACATCCCTGTCTGGATACAAGCAGGTAGAGGCAGATCTGGCATAGATGTACCTGGGAGTGAAAAATTCAGCAAGGAGTTTCAGGCTTGACTCGAGGTATCCTAGTACATGATAACAAGACTTACTACACTCTTGGTTATGACACTCTAGAGGGATATGCTTATGATAATTTACATTTTATTTAAAAACCATTATGAAAGATTTATGAGTATATACCTCCTTAAAGAAAACATTTTTGTGATTTTTGATTATATCCATAAACTGTTGAATTTATGTTAAGTGTTTTAAAAGTTTGGAATTATGTATTTTGATTCATAAACTAATCTAGTGTATTCCATTATTTAGAAATGGCACCTAGTAGAAGGAATGAAAACCTTATCAACACACATAATCCATGTAGGGATTTCCATCCTACTCAAGATAATTATAGTGGAGCTAGTGATGCAACTGGTGCTGATCATCTTATCACCATACTAGTAAAACTCACTCAGGTTATGAATAATAACCTTACTCATATGGAGCACCCTGATCCACAATTCGGAGGATCAATGTTAGACCGCTTCATGAGGCAAAAACCACCAATATTCAATGGGACTAGAAATCCATTTGTAGGTGAGTAATGGATAAGTTCCTTAGAGAAAATATTTCATGCTTTAGGGAGTAGCAAAAGGGAAAAAGTTTTCAGGATAGTTTATCACCTCACGGGAGACGTAGATCAATGGTGGTCATTAATTCAAAACACAAAGGAAGATGAAAAAGTATCAAATATGTAATGGAGGTAGTTTAAAGATATTTTATTAGAAAAATACTTTCCTCATGACCATCGAGCAGATATGGAAAGACAATTTATGAGTCTGAGGCAAAAGGAGGATGAGAATTTCTCAAAGTATGTGGCTAACTTTACAAGGTTTGCAAGGCATAAAATAGATTATATACATATCCCAATTATTAATATTGATCGATTATTTGATGGGCTAAAACCATTTCTCTGTCGAGATTTAGTCTCACAATACTTCTCATCATATGAATATATTGTCTCATGTGCCATCAGGAAAAAAAAATGAATTCTATAAGTCTTATGAATTGAAAGTAAAGAAAGAGAAGAAGAGATCTGATGAACACTTTGGAAATGGAAATAAGGGGAAGAAGGGAAAAGTTGAATTTCAATCCTGCGATAAATGTGGGAAGAAACACCCCAGTACATTCCTGAAGGTAATGGGAGTCTGTTACAAGTGTGGTGATAAAGGCCACCAAGCTTGCGATTGCATAGGAAATAAAGAGTCTATCAATTTTGAATGCTATAATTGTAGAGAAATGGTGAATTATGAAAATTAATGTCCTAATCACCAATGAATATTATCTCAAAAAAGGACAAGGGAGCAAGGCCAAGCTTATGCGATCACTACTGCTTAGGTTGAAGCTTTGAATGACACAGTGGCAGGTAATTTAATGGTTTCCTCATGTTTAGCCAATGAATTATTTGATTCTGGGTCATTGCATTGTTTCATATCTTCCTAGTTTTCTAAGAAAATTAGATATTTCCAATTTGATTTAACAAGGAAGTTGTCAGTCAAAACTCCTAAGGGAAGTATCATTGAAACAAAGTTTTGTGAATCAGTCCCCATTAGGGAATATAAATGTTCTTTATCTTTTGATCTCATTATCATACCGATGATTGAATTTGATATAATCCTCGATATGGATTGGATTTCAGACCATGATTAAAAAATTTATTGCAAGAATAACGAGGTTACAATTTTTGATGATGATAAGGAGTACCTTATCTTTAGAGCAGAGACACCACCATCTGATTATTATCTAGATCCACCCCTGTAGTTCTACTAAATTCAATTATTGGAGAGTAAGAGAGTGAAATAACTATGGGTGATGAAATGAATGTTCAAATAGTGGATGTATATATTGTTCAAGAATATTTTGATGTGTTTCCAGAGGATTTACCTGGACATCCTCCAGAACGAGAAATTGAGTTTTCCATTGACTTAATTCTTGGTTCAAGGCCCATATCAAAGACCCCTTATAGAATGGACACTGTGGAATTAGTGGAACTAAAGAAACAACTAGAGGAATTGAGTAATAAAGTATTTATTCACCCTAGTGTTTCTCCATGGGGAGCCCCTATTCTTTTTGTTAAGAAGAAAGATGGATCTATGAGGTTGTGCATTGAATACAGGGAGATCAATTCTATAACAATAAAGATCAAGTATCCCCTACCTCGTATTGATGATTTATTCGATCAAATTCATGGAGCTCAATATTTTTCAAAGATTTACCTTCAATATATATATCATCAGTTGTATGTGAAGAAGAAATAAATTCCGAAGACAACATTTCGTACCAGGTATGGGCATTACGAGTTTACCATAATTCCTTTTGGACTGACTAATGCACCCTCTGTTTTCATGGATATAATGAATAGAGTTTTCAAGGAATATCTTGATGACTTTGTAGTGGTATTTATTAATTATATCTTGGTTTACCCCAAAATCTATGAAGATCACGAAAATCACATACGCAATATTCTAAAGACTCTTAGAAGAAATTATTATATGGGAAGTTTAGCAAGTGTGAATTATGACTTCATGAGATTTCATTTCTTGGCCATATTGTCTCTAAGGATGGAATCTCTGTTGATCCTTATAAGACAAGAGCAATACAAGAATGGCTAGCACTGACGAGTATAACTGAGGTACACAGGTTTATTAGTTTAGCAGGTTATTATCATCATTTCGTCCAAGATATTTCCCGATTGGCTAACCCATTAACCAAGATCAGACATAAAGGGGTTAAATTTGTTTGAAAAAAAGTGTGTGAATAATTTTTTGAATAATTGAAGAGAATATTAATCAATGCTACTATCTTGACTCTACCATTAGGGAATGATGAGTTTGTTATATATAGTGATTCTTCAAAGAAAGGACTTGGTTGTGTTATTATGCAGAATGATAGAGTTATTGCCTATGCATCAAAGAAACTAAAAATTCATGAACAAAACTATCCCACTCATGATCTTGAGTTAGCAGTTTTAATCTTTTATTTGAAGATATGAAGACACTATCTATATGGTGAAAAATGTAAAATATATAATGATTACAAGAGTTTGAATTATATTTTCTCATAGAAAGAACTCAACATGAGGCAAATATGATGGATTGAACTACTCAAGTATTATGATTTCACTATACACTACCAACCGGGGAAGAAAAATACGGTGAAAGATTCTTTGTGCAAAAAGAATGATGGAGTTTTGAACAAGATGAGAGTTGAAAGGGATCATATGTTCATGGATCTAGTAAATATGGACATGGGAATAATAATGTAAGGTGAAACATCAATAATTTTTCAAATGGTGGCCAAACCATCTTTACTAGAAAGGATAAAAAGTTATCAGACTGATGATGGGAAGTTTCAAAAGAAAATTAAAGCTGTGAATGATGGGAGATTGATTGACTTTGTATATGAAGATGGAATTTTGAAATTTGGGAAGAGACATTGTGTTCCTAACATACCTGATCTAAAAAGAGAATTATTGGATGACTCTTATATATCCAATTTCTCTATACACCCTGGTAGTACTAAGATGTATAAATATTTGAAGGCACATTTTTGGTGGGACAACATGAAGAGGGAGATTGCTGATTATGTGTCAAGATGTATGGTTTTTAAATAGGTGAAGGTTGGAAGAAAACATCCTAGAGGAGTCATGAAACCTCTTCCCATACCTGAGTGGAAATGGGATGATATTACAATGGACTTTTTCATGGGGCTACCAAAGAATCCTAGAAGGAATGATGCAATATGGGTCATTGTTGATCATCTTACCGAGTCAGAACATTTTCCTGCTATAAGAGAAGATTTACCACTTGAATGTTTCATAAGACTATATATTAATGAATTTTTAAGACTTCATGTAGTACCCCAATAGATTATTCCTGATTGTGATCCCCATTTTAAATCACGATTCTGGAAGAGTCTTCAGAAGGACTTGGATACCGATCTTCATTTGAGCACTTCCTACCACCCTCAAACTTATGGACAATCAGAACGGACTATTCAATCCTTATAAGACATGTTGAGGTCTTTCTCACTTGACTTTCAAGGTATGTGGGATTAATATTTACCTCTGGTAGAATTTTCCTATAACAATAGCTTCCATTCAAGTATTTAGATGGCACCATATGAAGCGTTATATGGAAAGTGATTTCACACACCAACTTGTTGGGATGATGTTGGAAAAAGAAAACTCATAGGCCCATAACTTGTTGAGGAAACAATGGAAAAGGTGAATATTATGCAAACCCACATCAAATCAACCCAAAGTAGGAAAAAGAGCTATGCCGATAACCGAAGGAAATATTTGGAATTTCAAGTAGGAGATCATATTTTCTTGAAGGTATCTCCATGAAATGGTGTTATAAAATTTAGTAATAAGGGAAAATTAAGTCCCAGGTACATTGGACCTTTTGAAATTCTAGAAAAAATTGGGGTTGTAGCTTATCGTTTGGAAATGCCGCCAAGTCTCTCCAAAGTTCATGATGTGTTCCACTTATCACTGTTGAGAAAATACATGCCTGACCCAAAGCATGTACTCACCTATGAAGAAATAGAACGGGAACCAGACCTGTCTTATTATGAAGAGCCTATTGGAATTCTTGATATCAGAGAACAAGTGTTGAGAAACTGGATGACTCGTCTGGTGAAAGTTCTACGGAGAAACTATAAGATGGAAGAGGAAACATGGGAACCTGAGGGACTTATGATGAAGAACCAACCAAATATTTTTATACAGAAATATTCTATAAATTTCGAGGACAAAATTATTTGAAGGAGGGAAGAATGTAACACCCCAAGATTCCACAATATGCTTCTCTTTGAATAATACAATAACTTGCGCTGTACGCAACTTTGAGTTCTAACACACCAAAACCAATCAAACTAGCCATTATGAATAGTAATAACCACTTTTATAAATTTTATTTTTCAAAATTGACTTCATTTTTGGTTTTGGAATACCAAAATTATCTTAGGGTAAATTTTTGGTATTTTTATGAAAACTTTGAATTTTTGATGAATAGTGAAAAACACTGCGTTATTGTTTAAAACGGACTTCTTATTTAAATAATTATTTATTTTATTTAAATTTATTTTAGATAAAAATAGAAGCATAATACCTATATATGTTCAATGCAATTCATTGGAATCATTTTATAATAATATTAGATATATAAAATTTTATTGAACTTTTTTCCATCTTTTACCCACCTTCTAGGAGTATTTGCAAATTTGCATAAAACGTAATTTTACAACTTCTGTGAATTGAATTTCAAAAATACTAGAGACACAGTTGGCATCAGTAAGTAAATTGTGGTTCAATAAGATGAAAATATTTTTTTGTTGAATAGTAACTTTTGACTTTTATTTACCACAATTAAAATTAAATATGGTAATTAAAGGTCAAAAATGATATTATAATTACCCTAACACATGTACTAATTCTATTGAATAAATTTATTTAGAATAAAATCAATATTAGGAATAAAATATGATCCTTTTGGTCCACTTGCATTAGATTAGTAGATTTATTATTATTTTATTTAAAGAAGAGTTAAAAGTGTTAAATTCGAAGTTTAATAACTAAACCATTTTTAATATAGGGGTATAAATAAGATAAATTAGAATATAAATATTAATTATAAATATAAAAATATTTCCTACATAATGGTAATTTATTTATAATTTTTAGATATTAAATAATTAAATTTATTTATGAAACAATGATGATGCAGTAATTACCTTATTAATGAAAGACTAAAATAATTGATATTATAAATATCTAAATAAATGTAAATTGATACTTCTGATTAATTAAAGTAATTTTATAGGTTAATATTACATGTTATGGTTGATTAAATAAATTTTTGTTTGAAGTGATAAAGTTGTTATGACTTTCACAAAAACAAAATACCAAATAGTGTCAAAATTGACATAAATGAGTTTTTAAAAAAGATACTATATTATTAATTGATATAATATTCCTAAAAATATAAGGTTCATCCAAAGGACTTAGATAACTTTATATATGTCAATAATTAAAAACGTGGGGTTTTCTTGTCTTTTTATAGTAAGTTTATTAACCATTTATTATAATAATACCAGAATACATGGTAAAAGTTAAACTATTTAACTAAGAGTTAAATAAAAAAGATAAGGTTAATATGGTGACCTAAACCTGTCTAAAACCTATTGGTTGAGAGTTTTTTGACTCATCCCCACCTAATATTTAAAATAAATCCTTTTAGAGCCATTAAAAACTGAATATGATTGTATAATAAAATAATATTTCAATCTTTTCCTAAAGTGACCTTTACCTCCCTTATAAAAGGGTACTTCCCCTTCTCTCAAAATTAAACCTCAAAATCCATTTGGATTGGCCAAACCCTACTCAAATATACTCCAAAATACCCTCAATTTGACCAAAGGGGCTTAATTTGATTAGAAATCCATCCTAAGGATCCCTTTTGATCAACTCAAAAGGAAACACTCGAATGAGAGGTAATAATTTCACCGCCTCTTTCAAAGTTCTTTTCTTCTTCAACTTACTCTTTCTTTGTTGTTTCCATACCAAAATAATAACTCATATACCTTATACATAATGTGATATTATTTTTAATATGTTACAACCATATTCAATATTCTATCCATCCTATGAATGACAAAGTCACCATACGTGCGTACGTACGGCTTACCGTCTCCACGTCGTGGTGTAGTTTATTATTGAAACACTTCATTATTTGGATGAGTATAATAATGAGTATAAATGATGTAAATAATAAATATAAAATGTCAATTATTCTTTATATATGATATACCATCCAATTACATACTATCTCATCATCAATAGAATGACATTTTCTCTCGTGCGTACGTATGGATTACCGTCTCCACGAATGCCATGAAATTCATTACCCATCATAACCATTCAAGAATAATTTTCATTTTATGATTAAAAATAATGTTTAATAACTTAATATCATTATGTATATTAATCAAATACATCCTATCCAAAACAAACATGGCTTATGTAACCAAGTATATAAAAGAAAATGAATCAGTTAACACCCGAAATAATGATACTACTGAAATATTATTAACAAAGCAATATTAGAAGATCATATATGATATCATATTTATGTATGTGGTTCATATATAATTTAATAACAATGATTTAACTATTATACCGGAGGTTAATGTACCCTTGATCAAGGAAAAGTACAAGGTAAGGGTTAATTCTACAATCTCTTCATTATCAGAGGTTGTATATACATGAGTATCTAATGGGACCTCTTTGTCATCCACATCCGTGTTTCTTAAAAATTCATTTCAAAACATTTTTACTATTTAATATAATATGGGTTAAAGTCATTTATACCCTTTTTTTACTTTTTATAATTTTTTTTGAAAGGAATCTTTCCATCGTTTTCCAAACAAGTTACTTTACGACCTTTTCGACAAATTAAGGAAAAAATGTTTTTTTAACTTATACAGGGAGTGCGGATATTTTCCTCCATTATAACACCTTCGAAGCTTCCCTTACAATATTATAAGAATATTTTCAAAATAATTTTTTTCTTTTATAATTATGTTACTTTTAAATGATTTCAAAATAGAAAGTGATATTTCTATCAAATATTTTTGATTTAATATATGTCCACATCGTTTGATGAGTTTTACACTTGTTTGAACTTGATTTATTATGATACAATATTCCATATTGTATTGAAGGTTTTGTGATATGTTTGACTTTTGATGTGTTATTTTTATACCATTCATGGTTTATGGTTAAAGTATTAACATTTCTTATGATACTTTTAATACAGATATTTATGTTATGTTTCAAACTTTTCATATGAGGAATGCATTGGACTTAGTAAGTGATGGGTGGAGCCCGCTATAGCTCCTCGATGCATCGGTAGGTCTCATGAGACAAACTAGTGTCTTGGAACAAGGCCTTAAAAAAATCTTATTTTTTGTCTTGGAATGAGGCCTTGAATATTTGGTTATGATGTCCGACATTATGCATTCCATCACTATGAAATTGGATACTGATATTACATGTGATTATTCAACTAGTAAAATATACATGTGAATAAGTAAATGAAATTATTTGATTTATCTTTTCCATATTATGCTAAAGTTTAAGTTTAAAAGGATTTTGTTTTAGTCTTATACATTGACTTAAATGTTTATGCTTATTTATTAAAGATTCCGCTATATTGTTATCCTTACTGAGAACCTAAGATCACCCCTTTTTATGTTTTATTTTTCCTAGGTTGCGAAGAAGTATATTATAACTAACCTGCAGGGATAGTCTAAGGGAGATGAATGTATTAATAAGAGACACAATGTTGTTGTTTTTTATTTCAAAATGTAATGTAAAACTTATGTTTGTATCTAGTACTTCCAAGGCTACTAAATTGATTAGTCTTTTGGGATTTGATCCCTTGTGATCATGCCGATGTTATGTAATAATTTACTAACTCTAGGTAACTAGGGTTGATGCATTACAATTTGGGTCTTGGAAGGCGTCACAAACTTGATTAATGTGTGTTTATCATTCTTGAATATTAGGGTAGGTGAGATTAGGTGTGCCGAAGAGATCTCATAATCATGATAAGTTTCATACTCAAGGTAAGGGATAGTAGATCAAGTATGATGGGATTAGTTATCAAATGGATCTTGGAAAAAATAATATATATTGAAGGAACCTGAGTATACAACCTTAGGTTTGATAATTTTTTTCTAATACTTTTTTATGTTTTAATTTATTTCATCTATATTTCATGAATTTTACACATAAAAAAACACCCCCACCATTTCTTATGCATTCAATTATTGAAAATAACAAAAATATTCATATATGAATTAAATAATGAGTGGTTATAAAATCAACTCAAGAGATAACCTTGGTTTAGTCCACAATGACGAATATATTACGAGTTAAAATAAAATTAACACAAAAAATATTTGAAAAGGTTTACTACCCATAAAATATCAGAATCATTTCTAAGAATCTTAGTCAAATTCTAATTATTTCTTTACTTTGTAAAATTTCATTATTTTATTTTAATTTAAAAAATTGAATAAAAAATACAATTATTGATTGACTCACCCTCACATATGGAAGAAAATATTTCATTATTTTCTAGTATGGGGAGGGGAATTTGAAGATCCAACTATAGAGAGGAGGAATTCAAGGATCTCATCAAGGATATTAAAGATGATATTCAATAACCACTTCTAGAACCCTTTTCCAAAGATATATCTAAGCTTTATCATTACCTCCCAGAGTTCCATCAACATGCAGATGAGGTATAAAAAGATCCATCTCATCCAATATTTAAAGAATACATCATAGAGGTTGAAGGAGTACTGACTAACCCTTCTATCCCTCAACATGAATAATTCCTCCCAATGGCATTACATTAAGAACGAATACTTCCAGCTGACCAATTAAAGGGAGTATACTCTATCGTAAACTCAATGATATTTGATTTTACCTTTTTATTAAGGTTCACTCACTGACTTTATTTCTGTTCTCTATAAATAGTACCATACATAGCCTTGGGAATCGAGGATGATACTGAAGAAAATGACACCATTGAGTTAAGTAAGTAATTTTCATGTGAAGAAGAATAAGATCACGGGATAAAAAAAATCCCAGGGAATGTGGTGGAGTAAATACCTTTTCTACACTATCAAGTTTATCTACTAAAGGTTCCCAGTGCAGTAGAAGTTCCTTAGTGGGAAATAAACCAAGAAGGTTTCACCAATTCGCTAGATCATTTTCAATAATGTACATAATGTGAATGTCATGACCAATGGATTTTTTTCACCAAATATTTAGCTAGAGAAACCTAGAACTTGGAGAGGATATTTTTAAATTAAACCTATAATTAATTTTCTATTAGATATTTAAAAGGAATACATGATCTGAGGATATTTATTCATAGATGAAATTGATCATCTAAAAAACCTTTTTCCATATTTTGTTCATTATGCTATAAGGATCCAAGTGTAGAATCCTTCTTGCGGTGATCCACATGTTTTTCATTGATCTCCAAGAAACATATAAAAAGATTTGGGTGTTAACATAGTGGATATACTGACTTGTATTGATCATGTTGATCACTTATATTTAATTTAATCCTAAATGAATCTCTCTATAAATTCTTGTTCCCAATTGTAAAAAGGAGGAAGAATGGAGAGATAATTATATTGTGCACAACAATTCTCAAATCATGATTAACCATACAAAATAGTTATAACAGTTTATTTATAGATCTTGGGTTTAGGTTAAAATATTATTTATTTATATAAATCCCTTATATAATATTAAAATAATTATCAAAACACATTCCCTATAATAGTAATAATAGTATCATTATTATTTTTTCTCATGTCCTAACTCATGAAATGATAAATATTATTTACCGGATTGAAAATAAATATTCATCACCAAAAAAATCTTATTCCACTCAAAATCCTTGGTATTTATTGAATACCAAAATAAATATTTAATAAAATATTTTATTCATCAATAAATATCTACGATCTATAAAACATGAATAAAATATTCCTCGATATTGAGAATAATATTTATCCCATTAATTAAATTAAAAAATAATTTAATTAAGATCAATGGAAACACTTAATCCATGACCCTGTAGGATTCTTTCTTGATTAGATTTTTCATGCTTAACTAAAGTCAATATTTAATGTCTATAAATGGGTCAAGGAAACCAAGAGAAATAACTTAATGTTGTAACATCAAACACCACATAAGAACAATCGCTACGTAATATAACCCCTCTGATAAAATATCTAATAAAGTTTCACATCCGTGTCATCAACCTATATGCTTGATACATCTTTCTTTGACTATCTAAAATAAACACATTATTACCGTAAGGACCTAGAATATAATGTGATAGTTTTATTTCAATCAAAGGAACAAGATATCAAATTCTATAAAGATGTAAGGGAAACATATTTTCTTGACTTATCCATTAATAACATGTCATTCATGATGCACCTAATGTACTTTACATCTAATGAACATATAAATCCATGGTTTTGGTAAGTAAATATAAATTTACGAGTCATGGAATACATTATTGATAATATTAAAGTATAAGGAAAATTATACATTCACAAAAATTGGAATATCTGATGGAAGAATATTATATATAACTCATTCGGGTGGGTTTGTTATCATAATATCTCATATTGGATATTACCATGCGAGAAATTCATGAGGAGAAGCCTCATCCACTTATGATTACTCATACCATATTTTCTACATACCAGGTACCCTATCATAGTACGCTATCCAACTATAGAACTATATTTAAGAATATCATCCTCAAACTTCAAGGTTCTCATTATTGTGGGGAACTACTATGACCTTATCAATGAAACAAATACCCTAGGACTTTATTACATTAAATACATGTTGAAAAATGAAAAATATATAAAAATATATTTTATTAATATTCAAAATTTAAAATATCCATGTAATCAAAGTACAAATAGTTGATTCTAGAACACCAAATCTAACAAACTCCCACTTGGACTGATTAATTGCCTATGAATTTTAGTCTGCTAGACCTCACAAAATGATCATGTTTCTGTTTAGTTAACGCTTTAGTAAATGGGTCCACCACATTATCTTTCATGGATATTTTGGTCACTTTAACTTCACCTCTTTGAGAAAAATTCCTCAAGTGATAATAACTCTCAAGTATTTTATTTGTCTGTTGGTGTGACCTTGGATCCTTTGTGAGAGCCACTGCTATAATATTATTTTAATAGAGTGTGATATGATCTTTACTTGTAAGTACCGCATTAAGATCCTGGAAAACATTTTTCATCCATACTACTTATTTAGTTACCTCAGAAGTCACAACATACTCATGATCTTTTATAGAGTATTTTAACATAGACTACTTTGAGATATTCTAGCTCACAACACCTCCATTCGTAGTGAATATATATCATTTCCTCAATTTCATATCATCTCAATCTATTTGAAAATTATCATCTACATATCAACTGATGAATAATTCCTCATATATACTATAGACTAGAAATATATCCTTGGTAAACCTTATATACTCAAGTATATTCTTAAAAACCATCCAATGAAAGTCACATGGGAGATCTTGATATCTTCTTTCCACACTCATGGCATAAAAAACATCTAGCCCAGTAAATAGCATAACATAAATGACTGAACCGATAACATATTCATATATAATCCTTTCCATCCTCTATATTTCCTCATATGTCTAAGGATCAATTTTCCTAGAAAGATGAATTCCATGTGACATTAGAAATAACCCCCTCTAGGATTGTTTCATACTAAATATATTTAGCATCTTTCCAATATATATACCTAGACATAGGCCAAGGATCCTCTTGGATCTATCATGATAGATCTTCATCACAAGAATATATGTTTCTTTTCCTATGTACATTATGGAGAAAAATTTATTGAACAAGGTGATAACTAACTATAAGACTTGTATTTAATTTAAAATAAGTCATATCTCATTGAAATATACTATTAAGAAAATGAAAAAACTCCCACTAAATTGTTATAGACACAAGGATCACATTCATTCTTTATAAAACCAAATTACATTATGGATTTATAAAATCAAATGTTTTAATGATCTAGATGATTTCATAAATCCATAAATGGATTTTTTCAAATTTCATACCTTGTTGGAATCCTTTGAAGTCACAAACCCGTCAGGTTTTTTCATATATACATATTCTTAAAGGTTCCTGTTATGGAAGTATATTTTGACATACATTTTCCAAATCTCATAGTTATGGAAAGTTTTAATGGAAAGTATAATTATAATAAATTTTATCATTTCAACTGGTGAAAATGTTTCATCATAGTCTAATCCTGGATGTTGTTTGAACCCTTTTTCAACCATTAATGTATTATAGGTATTGAATTTTCTAATAATGTACAATTTTTTCTTGAATATACATATATAACCAATAGGATTTATATCTACTGGAAGATATACAAAAATCCATACTTGGATTTGGTAGATGGAATCCATTTAAAAATTTATAGATTCTTTCTACTTGGAAACATATGTGCCATGTACTACTTTATTACAAGTTAGAGGATCATTATTATCAATTAATAATGAGTCACTATCCTCAATGACTAGAAAACCACATCATTCTGGTTACTTAACCTCTCATATACTCCTATAAATTACTTGTGTCTCTAGAATATATTTTTCGATGAAGTTTTTTGGATTTTGTTCCTATTAAAAATATTGTGTACCTTGAGCATGGAATTCATCAAAGTTTATCTCACTCCCAATATATTTTTTATAGATGTACTCTATATCATGGAATTTGGAATGTATTTCCACTATTAACTTTTTTTGAGGGTTTATATGGGTAATATCCCCTAGCATCCTTATGGTATCCTATAAAGGCACACTTTGTGCCTTTGAGAGTAAGTTTGTTACCTGAAGAGTCCTTAATAAATGATTCACATCCCAAAACATGTAAGTATGAAAATAAAAGTTTATTTCCATTCCAAAATTGGTATGGTATACTATCTTGTACTTTATTTGGAACTTGGTTTAGCATTTATGATGTTGTCGGTAATGTGTATCACTAAAAGGATAATGGAAGACATTCTTGACTCATAATTGATCCCACCATGTCCAACAAGGTTTGGTTACTCCTTTCACACACACCATTCTAATGAAGTGTATAAGGAGGAGTGATTTGAGATAGAATCCCAAACTCTAATAAATAATCAATGAAGTTATAATTAAGATATTCTCTACTATGGCGCAAGAAGAGTTTCTTAATCTTCTTACCAAGATATTTATTAAATTCATTATTCTATTCCTGGAATATATCAAATGAATTATACTTATTAATCATTAAGTATACATATCCATATCTACTAAAATAAATAGTAAAAGTTATGAATTATGAGTAGCTACCCATTTCTTCAACTAGAAATGGTCTACACACATCGGTATGAACTAATTCAAGAATCACTTTTGACTTTTAAATTTTCCACTAAATGGAGAATTAGTCATTTTTTCCTTGTAAAAATGCATGACATACACAAAGTTTTTTAGTTCAAAAGAACCTAAATATCTATATTGGTATAATTTAGTCAAAATAAATTCATTTACATGACCCGAATGATGATTATTAAGTCAAAAGTTTCCTTATTATTTTTATTATTCCTTTATGCTTTGGAAATCACAAACACATTTAATTTAAAAATATGTTTCTTCTGTAAGGAATTTTATATGAAAATATGATTATAATCGAAATCATGTTCTTTAATCTTTTTATGTTGTTTTCTAGCCAAATATAATAATCCTTTCCTTAAAACTGATTAGATACTACGATCAATGAAAATCAGATCAATACTTATAATTGGAATCATTCAATTTCTCAATTCCGATTTGCTCAGGAATTCAAATTTTATTCACACTATTTCTCAATTCCGATTCAGTTAGAAATTGAAATCCGATTCATGGTGTTTTTCAATTCTGATTCGCTCAGAATTTTGAATATGATTCATGATATTTCTTAATTCCGAATCGCTCAAAATTTTGAATCCAATTAGAATGTTTCACAAATTTAATTCCAATAAAATATAGAATCCAATTATCAATATTTTTACAATACCATTATCAATATTTTTAGAATCTGATTCTCAATATTTTTAGAATCCAATTATCAATATTCTTAGAATTCGATTCTCAATATTTTCAGAATCTGTTTCTCAATATTTTTAGAATCCAATTATCAGTATTATTAGATTGAGATTTTCATTATCTTTGGAATCCGATATTTTAATTTTCTTAAGGTTGATTAGTCTCTCCAATTTCTTATTATTATTTTATATAAAATTGGATTCATACATACTTTCTATACCAATTACATGATAATTTTTATCATGATATTTATCTTATACTAAAACTATGTAATCTAATCTATTATTTTATGACCGTTGTAAGTGCAAGATGTACAAGTACCTTTGATATTTCAAGGAAAATATGACCCTTGTAGATCAAGATGACCATTGGACTCAATGCCTATAAATACCTGGTAACTTCACCATTTTTTGTAATAGTTAGAGTGTGATTGAGAACTAGGCATGTGTCTACATGCTATGAATTTTCTCTCATGATACTAAAGTGTGGATTGAATGTTCCCTATGTTTGTGTTACTTTAGTGAGAGTGTTAATCTTAAAGAAACATTTCTAGGTTGTCTCTTTAATATTTTCTCAGTGCATCTGATTATCTAATAAAGGGATTCCAAGATAAAGGAAGAAAAATATGCAGATTACCTGCTTAATCAGAGGCTTGTGGGGATAGAAAGATATAATCTACATTTTATATTTTTCTGATAGAGGGATTACCGTAGTGTGGATAAGATATACTTTCATGAAAGTATAAATCAAGATAATTTTATCCAAATATATTGGATACCCTTCTCTTTAGGTAAAAAGAGTTTAATTCTTTTTTACTACTTGTTTTATTATAAGTTCTTTAATTATGCTATAATTTCTAATAAATAGAACATGTTACTAATTATAAATTTTAATATTTTATAAACTATAATTTAAGATTATATATGATTTAAGGTAGAATATTGTTTAAGTAAAACTATTTATTGATTTTATTATGATAATTATTTTTATCAGAACGAAGGTGTTTTAATTAACCTTACAAAAGAGGGTTTAATGAATCCAATTTTTTTTGACTTTGTTAAACAAAGAATTCTTTAAGGTTAAAAATTAAAGTTTTTACACTTATAATTCACCCCCTCTTGTAACCAAGCATATACATTCATATTTTAATCCAAAAATTGGTATTAGAGTAGGATTTCACTGCTCAGTATACTTTCTCAATCTTTACTTTTTTAAGTTCTTCTTAATCCCCTTTATAAACTTTTTTTTATAAATATTTTTTACACTAACTTGTGCTGTAGAATTTTTTTTTGTATATTTTTACAATATACCAGGAATGAATGTCAGATACATAGAAAATTTAAACCCTAAAAGACCACATATATTTGATAGAAATGATTATAAATAATGGAGAGATATAATGAAGACTTTTTTTATCAATACTGGTGTGGATAACTTTTCATGCTTACTGGAGATTATAAAATTCCTGACAATGAAGTTAGAACTTTCACTAACCAAGAAAAGAAAGAATATCAACTGAAATTTGAGGTAAAAAATAATTTTCTTTGCTCTATAACAAGTAATATATACAATCAGATATCATATTGTGAAGTATCAAATTATTTTCCAAGCAAAAGGGTTGGAACAATCTGGGGATTGAATGTGATTCAACCATTGTTGTCCAAGCTATTTGGAAGGGGGTGGTGTACCTTGCTTGGACACTTACCTCTTGTTGGATGAAATGTCTTGAATCGCTCAAGGATCTCAACTACATTGACACACATGTCTTTCGTGAAGCAAATATGGTTGCAGATAGTCTTTCCAATAAGGGAGTCAATCATGTTGTTACCTGGTTGGATGATTTGCTTGATGAATCACTCCCTTTTTTCAAAAAAGATTGTCATAAGATTCCATCTTTTAGACTTTTGTAACTACCTTTATTTTTGAGAATAAATTGTTCCTTGGTCTTTGACTAAGGCACCACCTCTTTAAAAAAAAGTATCAAATAGAATTTGGAAGAAATCAGATGTTAAACATTTCAGTATTTCTAAATTCATTAAGACAAGAAGAGCTTTGCTCAGAGAAGATTATCATGGTTTTGTTTTTCCCTATGGAAAAACCATAGATAAAGTACAAAAGATATTCATTACTATCGTAAATAGATTATATTCAATGGGAGATAAAGGCTTAGATAATGATATTATTGTAGACAATATTATATATATCATGCCTAACAAATGTGAATCAAAGAGAACTTCAATTGATGAGAAAAGGAAAGTCTTAACTATAACCCTTAATGAGTTATTTTGAACTCTCTTACAAAATTATAATAAATTAAAAAGAGATGAAACAAATGTAAATAAAAAGAATGGGAGTGTTTCTTTTACTACTACCTCAAACCAGATGAAATCCAAGACTCCTAAGAAAGTTGATAAGTCAACAAATACTAAGAAAGTTATAGTTAAATCAGATTCAAGTGATACTGATCATTTAGAGAATGAGTTAGAAAATATTTCTCAAAGAATGAAAATATTATTCAAAAGAAGTAATTTCAATAAAAATACAAGAAAAAGGATAAGAAAGATAAGAAAGACTCATAAGTTACATGTTATGAGTGAAATAAAGCAGGACACATTAGACCTGATTTTCCAAATCTAAAAAGAAGAGACATGAAATATAGGCTTTCTAAAATGAATTAGAGAAGAAATTATAAGTGTAAAGGAAAGAAATTTCTAAAAGAAAATGATTCATGGAGTTCAAGTGGTGGAGACTCATTTGATGAATCCTCATATAATAAAAGTTATGGACATAAGAATATTGGTCTTATTGGTAGAATTCCTATTAAGAATCAATGCTTCATAGATAAGGTACACTCTACTAAATCCCTAACAAATATGTATTTAAATGCTAAATACCATGATAAATAAAATTCTAAATCTTTATATGAAAAATCTTCCCCAAAAGTGGATATTTTTCTTTATTTTGAATATGTCTCTAGATTTTCATAGTTGGTTGAAAATGAAAACATTAAGATAAAAAAGAAACATAAAATAAAAAATACTAGAATTAGTGTTTTAATAAAATAAGTATCAGATATTTCAAAAGATATTTATGTAAAATCTCTTGAAATTTTTTCCATTTCCAAAAACCTTAAAGAATTAAATTTTGAAAAGGGTAAAATTTATAAGTATTTTGAACAAGTTATTTTTGAAATTTTTTTTAGAAACAAAATTCAATTTTAAAACTAATGTCTATGAGTATAATAATGTATTAATTAAACTAAAATATTAATTATTTTAATTAAATAAACTTTTATCAAGATTTAATTCTGGTAAGGAAGGATTTGATCAAATGTATTCACAAATTCATCATCAAAGAAATAGTTCTGGAATTGGTTACTCTCATTCAAAACCTATTTTTAACAATAACTATTTTGTTACAAAAAGTGACCCATTCCACACTAAGTGTCAAAGTGGTGGACACTGGGAAATTTTTTTTCTTTAAATAAAATCCAATCCTTAGGAATTAATGAATCCCATATTTCAAAACAAATTTGGATTCCTAAGATTTTACTTTCCAATAATTCCATATCCAAGAATGTTTGGATTCTAAAAATCTAACTATTTTGTTTTTAGGAAAACAAAGAAAGTACCAATAACAATACATGGTACATGGAGAGTGGATTTTCTCAGCACATGGATGGTAACACATACTTATTTAAAATGATTATAAATATGAAAGGTGGAAAAGTAACTTTGAGTGATAATGCCCAAGGAGAGATTGTGGATATAGGCAACATTTTTCTTCTTGGAAAAGCCTTGATTTCAATTTTTGTTTGTTTGGTAAAGCTATTAAGAACAACCTTATAAGTAATAGAAAATTATGTGATGAATTTTACCTTTTTAATTTTAGGAATCATAAATTCCCAGTACACAATTCCAAGGATGAATTTATTATTTCTTCCCATCATCATGAAGAATGTTTATACACTCAACATAGAAGACCTTAGGATCCCTGAATTACCTTTACTTAGTGAAATTCAAGATGAATCTTGGTTATGACATAGAATACTAGGACACCACAACCTTAGGACCTTATTAAAGATACATAAGAAAAGACTTGTTAAGGATCTATAAGATATTAGATTTGATTCTTCAAAAGTATATGACCCTTGTAAATATGGAAAGTAACATAATTATAGATTTAAGTATATAAGTGAAGTCTCAACTTCTAATGCATTACAGTTAGTGCACATGGAATTGTTTAGTCCTACAAAAATTGGAAGTATTGGAGGAAAATACTATGTATTTGTTTTAGTTGATGATTATACTAGATTTACATGGGTCTATTTTCTTACAAAGAAATATGAAGTATTTTCTTATTTCAAAACATTTACAGCCAAAGTTAAAAATGAGAAAAACCATCCATTAATAACTATTTATAGTGATCATAATGGAGAATTTGAAAATTCAGATTTTTACACTTTTTGTGGTAAGAAAATCATTACTCATAACATATCATCTCCTAAAACTCCTTTGAAAAATGGTATTTTTTAAAAAAGAAACTGAATTATTAAAGAAATAACAAGAACCATGTTGAGTGAATACTCAATAGCTAAAAACTTTTGGGATGAAGCAGTTAATACTAATTTCTATAAAATAAATCGAGTTTAGATTAGGTTATTTCTTAATAGAACACCTTATGAGTTATAGATAGGCTGAAAACAAAAAGTTTCGTACTTAAAAGTATTTGGATGCAAAGTATTCATTTTAAATACAAAATATAACTTACATAAATTTGTATCCAAATCTGATGAACGTATATTTTAGTCTATTACACTACTTCTAAGGCTTATAGAGTTTTCAATAAATGTTCTTACACTGTTGAGAAAACAGTACATGTTAAATTTATTGAAACCAAACCTTTTTTTAAACAACCCCAACCTATATATTCTGATGTGATTTAAAAAACTGATTATTAACCTTTGATAGAATACTCTTCTAATAAGGAAAATAATAATGAAATTTTTTCTGAATTATTTACCCCCTAAGACTTTCTACCTTATGTTGATGAACAGGTTTTACAAAAACCAAATCATTTATTTCTTAGGAATCACCCTAGTGATAATATCATTGGTGATGTAAATCGACCTATAAGGACTATAATTTCTTTAAGAAATGAAGTAGAACATCTAGTATTTCTTTCTCAATTTGAACCAAAGTGTCTTAATGAGGCTTTTTGTGAGGAATATTGGATTATGGATATGTAAGATGAGCTAAATTAATCCAAAAAAAAACAAAGTCTGGACCTTGGTTGAAAGACCTAAAGAAACTTTTTTATTGGATTAAAATGAGTCTTTAGAAACAAATGTGATGAAAATGGGATAATTGTTAGAAATAAATAAAGATTAGATGATAAAGGTTATAATCAATAATAAGGAATAGACTATGAATAAACTTATACTTTGGTAGCAAGAATTGGATCTATTCATATTCTACTATCCTTTTCAGTATTCATTATTTTCAAACTTTTTCAAATGGATGTGAAGTGTGATTTCCTTGATGGATATGTTTAAGAGGAAGTTTATGTTGAACAACCTCCTAGTTTTAAAGACACAAAACATCCTAAATATGTTTTTAAACATACCAAAGATTTATACGCTCTTAACCAAACCCCTAGATCCTGTTATGACAGACTTACATGATTTTTTTAAAAAAAATTACATTAAGGGAACTAATGATCCATACCTTTTTATAAAGAAAGATAATAAAAATGTTTTTATAGTTCAAATTTATGCTGATGAAATTACATTCTGATCAACCCAACAATCCTTAACTGATTCATTTGTGAATATAATGAAATTTGAGTTTGAAAAGAGTATGATGGGTGAGTTATAATTCTTTCTTGGTTTTTAAATTTTCAAAAAATAGAAAGAATCTATATATCTCAACATAAGTATATTAAATATTTACTTAAAAATCATGGATATAAAAACACTAAAAGTATCAATATTCCAATCATAACCTCAATTTTCTGTGATCTTGATGAAGCTGGAAAACTATTGGATCAAAAAACATTTATTGGAATGATAGTAAGTCTAATATAATTAATAGATAGTCATCCAGAATTAATTTTTTCAGTATTATGATGTGCAAGATACCAAGAAAATCCAAAATAATACCATTTAAAAGCAATGAAAATAATTTTTTTCTATTTAAAAGGAACCATGGATTTCATACTTTTTTATTCTTCCGGAAATGATTTTGTTTTCAAAAGTTTTTCAGATGCTGACTTTGGTGTCTTTAGAATGGATTGGAAAATTGCATCCAAAAATTTTCATTTCTTAAGAGATTCAGTATATTCTTTGTCCTATAAGAAAAAATAATCAGTAGAACTTTCCACTAATAAAGCCAAATATATGGCAGTTAGAAGTTACTGTTCTCAAGTGTTGTGGATGCAACACAGACTAACTTATTATGACATGTTTTTTACTAAAACTCAGATACTATGTGATAACAATAGTGCCATTTCCTTAAGAAAAAACCCTACACATCACTCCTATGAAAATCATATAGATATTAGGAATTAGTTTCTTATGGATTACACACTGAAAAGAGATATTATTTTAAAATTCATCGGAATGAAATAACAACTTTCTAAAAATTTTACAAAACCATTACCTTATGATAAATTCAAATACATTAAAAAAAGTTTGGAATGATAACTATAAGGTAATAATTCATGTTAAATTTTTGTTTAAACTATCTTCTAACATTAAGTTACTCATTTTCATAGGGGTATTGCACTTTATTTCTTTAATATTTTTTAGAACCTATAAAAATTTATCCATAATCTAATAAATTTTTTCAGTCTTTATAATTTTTTCATCTTTATTTTCATAGTCAAATTTTTTGGAATTTAATATTTCTAGGAATAATCTTATCCAATACTAAAAAGTCTTCTAAGAACTCTGAATTTTACATCTTCTTACCTATTACTTATTAATTATAATTATATTTATTGGTATTTCATTTTTTTAAAATCGTATCAGATTCATCTTTTCCTAAATTCATTTTCTTTCCTTAAAACCTCAAATTATTGGATCCTATAAAACCTTCTTAGACTTAATATCAACCGTTGGGTCAAATCGGTTTATTTATAACCATTAGATTAAACTTGTAAGATAGAGCATCACCTCATCACCTATATCAAGGAGGGGACCCCCCTTGTCCCATATCGATCTCCAGTAACTTCTACCCAAGTTGCTGTCACCCTTCAAAATCCTTGTTTAGATTTTATCATCTTTTCATATCTGAATGTCTCTATCAATATCTTCTAAAATTTCAATTCCTGCACATAAGAAATTCAAAGAGTGGTTTATTTTTAGAGAAATGTTAATTGAATAGGTTTTCTTGCTCAATTATGATTCATTATTAAGAAATATAATAATGTTTGAATGATGGGGAAATGTTTTCATTGAAAAAAACAAGGGAGAAAAATATCTAGTGTATCCGGACCTAGAAATTGAATTCTATTAATCAATTGAGTTCTTAATATAAGGAGTAAAAAGATATGTTCCAGTTCAAGTGTTATGGGAAATCTATTCTATGTATTTTAAGAAAGCTTCCAACATTCTAGGAAATCCTTTTGATGGTGAAGCATTTTATCCCTATCATAAGTTTCTAGAATCATAAGGTTATTTCAACAAAGGAAAGGCCATAGAATCCCTATGTATTTAGTCTTAAAGAATACAAAGATTTTCTATCTTTCTGCTAAATAATGCATCATAGGATTATGGATGCAAGGCTTTCTCATTTCAAGAAAAGGAGACAAAGATACCCTCAAGATAACAGATATCTTCATGCTATATTTTCTCATAAATATAAAGAAGATAAACTTTTTAAAGTACATATTTTATAAAATCATTAAGATAAAGGATGGCTCGATCATGTCCCAGATCCTCATGTTTCTAGAAATATTATCATTGTTTTTAGTTAATAACTTGAATTCTTTCAATGTTTCCTACAAATTGAAGCCAAATAAATTCAAGATTATTCTTTTAAGTGATGAAACCCTCATAAGGATAAAATAACCTTTTGATGATAAGGGTAATGAGTTTATTAATCTATTAGGAAAGGTAGACTAAGTGGGAGTAAGATCTAAATCAGAACCGAAGAAAAGAAAATCCCAAGATTCTGAACCACAGAAGTCAAAGAAATAGAAGACTTATCCAGATGAAGTTGTAGAAAAATGGAGACAAGAAAATGATAAAAGTATAGAAGGAGATCTAGTGTTTGGGATAGATCTAACAGGAGAAAAATAATTAAAGATTCAAGAATCTAAAGAACATAAAAATAGGCTAAGAATAAAAAGTTTAAGAAAAAGGTATTTGAAGCAAGATTATTTATGCATTATTAAAAGATATAGAAAAAGCATCAGAACAAATACAAGTTCCATAATCCTTTCTACAAGAATTTGAAATTCCCCTCAATAATTGGGTGCTATTGTGGAAGAAGCTACCCCAAAAGATAAATTAAAATCAATAGTTTCAGGATCAGTTCCAAGTGCTGAAGAAAAATATCAAGAAAGAGATAAATCTAGTGGAGAAAAAGAAAGTGAGGATGAGATACAAGAAATTGGATATACTTAGGGGAGATCCAATATGACAATCTATTTATAAGAAATTATCAAGCATTTTTATCCAAGATTGCTTCAAAATAAAAGTCAGTTTATAAATCAGATAGGTAGATAGAAAAATATTCCTCAGCTTAGAAAGACAATGTAGTTGAATGTGAAGTTCAAAAACTTCATTATGATGGTGATGCTGATAGTGATGTCGATGATGGTGGTAATCTGGATGATGATGAAGAAAAAATTGTGAATATTTTTTGCAGAAAGACAAACAGTTCAGAGGATAGAGAAATCAAAATCTAATAAAGAAAAAGGGAAGCTGGTAGATGTTAGAACATCTATAAAAAATGCATTGTAATTAGAAAAAATATCCTCTTCCTTGGGAGAAGATTTATATAACACCCAGATGTTTTTTATGAAATATTTTCTTTAAATAATTTTTATTCTTTAGTAGCTTTATTTTCATGAAATCACAAGTTTAAATGTATAGCGAGATGACCTTATTATAAAATTACCGTTATATCCTAGTTGTTAGGTTAGTGGGAATAATTATAACTAACTTATGAAAATACATTATGAAATCATTGGCTATTAATTATTTATGAGAAATATAAATCAATTAGATATTTTTATTTTTAAGTGACTTAATTTTGGTAATGAAATTAAAGAGATATATATGTGTTATTTACTTAATAAAATATTTTTTATATTCATGCTATGGATATTTTAGTCATTGGGTATGAATAAAACCCTATTTGATGTATAAAAACCTATTTTTTTAAAAAGGATAATTTTACACATTTGAATGGAGAACCCCTTTTAAATTAAAATTTTGACACATTAATAATTTTATTATGAAAGAATAAAATTTTTATTTTGAATTAGGAAATAAAAGTTTACTTTGGATGGATTTTTGATATTTTTCTAATAACATTCGAGTTTTGATGAATAGTAAAAACATGGTAAATTTTAATTGAAAATAAATTTTTTCATTGAAATAATTTATATGTTTAAATTATATTATTTAATGGTTTCAAAGTATAAATAGAATACAATTTTACCATTTAATATAATGTAGGTAATTGTTATTAATTTTATATTAAATTCACATCTAAAAACATTTCAATCGTTTTCAATATTTTAACTTTAAAAATACATTTTCTCATTTCAAAAAATAGATTAATTTTAAATTAATTACTGAAACATATGTGTTTTGAATTTTAAAAATTGGATTCCATATTTTTAATCATTAGGCCTAAATAATTTAAATATCTTTATTTCATTTTTGGGCAATATGAATAGTAACTTCGGTAAATTTTATTAACATGGTAAAAGGGTAAATCGAGAAATTAAGGGTAAAAATAGTATTATAGAATTACCCCAACACTTGTCTTGATATAATTGTATGATTATAATTTTCTCTAAAATATAATTGGGTCGAAATGGTATCTATTGGAACCCACTTTGACAAGATTAACACATTTAATTTATTTTATTTAAAGAAAAGTGAAATATGTCTCACTCAAACTTTAATAATTAAATTATTTTTCATATAAGGTTATACAGAAGATAAATTAGATTATAAATACACATTTGAAATCTAATTTTTTTTCTTTATCAGGACAATTTATTTTTAATTTTTAGGAATTGAATAATTACCTTAAAGACTTATACTTGGATGATGAAAAAATTAATTAATTGATAAAAAATCAATAAAACAATTTTTATTAAAATATTAATAACCATCAAAAGTCCAAAAAACATGACCAAACCTTATTGGTCGAGTATATCTTGACCATAATCATACAAGGGTCTAATTATTGACCATTTTGAGGCTTATAGAAGAGATTATGACACTTATATCATTTTATTTAAAATGAAGATAAATTTGTCACATTCATGTTTTAAAAGAGTACAACATTTTTAATGTTGGGTTTTTCAAAATATAAATTTGACTACAAGTATTATTTTTAAATATAATGGATTTATATTCATCATATTCCTTTTGTTAATTTTTATTGAACAAATTAGTATATTAAATAATTACAAAAAATTGAGGTAGTAATTCTTTTATTAATGAAGAGATCAAATAAATGTTATTTAAAATATTTTAATAAATATAATTTTGGGTAATTATTATTTCAAATTAATTTTCTATATTATACTGACCCCTTATATATATAGTGAAATATTTTTATATAGGTTCGTTTTTTATTTTCATATTTTTAAAAATTCATGAAATAAATAGTGTCAAAATTGACACTATTGATATTTATTCAAAAAAGGGTTTTCTTAAATTATTTTAAAATCATAAAACATTTTTTAAAAATATATAATAATTATGATATTGTCAAAAATGTTTTAAAGTATTAACTTATGGCCTAATTGACTTCAAATAAGTAAAAATTTCACCCTTTTAATATTGAAATATTTGTTACCCTAGTTAAAAATTAAATAGAATAACTAAGTATTAATTAAAATGATAATGCTACAATTGACATAAATAATTGTCTAAAATTTATTGGTTAATGATATTAAATCCCTATATAATACCATATTCTAAATTGGTACATTTTGGAGGTTTTTAAGTGGGTTTCGGTTTTATTATAAATTAATATATTTTGAGGTTTCCAAAAGTGTCCCTCACCTCAATTATAAAAGGGAACTTTCTCCCTCAACTATTAACTTCATTTTGAGCCTTAAATATTGACCGTACCCTAACCATTTACCTTATAAACTTCCATAGAAATATTATAGAGGTCATGGTCTTCTTTAAATAGCAAATATAGTGCTCTAAGAGGATATTTAGAGGAGGCACATCGAAGAAGAGGTAATATCATTTACCGATTCTTTAAAACTTATTTCTTCTTCTACTTACAACTCATGAGTTGTTTCATTATAAAGTAATAAATCTAGTAGTATGTATATAATTAGAGGTTATTTTTATTATTAAACAACCATAATCCACCTTCTACCCATCCTATGAAAAATGAAATCACCACACGTGCGTATGTACGACTTATCATCTCCACACCGTGGTGTAATCCGTTTTCACCACCACCTTACATGGATGGGTATAATGATATAATTAGTATATATATATATATATGATTAATATAAAATTATATTTATTATGAGATACTATACACCATCCACTTCAATACCATTCAACAATTATGGGAACGACATCATCGCTCGTGCATACGTACGACTTACCATCTCCACGGTGCGATGTGATTCATTCTACATAATCTTCATTAAAGCATGATTATATAAATGAATTGAATGAATACATATGAAATATATTATGCTAATAACATGATGTAAATTATATAACTATAACCTAAAAATAGGAATAAGAACTTATCTGACAAAACATGCATAAGAACATAAAGCAGTTAATACCCAAATAACAAGTAATAATGAAATGTTACTAACAAACAGATGAAAATATGTTATCATAAAAATGATTATGATTCTAGAATAAATCAGTAACATTATTTAAATCATTATTCATGAGTTTCAGATATATACAAATCATATCAGACTTAAGGTAAGGAATAACTTTTCAAATCTTGTTTTTATCCGAGATTGTTTATTCATAAGTATTTACTAGGGTATATTTATCATTCTCATAAATGTTTCCTAAATATTTATTTCAAAATATTCTTTATATAATTCTATAATTTTACCCATCGGTTAATTTTTATTAAATGGTATGAATGGAATCTTTTTTCATTTTTGGAACGAGGAACTTTTTGACTTTTCCGACAAAAATACGAGAAGAATGTTTTTTTAACTCGTACAACATGAACCGATTTTTAAACTTTCATAATGCCTTATTTAATTGAAGATTTCCGTAAAATATTACAAGGTTATTTTCACATAAAATGATTTATTCTAAAATTTTATGGCATTTTTAGGAAGGAAATCTTTTTTTAATAATAAAGGATATTTTCCTCAAGAATTGATTTCAAGTGTTTTCTCAAAATTATTTTCCATATAAGATAAAACTATTTAAATAGGGTAATATTTATAACCCTGTTATTACTATGATTTTATTATGTTTGTGATGGAATTTTATTTTGGAAATCCATTTGTTTTATATCAATTATGATGGAATTATGTTTAAGAGACCCATTTTGTAATATCCCAGATCCTAGAAAGGTATGTTCTCATTTAATTTTTGGTTTGAATCCCTTTTTTTGGTTAATTAAGTTATTACTCAAGTACTATAGGAGGATTGGGGGTGTTTTGAGGGTTCAAAAAACAAAAAGTGGAGAAAAAGGGGTTTTCTAGGTAGGCTGCACGACTTGCGCACAGTTAGTGCTAAACGTGTGAACAGCCTAGGAAATCGTGAAAGAAGTGTGTTTTTGGATAGTGGATTCGACACTGTTTACGTACGGTTTGGAAAACCGTAAGGGTAAACTATGTTTCCCAGAAACCTTTTAAAAAAATTACAATTATTCCACTCTGGGATTTTTGACCAAAAATCGATATTTCCTCCCATTTCACCGCTCTTCACCCTAGGAACGAACCAAAACTCCCAAGGGCTCCAAGAGATTAATTTACCTCGTTTCTAAGGTATTTTTGGTTCCATTGGTTGTAGACCAAAGCTCTGGGTAATGCTAATCCCATCCTTGCTTCTCTTTTGGGTTTAGGGTTTGTATATTATTCTCATCTCTTTTCGAAGCTCTAAAACCCAACTCTTTGGGTGAGTTTTAGGTTTAATCTTAAAAGGATGGTTGAAGTGCGATCTAAGGTCTTGATTAAGAGTGCATTCACCCGCATAATCAAGGTAGGTGGTCTACAAGTTATATCCCACGGTTTATTTGTGGATTTGTGAATGTGTGGTTTTGTTCTTGGGTGTCTCTTGGTATGTTTTGATTAACAATGTAATTTATTGGTAAAATGGTTATTAAAAAGGTAAGTGGGAACCCTCATGATCCCCATGGGATGCCTTGAGGGTTATGAGACTAAACTAGGGCCACCCCTGGGGTGAGCCAACTTTCTTGGACCTAGGGATTTGGGAAGAAAAAGTGAGATTGTTGAGTATTTATGTAGAGCCCTTGATAAACATGTTGATGTTATTGCTTGTGTTGGAATAGAATCTAGGTGATGCACCAAGGTATAGTAATAACCTAAGGGATATTGGGTTAATATGTGGAAATGATTAAAGACCACAATGTAATGGATTTTGAGTATGGTAATGAAGCCTAGTGAGTTAGGCATAATGAACAAATCCTAGTGAGATAGGCACAATGAATGAATTCTTAGAGAGATAAGCGTAATAAAAATATAATTGGGCTAAATGGATAAATGATGTGAAATTTGGCAATTATGTTAATGGGTTAAGGCATGGTATTAACTCTCATGTTATTGTTATGGTTTATGTTTGCCTTGGGAAATGGTTGCGATGTTTTGTGAATGGTTGATGGATATATATATATATATATAGCATATATGCATGGATTGGTAGGGTGGGGTATTGACTGAGGTTCTACGCCCACGGGTCGAGTTGGACTGATGCTCTAAACTCCACCCCCAATGCATAGGTTATGGATGAGGACTAAGGCTCTATTCTCCTAACAGTTTCATCCATCTGGACTGAGGGTTCGAGGTGAGGATATGGTTTTCATGATGAAGTTAGTCCTATTGAGATAGAATAGCAGCATGTTTTACCTCATGCATGTGATTGTGTACTTTAAGCCCATGTAAATTGTTCTGGTTGATAAACCCATGATAAATGCATTGGAAATGGTATGTAATGGGGAATGGGGTGAAATGGTAAGATACAGAAATGGTAATAAATTTTGGTAATTGACCTAAACTGGTTAGGGGAACTTGATCTTTTCTTGTCATTTTTTATTCATTTCCATTTTTCATGCACAATATTTCATACCGGATATTTTGTAGACACTATTGGTGGTGGCCTACTGAGTTGTACTCACACCCTGCTCGAGCTGCCGTTGGGTACCCGATCAGACTTCATGTTTTCAGGTTAGAAGAAGGGAAAAGGATATTGCTAGGTAGTTGGGTTGACATGTGTGTATGTGGAGGAGGATCCAGAATTGGTGTCGAGACCATTTTGGGGACTTTGCTATTTATCTTCATTTTTGGTTTGTTCACTTTTTCACTTGTAGCATGGCATTACATATTTACTGTTGGACATGGTTGTACCCCGTTTGGGGGAATGGTTATTTTTGTATGCTATGGTATTATTGGTAATTATTCCAATATTTTTTTATCATATATTGTGTCTTACTCAGATAATAAGGGGGTATAGTCTCCCCAATTGACTATTTGGACCCCTGCTGCTAGTCAGCAACCTTTGGTGTATGGGGAGGTGCATTTAAGGTCATGTAACCACTTGGCTCGGAGCACCGGTTTAGTGGCTTCTAGGTCGAGGATGTTACAAAGTGGTATCAGATGAGGTCTTTCTTCTCCTGCTATGTAATCTTGTTATTTGGGATGGTACATGGGAGTTAGGATGTGTCGGGCCTTGGTAATGAGCTTGTTCTTGGGAGTATCTAACCCATGTACGAGGGAAACCCCAAGTCACCCCGGGTGGGAGATGTTGTTCATGATTGTGCAATGTTACAGTTGATGGTATTTCACCATTTGGTGATGCACATGTTGTGTGATGTGATTGTTTTATGATATTTGGCTCATGGACTTAATGGAATGAAGTTGGGAATTCATGCATCATTTTAAGAACCTAGAGAGATAGGTGGAATGCATCATGGTAGGCACACAAGGGTTGGGTGTGTGAGGCATGAAAGACAGAATTCACCTTGCATTTTGATTATTGAAAATGGAAAATGCTGTAAATGAAACAATGCAAGGGGGTAAAGATAAAATAATGATAGGTGATGATTAATGAAATATATGTAATTAAGTGTTTTTAATGAATTAAAATGTTGTTGTAACATATTGTGTGAGCCTTGTGGTGGTGCATGGTTGTTTACCCTTGTGGACCATGGCCCGTGGTAGGGATGGTCGAGGTGGTGTTTTTGGGAATGTTAAGGGGTTTTTTGGTTGGTGAAGAGCCTTCTTGTTTTGAAGTTGTGAAAGTTTTATGGTATGTGTTCTAAACTTCATGTTTGTAAATGTAGAGAAATTCCACCACAACATTGAGCACTGGTTGAGAAATAAGAGGATGTTGGTGAGAACACTCCTCTAGTAGAGGGGAAATAGAATGTGGTGATCCAGGAAAGTGGGGAAGAGTGGTTCCAAGAGAACTTGGTTTGTTTTATACAGATGATGGAACAGGACCCAAGGTGGGTCGCATCGCGTATGTTTGAGCTGACCATAGTGTTTCAGCTACAACACCCTCCGACCTTTACCGGAGAGGGTGGTCCAGAGGCAGCAGAGTGCTGGATAGAGTTGATCCAGATGATTCTTGACCATCTAGAGACTCCGGATGGGAAGTGGGTCAAGTTGACAGCTTATATGTTGTGGGGTCAGGGAAAGCGTTGGTGGGACATCCTGGCTCAGACTGAGCAGGCTGAGAGGATGCTGTGGAAAGATTTCCATGAAAAGTTTCTGGAGCATTTTTACCTAGAGACTTTGAGGCAAGAGAGGTCTGAAGAGTTCATGATTCAGACCCAGGGATCAATGTTGGGGATGGAGTATGCTGGCCACTTCACTGACCAATGTTGTTTTGTTCCATCATTGGCGGGGGATGAGGCAGCAGTTACGAGGCATTTCTAGGATGGGATAAGACATGAGATCAGATCTCTGGTTAATATCTTTCACTTGAAGAGGTTTACAAAAGTATTGGATCAAGATTTGATCTTAGAAGGGAACCTGAAGGGAGTTTCAGGTAGTGGTTTTGTCGTGCCAGTTGGGCAGACAAGTGGTGCAGCTTCTGAGGTCCAGAAGTTCCATTTTGGATGTTTTGGCAAGGTGGAAGTGTGAATGGTAGTCGGAAGAGAGGGTCATCCTCTCAGGGTGGTGATCAGGTGTTCTGCTATCAATGTAGAAGGTCGGGGCACATGCGTGGCCTGTGTCCTTGACCTCCAGTTGAGTTCCGATTATGTGGCAGATTGGGACATGTGCAGAGGTTCTGCAGGAACCCTCAGTAGGTGAGCATGAATGTTGGTGATAGACAGATTCTAAGAGGAGGCAAGGGATCAGTTGCTCCGTCTCAGGTTTGTAGTTGGATCTTCACGAGCCGTAAAGGTAGGGGCGATGGACGTGGAACTCCAAGGCCAGATCACCCACATCAGCAGGGCAATACAGTGTAGGGAACATAGGTGGGAGCCCAGGGTAGAGGGGCAGGTGAGCTTTACGTAGTTTAGTCTATACCTGGTGATGGTGAGGCTGGACCATCGACTGTTTGAGGTATGATCCTTATAACATCTATACTTTCTAGTGCGTTGTTTGACACTGGTGCCACGCACTCTTTTATTTCTACTCATCTTGTTGTAGTGTTGGGTTTTCCTATGGAGATTTTGTGTGGGGTTATGTCAATTGACACTCTGTTGGGGGTGCGAAATGAATATATCAGGTAGTGTAAGGAATGTTCTCTAGAATTTGGTGGGTATCGTTTCCTGTGGGACTTGTTCATTCTCAAGATTTCGGGATTTGACCTTATCTTGGGTATAGATTGGTTAGTGTTTTATCGGGAGAACATTTACTATTACCATATCAGGGTATCATTCATGTCACTTGAGGGTGATGCTTATGTCCATTGCAGAGAGTGGGATGTTCGAGCAGGTCGTGCGGTACCGTTTTGTCAGTAGTTGGGTAGGCTTACAAATCAAGTAGCTTGCATTGTGCTTGATGATGAAAGATGGTAACCATTTGTCTTCCCTCCAGTAGTGGATCAGTTTTAGGATGTGTTTCCTGAGGATTTCTTGGGGTTTCCACCTAAGAGGGATGTTGAGTTGACGATTGAGTTACTATAGGGAGCAGAGCCAGTTTCTATTTTTCCATACCGAATGGCACCGACAAAAATGCAGGAGTTGAAGGTTCAGCTTGAGGAGTTGGAGTGTAAGGGGTTCATACATCCTAGTACATCTCCTTGGGGATCTCCTGTGCTTTTTGCAAAGAAATCTGACAGGTTATTAAGGCTGTGTATTGATTATCAGAAGTTAAATCAGATGACAGTGAAAAATTAGTACCCTCTTCCTATAATTGATGACCTATTTGATCAATTGAGGGGTGAATCGGTGTTTTCTAATATTGATATGAGATTGAGTTATCACTAGTGGAGGGGGAGGCCTTCTGATGTACCGCTGATAGCTTTCAAGAGTCGGTACATGTTGTTTGAGTTTGGGGTGATGCCTTTCATCTTGTCTAATGCACCGACTGTGTTTATGAATTTGATAAACCAAATATAACACCCTTATCTGGATCAGTTTGTGGTTGTCTTTGTGGAAGACATTTTGGTGTACTTGAAAACTCGTGAAGATCATGCCCAACATCTTGAAATCGTTTTAAGTACACTAAGATATCATCGACTATATGCCAAGCGGTCAAAGTGTCAGTTATGGA
This sequence comes from Viscum album, assembly GCA_963277665.1. Classification (NCBI taxonomy): domain Eukaryota; kingdom Viridiplantae; phylum Streptophyta; class Magnoliopsida; order Santalales; family Viscaceae; genus Viscum; species Viscum album. The sequence goes on from OY728160.1 coordinate 1,861,124,951, forward strand.
TTGAAGAAGTTCATTTTCTGGGTTGCATCATCTCTGAGGTAGGTGTGTCAGTGGATCCAGTGAAAGTGCAGGTTGTTGTGTCTTGGGAGAAGCCCAAGATTTTTTAGATGTTCAGAGTTTTTTGGGTTTGGCTGGGTATTACTGGAGGTTCATCCAGGCTTTATCTTGTTTGGTAGCACCCCTGTCAGCCTTGACCAAGAAGGGAATCCGGTTCGAATGCTCTAAGACTTGTGAGAATTACTTTCCAGAGTTGAAAAAGTGATTGACGATTGCACCGATCTTGATCTTACCCGAGTCAGGTAGGAAGTATATCATATTTGGTGATGCGTTCGACATCGGGCTTGGGGCTGTGTTGATGCAAGATGAGTGGGTTGTGGCTTATGGGTCAAGGAAATTGAGACCCCATGAGCAGATTTATCCCACTCATGATCTTGAGTTGGCTGCTTTAGTGTATTCCTTAAAGTGTTATAGGTACTACTTTTTTGGGAAATAGTTCACAGTGTATACTGATCACAAGAGTCTAAATTATATTTTTTCACAATGGTATTTGAATCTTCGACAAGGAATATGGGTTGAGTATCTCCACTCTTTCGAATTTGAGATGGTATATAGACTGGGGAAAGGGAACAATGTTGCCGATTCTTTGAGCAAGAAGACTCAGAACCTGGTGGTTCAAGAATCCATCACCAAGTGGAAGGTGATGGCTTTGTTTGCAGAGATGCACCTGGAGGTGTGGGAGGAAAATGGTCTGATGACTCTTTCTTCCGTGATGGTAGAGTCAATAATTTTGAGTCAGGTTAAGGAAATTCATCTCGACGATCTAGAATGTTTGGCCATGAAGGAAATAATTAAAGGTAGGGAGCCACCTTTTGGCTGGGTCGTCAGTGTGGATGAGGTTGTTTGTGTTCATGGTCATGTGGTTATGCCGGTATGCATGTGGGAGGAATTGATGTATGAGTTCCATGCATCAAAATTGTTAGTGCATCCTGGTTTTACCAAGATGTATCGTGATCTCCATAGATAGTTTTGGTGTCAGAGAATGAAAAGGGAAGGTGCAGGCTTTTTGGCACAGTGTCTTACCTGTCAGTAGGTGAAGGTTGGGCATCAAAACCCAAGTGGTTTGTTACATTCAATGACCATTCTATAATGTAAGTGGGATTATGTGATGATGGATTTTGTGGTGGGTCTTCCAAGGACGTATCATTAAAATTATGCAATATGGGTGGTTGTGGATCGACTAACGAAAGTGGCTCATTTCTTACCTATTCCAAAGACTTACACAGTTGACTAGTTGGGTGAGTTGTATGTTTGGAAAATATTATAGTTTCATGGTGTACTGTGGACTATAGTGTCAGATCGTGATCCTCGTTTCATATCGTGATTCTGGAAAGTGTTGTAGAAGGCGCTTGGTACTCAGGTGATTTTGAGTACGACTTTCCACCCGCAGAAGGGCGAGCAGTCAGAGCGTATGATCCAAGTGTTGTAGGACACGTTGAGGTATTGTTTGTTGGATTTTAGTGGTTCTTGGGAAAAACACTTGTCACTTGTTGAATTTTCCTACAAAAACATTTTTCAAGCTACAGTTCAGATCGCACCGTTTGAGGCACTCTATGGGAGGCCATGTAGATCACTACTATGTTGGTTGGAGGACGGTGAAACCGAGCTATCAGGACTGAGTCTCGTGTAGGAGACTTCAGATAAAGTTGAGTTGATTCAGAATCATATGGAAATGGCTCAGAGTAGATAAAATTTGTATGCAGATCAGAGGTGTATATCTCTTGAGTTTTAGGTGGGTGATAGTGTGTTCCTTAGGGTATCTCCAAGGTTGGGTCACCGACGGATTAGGAAATAGTGAAAGTTGGAACCCAGGTATGTGGGGCCATTTGAGAGAGTGGAGAGGATCGGGCTGGTGGTGTACTGATTGGCTCTTCCACAACGGTATATTGTGATGCATGATGTCTTTCATGTGTCGCAGCTTCAGTGGTATCACCCTGACTCAACTCACATGGTGGATGTTGAGATTGTTGAGCTTGAGGTTGATGCATCCTTTGATAATCATTCTATTCGAATCATGGATTGTAGTGAGAAAGTCTTGCGGGGCAAGGTTGTGCCATTGGTGCGAGTACTATGGCATCATGGGAATGTTCAGGAAGAAACTTGGGAGAGAGAATCAGATATGCAGGCTCAATGGCCCGATATGTTTTCCTTGGAAGTGAAATGAATCTTGGGATCTCGTCTCAAGGACGAGCCATAATAAGGTGGGGAGGTTGTAAGATCCTGGATCTTGGAAAGGTATGTTCTCATTTATGTTTTGGTGTGAATCTCTTGTTTTGGTTAATTAAGTGGTTACCCAAGTCCTAGAGGAGGATTGGGGGTGTTCTGAGGGTTCAAGACACAAAAAGTAGAGAAAAAGGGGTTTTTTGGGTAGGCCACATGACCTGGACATGGTTAGTGCTAATCATGCAGATAACCCAGGAAACCATGCAAGAAGTGTGTTTTTGGACAATGGCTTCTACACGGTTTGTTCACGGTTTGAAAAACTGTGCGGCCTAGAAAATTTTTAAAAAAATTAAAATTTTCCCTCTCCAAGATTTTTAACCCCAACTCGATATTTCCTCCCATTTCATCCCTCTTCACCCTAGGAATGAACCAAACCTCCTAAGGGCTCCAATAGATCAATATCCCTTGTTTCTAAGGCATTTTTGCTGCTGTTGGTTGCGGATCGAAGCTCCAGGTAAGGATAATCCCATCCCCTTTTCTCTTTTGAGTTTATGATTTGTATATTCTTCTCCTCTCTTTCTGAAACTCTAAAACCCTAATCTTTTGGTGAGTTTTATGTTGAAGCTTCAAACGTTGGTTGAAGTGGGATCTGAGGTCTTGATTAAGAGTGCATTCACCCGTATAATCGAGGTAGGTGGTCTACAAGTTATATCCCATGGTTTATTTGTGGATTTGTGCATGCGTGGTTTTGTTATTGGGTGTCTCTTGGTATGTTTTGATTACCAATGCATGTTTTAGTAAAATGGTTATTAAAAAGGTAAATGGGAACCCTCACGATCCCCATGGGATGCGTTGAGGGTGATGAGACCAAACTAGGGCCACCCATGGGGTGATACGACTTTCTCAAACCTAGGTATTTGTGAAGAACAAGTGAGATTGTTGATTATTTATGTAGAGCCCTTGATAAACATGTTTATGTGATTTCTTATGTTGGAATAGAATCTAGGTGATGCACCTAGGCTTAGTAATAACCTATGGAATATTGGGTTAATATGTGGAAATGATTAAAGACCACAATGTAATGTATTTTGATATTGGTAACGAAGCCTAGTGAGTTAGGTATAATGACCAAATCCTAGTGATATGGGCCCAATTAGTGAATTCTTAGTGAGATAAGCATAATAATAAGGGAATTGGGCTAAATGGATAAATGATGTGAAATTTGGAAATTTTGTTAATGGGTTAAGGCATGGTATTAACTCTCATGTTATTGTTATTGTTTATATTTTCCTTGGGAAATGGTTGTGATGTTGTGTAAATGGTTGATGTATATATATATATATATATATATATATATATATATATATAGAATATGCACATGGCTTGGTAAAGTGGGGTATTGACTGAAGTTCTATTCCCATAGGTCGAGTATTTTCCTTGGGAAATGGTTGTGATGTTGTGTGAATGGTTTATGGATATATATATATATATAGAATATGCACATGGCTTGGTAGAGTGGGGTATTAACTAAGGTTCTACACCCATGGGTCGAGTTGGACTGATACCCTGAACTCCACCACTAATGCAGAGGTTAGGGATGAGGACTGAGGCTCTATTCCCCTAACGGTTGCATCCACCCAAACTAAGGCTTCAAGGTGAGAATATTGTTGTCATGATGAAGTTAGTCATAGTTAGATAGGATAACATTGTGTTTTACCTCATGCATGTGATTGTGTACTTTAAGCCAGCGTAACTTGTTGTGGTTGATGAACCCATGATAAATGCGTTGGAAATGGTATGTAATGGGAAATGGGAAGAAATTGTAAGATAAAGAAATGGTAATAAATATTGGTAATGGACCTAAACTGGTTAGAGGCACTTAATATTTTCTTTTCATTTATTATTCATTTTCCTTTTTCATGCATGATTGTTTATACCAGATATTTTGTATACACGGTTGGTGGTGGTCTACTGAGTTGTACTCCCACCCTACTCGGGCCGCCATTGGGTACCCAAGAAGACTTCATGTTTGTAGGTCAGGATAAGGTAAAAGTCTCTTGCTAGGTAGTTGGGTTGTCATGGGTGTACGTAGAGGAGGACCCGAACGTGGTGTAGGGGGAATTTTGGGGACTTTGCAGTTTGTCTTTATTTTGGGTTTTGTTCACTTTTTCACTTGTATCATGGCATGGAATATTTACTGTTGGACATGGTTGTACCCCTTTTGGGGGAATGGTTGTTTATGCCTGATCTGGTATTATTGGTTATTATTCTGGTATTTTGTTTATCTTATATTGTGGATTATTCTAATAAGAAAGGTGTATAGTCTCCCCAATTGACTATATGGACCCTTGATGCTAGTCGGAAACCTTTTCTGTATAGGGAGGTGCGCTTAAGGACATGTAACCACCTGGATTGGAGCACCGATTTAGTGGATTTTGGGTCAGGGACGCTACACATTTTATTTCCTGGGTTATGCATTAGTGAATGTTTTTATATTTTTTTGGCACTCATAAGAATGGTTTCATTTTGATATGGGTGGGACCTATATATCTCTACAATACATTGGGTAAGGATTTATATATCATGATATAGACATGATTGGAAATACAAGTAAATCAAGTTTAGTAATATAGGGATGGAATGAGGAGTGAACTTAGTTCAGTAATGGACTTTGTCCGCTATGATGGTATCGACAATGAGCCTTGACTAATATGAAATGATTTTCTATGATTATGTGTGTGTGACACGAAATTTTATGTATTATGTTATGACTATTGGGATTTCATTTCACTTTTACGATTTATCTCATGACATGATATTATGATCTTTTATAAGCAGGATATGATTTTCAAATGATATGTTCTTATGATTATGATATGATTGATATTTCACTTTTTTACCCTTACTGAGAACTTGTGCTCACCCTTTCTTATATTTCTTTTCCCCAGGTCATGAAGAATGGTATTAAGTAAGATATATCAAAAAGGAGTCTAGTTATGAAGAAATAAGTGAGAGATAATGTGGATGTTTTATGAACCAGTTGTTTATGTTTACCAGTTTCTAAAGACACTAAACTTATATAGTCCTAGTGTGTTTTTTGTTATGTTATGTAATAAATATTCTTCAATGTTGAATTAAAATATACATGTAATGTACATGCTATTATAATTGGTATCAGAGAAAATGGTATAGTTATCCTTTAGAAACTAGGATGAGAGAACCTTAGTAAGAACCCTAAGGATATGTGTAAGTATAGGTTACAATCATATACTAGTTTATTAGATATGTTCATGAATAACCTAGGAAAAAACCTAAACTATTCTAAATTGAAATTTTAATCTTGAATTATGTGGTTTTCCCATTATGATTAGTGTTGTTCACACTATGCTTCTTGCTTTTAATTAGTGGATGGAACCTAATGGAACCACGTTAATGATGAATGCAATGAGAAATGAAATGATTGTCCCCTTTATCAACCAAATGTTATGGGATATAGAATAAAAAAAATTGTTACCATGATCACACAACTTTCTCAAGCTATGAATCATGTTAGACTTCCAAACGAGAAAAGGAGGGAGCAACATTATGTTGAATCCTTCATGAGGTAGTGTCCACCTTCATTCAACGGGTCTTCTGATCAATTAGTGTATGAACAATGGATCAATACCACTAAAAGATATTTTCAGTTCTATAATGTTCTAAACATGATAAATTCATCTTAGTATTATATTGTTTGGAAAGTGAAGCTGATCATTGGTGGAATATTATCAAGAATATGAGGCAAAGCGATGAAATTTAGTCCATAGAATGGGATGAGTTCAAGAATTTATTTTTCAATAAGTACATTCCTCACATTCTTCAAAAAAATATGGAGAATAAGTTCCTTGAACTTAAGTAAAATTATGGTGAATATGTTTCTACCTACAAATAAAATCTTACAAGACTTTCAAGGCATGCTTCTGGAATTATTATCCAACCCAAGAGTAAAATATATCGATTCTTTAGTGGCTTAAGACCAAGTCTTTGAAGGGAATTAGCCATAAGGGACTTCAATAGCTACGAGGAAATTGTTCTATGTACTATTAAGGTTGATATAGATATTGGAGTAACCCATCAGTCATATAGGTTTGATGAGAATAGAAAAATAGAATTTAGAGGAATATCTAAAGGCCACACTAAAAAGAAGATGAGTTTTTCCTTATGCTCAATGTTTAGAAATAAACGTGGAGGGAATTGTCTTAAAATGACTAATAAATGTTTTAAGTGTGTAAAATAAGGTCATTGGGCATTTGAATACTGAAGTGATTGGAAAAATATGTCTAATGATGCGAAAAAAGAAAAATCTTCACAAAATGCACCTCCGAAACTTCAATTCTACAAGTGCAAGGAAATGGGGAATTATGCCAATCAATGCCCAAATCCAAGGGTTATTGATGATGATAGATGTCAACAAACTCCTAAGGCCAAAGAAAAAGGAATGTCACATGAAATCACTATCCGTGATGTGAAGTACGATAATGAATTGGTGAAAGGTACACTTACCATCCACTCTAAACTATCAAATGTTATATTTTATTCTGGATCCACTCAGTCTTTTATTTCTGAATAACTTTCTAAGGGAATGACTATATTACCTCAATATTTAGATATTTATTTAGCTACGACAACTCCTAATGGTACAATGGTTGCATAAAAAGTTTATAATTCTTCTCAGGTTGAAGTTTGTGGGAAAGTGTTTCCTAAAAATATTGCAATCCTTCCTATAGTGGAATTTGATGTGATTTTTGGCATGAATTGTCTTTATCTATATGGATCTCATATCAATTTCCATGGAAGGGAAGTCACATTTCATATTCAAGATCAATCTAAGCTCATCTATCTATGCATGGATGAATATAACCTTATAGTATAAATTTCTTCCATCTTATGGGTCTTGAATCCTATAAATGAAGGTTATTTGTCTCAAATGGTTGGGGAGAAAGTCATTATTAATAATAAACCCACTGTACGGGAGTTTGATGATGTCTTTGTAGAGGTATTTCGAGGTCTTCCACCAAATCATGATGTTGTGTTTTTAATAGAACTCATACCGGGTGCTATACCTATTTCAAAGACACCATATAGAATAGATCCAATTGAGTTGTAGGAATTGAATAATCAACTCCAAGAGAATCTTGATAAGTATTTCATATTCCCAAGTGTGTCACCTTGGGGAGTACCTGTTCTGTTTGTTAAGAAAAAAGATGGATCAATGAGACTCTGCATTGATTATCAAGAACTTAACAAGATCACTATCAATAAAAAATATCATATTCCCCGCATTGATGAATTACTTGAGCAACTACACAGAGGTCAATACTTTTCCAAGATCGATCTTCATTTAGGATGTCATCAATTAAGGGTCAAAAATGAGGATATACCAAAGATGACATTATATACAAGGTATGGACACTATGAATTTATAGTGATGCATTTTGGTCTTACTAATTCTCCAGCTATCTTCATGGATCTAATGAATAGAGTCTTTAGAGAATATCATGATCAATTTGTGGTAGTCCTTAAAGATGATATTCTTGTCTATTAGAAGAGAAAGGAAGAACATGAAGAACACTTGATAATTATACTGAAGACCCTGAGAAAGGATAGGCTTTATGAGAAATTTACCAAGTGCGAATTTTGGCATAAAAAAGTTTCATTTTTGGGTCACATAATCTCAACAGAAGGGATATATATGTATCCATCCAAAACAAAAGTTGTTGAAAGTTGACTGAGACCAAAAATGGAAACTGAGATCCGAAGTTTTATTGGTTTGGCTCAATATTATCAACATTTTGTGAAATATTTTTCACGGTTATCTAATCAACTCACCAATATGACTCAGAAAGGAGTTATGTTTGTTTAGATGGAGCCAGTGCACTTGTGCTTAAAAAAAATATTAGCCAGTGCACTTGTGCTTAAACTTCCTTGTAGTGGAGAAAGGTTTGTGATCTATAGTGATGCATACAAGAAGGTGTTGGGATGTATTCTCATGAAAAATGATATGGTGATATCTTATGCCTCAAGATAGTTGAAAATTCATGATAAAAATTACCCAACTCATGATTTGGAGTTATCTATAGTAATCTTTTCATTAAAGATATGAAGGCATTATCTTTATGGTGAAAGGTGTGGTATTTATACTGATAATAAAAGTTTAAGGTATATTTTCACACAAAAGGATCTGAATTTGCGCTAAATAAGATGGTTGGAGTTGATTAAAGATTACGACTGCTCAATACATTACCACCTTGGGAAAGTAAACAATGTTGAAGATGCTTTGAGTTGACAAGACCATGCTAGCCTATCCATGATGAGGATCACAAAATATCCAATATTTATTGATTTTTAAAGGATGGATCTTGAAATTTTAAAAGGTGAAATAATATATTTCTGAAATGAGTGTTCAATTATCTATACAAGTGAAGATTAAGGCGGAGTATAGGAAATATGTAGAGATACAAAATAAGGTGAGAAATGTTCCTGAATTTAACCTTGATAGTGATTAAATAATATGGTTTAGGAACATGCTTTGTATTCCCCCCATAAGAGAATTAAAGAAGGATCTATTGGATGAGGCTCATAGTTCTTCATTCTCTATTGACCCTAGAAGCACAAAGATGTACAAGGACCTGAAAGAGTATTTCTGGAGGGATGGCATGAAAAGAGATGTCCCTGAATATGTCTCTTGATTCTTGGTTTGTGAGCAAGTTAAGGCTGAGAGACATAAGTCTATGGGGATGTTACAACCATTACCCTTACCAGAATGGAAATGAGAAAACATCATTATGGACTTTATTGTCAAACATCGCAAAACATCTAAAAGCCAAAATTCTATATGGGTTATAATTGACTGACTTATGAATTCAACACACTTCATTGCTATTATAGATGATTTCTCTCTTGATCGAATTTCTAGGATATATGTAAAGGAAGTGGTAATATTGTATGGAGTACCACTTTCCATTATATTTGATCAGTATATGAGGTTTACCTCAAAGTTTTTGTGTAGTCTTCAGCATGCTATGGATAAAAAGTTATGTTTTTCAACTACTTATCATCCTCATACAGATGGTTAGTCTGAGAGCACAATTCAAAATATGGAAGACATATTGATAGCCTTCTCTCTTAATTTCAAAGGTGGTTGGGATCAACACCTACCTTTGGTGGATTTTTCTTAAAACAATAACTTTCACTCCAGTATATAGATGGATCATTATGAAGACCTATATGGAAAGAAGTGCAGAACTCCAACTTACTGGGATGAAGTTGGGGAAATAAATCTATTAGGACCTGATCTTGTTGATGAAATGACAGAAAAGGTAAAATTTATTCAACAACACATAAGAGAAGCTTAGAGTCAAAAAAAATTATAAATACAACTGAAGAAATGACCCAGAGTTTGAAGTTGGTGATATGGTGTTTCTACGAATATCATCATGGAAGAGAGTAATGAGATTTGGAAAGAAGGTCAAGCTGAGCCCTAGGTATATCAGTTCTTTTGAAATTGTGGATCGTGTTGGGAAGGCAATTTACCGATGAGAACATCCACCGAATATCTCTCAAGTAAATGATGTGTTCCATGTATATCTCTTGAGAAAGTACATACCCGATCCTTCACATGTACTAAGCTCATAAGTGGCACCGCTGGAGCAAGATCTTTCTTATAAAGAACAATCGATGGAGATTATAGATTGTAGTGAAAAAGTTCTACAAAAAAGGCCACTCACTTGGTTAAAGTTTTATGGAGGAACCACCAATTTGAAGAAGCTACATGAAAACTTGAGGATACGATGAGGGAGAGGTATCCTCATCTGTTTTTTTCCATGTGATGAATTTCAAGGGTGAAATTCAGTTTAATGGGGGTATAATGTAACACTCAGATGTTTTTTTTGAAATATTTTCTTTAAATAATTATTATTCTTCAGTAGCTTGATTAACACGAAATCATGAGTTAAAAAAACCATGAGATACCCTTATTATAAAATTACCATTATATCCTAGTGTTTAGGTTAGCGGGAATAATTATAACTAACTTATGAAAATTCATTTTCAATTCATTGGCTATCAATTATTTATGAAAAAAATAAATCAATTAGATAATTTTCTTTTTGAGTGATCTACTTTTTTTAATTAAATTATCAAGATATATATGTGTTATATACTTAATAAAATATTTTTTATATTCATCCAATGGATATTTTTGTCATAGTGTATGAATAATACATTATTTGATGTATAAAAACCAATTTTTTTTTAAAAATGTTAATTTTACTCCTTTGAATGGAGAACCCCTTTTAAATTAATATCTTAACACATTATTAATTTTTATATGAAAAATGAACATGTTATTTTGAAGAGGGATATAAAAATTAACTTTGGATGAATTTATGATATTTTTCTGATAACTTTCATGTTTTGATGAATAATAAAAATACGCTAAATTTTAATTGAAAATAATTTTTTAATTGAAATAATTTATTGGTTAAATTATATTATTAAATGGTTTAAAATTATAAATAGAATAAATTTTTACCATTTAATATAGTTTAGGTCATTGGAATTAATTTTTAATTAAATTTAGATGTAAAAACATTTCAATCTTTTTCAATATTTTAACTTTAAAAACCTCTTTTCTCATTTCAACAATGGGATTAATTTTAAATTAATTATTACAAATTCTGTGTTTTGAATTTTGAGAAATAGATTCCATATTTTTAATCATTAGGTCCAAATTATGTAAATATATTTATTTTATTTTTTGTCAATATGAATAGTAACCTTGGAAAATTTTGTTAACACGGTAAAAGGGTAAATCAGGCAATTAAGGGTAAAAATAATATTATAAAATTACCCTAACACTTGTCTTAATATAATTGGATGATTTTAATTTTCCATAAAATATACTTGGGTCGAAATTATATCCATTGGAACCCACTTGGATGAAGTTATCACATTTAATTTATTTTATTTAATGAAAAAGTGAAATATATCTCACTGAAACTTTAATAATTAAATTATTTTTAATATAAGGTTATACAGAATATAAATTAGATTATAAATACTCATTTGAAAGATACAATGTTTTTATTTATTGTGATAATTTATTTATAATTTTTAGAAAATAAATATTTTCCTTAAAGACTTATACATGGATGATGAAAAAACTAATTAATTGATGAGAAATCAATAATTTTTTAATTAAAATTTTAATAACCATCAAAAGGACCAAAAAATTGACCAACCATTATTTTTCGAGTATATATCAACCATAAGCATACAAGGGTAGACTTATTGACCATTTGGAGGCATATAGAAGAGATTATGACACTTATATTATTTTATTTAAAGTGAAGACAAAATTTTCACATTCATGTTTTAAAATAGTATAGCATTTTTTATATTGGTTTTTTCAGAAGATAAATTCGAATAAAAGTATTTCTATGAAATATAATGGATTTATATTCATAATGTTATTTTATTTTAAAATTTTATTCAAAAATAAGTATATTAAATAATTACATAAAAATAAAGTAGTAATTATTTTATTAATGAAGAGATTAAATAAATGTTATTAAAAATATTTTAATAAATATAATTTTGGATAATTATTATTTCAAATTAATTTTATAGATTAAATTTACCCCTTAGGGATATAATAAAACATTTTTGTCTAGGTTAAATTTTTTTATATTTTAAAAAACCCATAAAATAAATATTGTCAAAATTGACACTATTGATATTTTGTCAAAATAAGATTTTCTTAAATTATATAAAAATCATAAAACATTTTTTAAAAATATAGATAAATTATTATATGATCTAAAATGTTATAAATTATTCATTTATGGTGTAATTGACTTCAAATAATTAAATATTTCACCCTTTTAATATTGAAATATTTGTTACCCTAGTTAAAAATTAAATATAATAACTAAGTATTAATTAAAATGATAATGCTTAAGTTGATATTAAAAATAGTCTAAAATTTATTGGATGATGATATTAAAACCCTATATCATCTCATATTTTAAATTGGGAAATTTTGGAGGTTTTTATGTGGGTTTAGGTTTTATTATAAATTAATATTTTTTGAGGTTTACAAAAGTGTCCCTCGCCTCAATTATAAAAGGGAACTTCCTCCCTCAACTCTTCACTTTATTTTGAGCCTTCAATATCGACCATACCCTTAATAGTTCCATTAAAAAATTCCCTATAAACTTTATATAGGTCCTAGTATTCTTTAAAGACTAACTCTATTACTCTAAGAGGATATTTATAGGAGGAACATCAAAGAAGAGGTAATATCATTTACTGATTCTTTCAAAATTCTTTCTTCTTATACTTACACCTCATGAGTTATTTCAATATAAAGTAATAACTATAGTTTTACCTATATACTGAGAGGTTATTATTATTATGAAACAACCATAATCCACCTTCTAACCATCCTATGAAAAATGAAATCACCACGCGTGCGTACGTACGACTTACCATCCTCATGTTGTGGTGTAATTCGTTTTTCACCACCACATTACATGGATGGGTAAAATTATGGAATTAATAAATATATATATGATTATTATAAAATTATATTTATTCTGAGAAACTATACACCATCTACTTCAATACCATTCAACAATTATTGGAATGATATCATCGCTCGTGCGTACGAACGACTTACCGTCTCCACAGTGCGATGTGATTCATTCTACATAATATTCATTAAAGAATGATTATATAAATGGATTGAATGAATAAATATGATATATATTGTAAAAATACCATGATGTAAATGATATAACTATAACCTAAAAAGAGTAATAAAAACTTATTTGAAAAAACATGCATAAGAACATAAAGCAGTTAATACGCGAATAACGTGTAATAATGAAATGTTACTGACAAAAGGATGAAAATATGTTATCATAAAAATTATTATGATTATAAAATAAATTATTAACAACATTTAAATAATTATATAGGAGGTTTGGATACATACAAATCATATCATACCTAAGGTAAGGGATAACTTTTCAAATCTCATTTCTATCCGAGATTATTTATTCGTAACTATTTACTGGGGTATATTTATCATCCACATCCATGTTTACTAAATATGTATTTAAAAATATTCTATATATCCTTATATAATTTTACCCATTGGTTAATTTTTACTAAATGGTATGAATGAAATCTTTTTTCATTTTCAGAACGAGGTACTTTTTGACTTTTCCAGTAAAAATACGAGAAGAATGTTTTTTTAACCTGTAAGGAATGATTTTTATTATTATTTAATAATGACTTATTTAATTGAAAATTACCCTAAAATATAACAAGGTTATTTTCACATAAAGTTATTTCTTCTAAAATTGTGTTTCATTTTTAGGAAGGAAAACTTTTTTGAAGAAGAAAAGATATTTTCCTTAGGAATTAATTTCAAGTGTTTTATTATAATTTTTTCCATCTAAGATGATTCTATTTAAATAGGGTTATATTTATAAAAATATTATTAATATGATTTTATTGTTTTTATGATGGAATTTTATTTAGGAAATCCATTTTACTTATACTAATTATGATGGAATTATGTTTAAGAAACCCATTTTATTTCATGGGTTATGCTATGGTGAATGTTTTTATGTTTTTGTGGAACACGTAAGAATAGGTTCATTATGAGATGAGTGAGACCTATATATCCCTCAAATGTATTGAGTAAAGATTTATATCTCATGGGATATACATGACTTGAATGACAAGTAAATACAGTTCAATAATACAGGGCTGGAACGGGGAGTGAACTCAGTTCAGTAATGGACTTTGTCTGCTATGATGGTCTCAACAATGAGCCTTGGCTAATATTAAATGCTTTTCTATGCTTATGTGTGTTTTTTAAGAAATTTCATTTCTTATTTTATGACTATTGGGATTAAATTGCACTTTTATGATTTATCCCATGACATGATATTATGATCTTTTATATGCAGGATATGATTTTCAAATGTTATGTTCTTATGATTATGATATGATTGATATTTCCATTGTTTACCCTTATTGATCATTTGAGCTCACCCTTTCATATGTTTCTTTTACCTAGGTCATGAAGAAGGGTATTAAGTAAGATATGTCAAAAATGAGTCTAGTTATGAAGAAATAATCTGGAGAAAATGTGGATGTTTTATGAACCAATTGTTTATGTTTCCCAGTTTCTAAAGAAACTAAGCCTATATGGTCCTAAAATGGTTTTTGTTATGTTATGTAATAAATATTATTCAATGTTGAAGTAAAATCTATATATAAAGTACGAGCCATTATAATTTAGTTTTTCATTCTTTGAAGAAGTTAGTAATTTCTATTAAGTAATTTCCAAACATTGAGTCAAGGTGTTAGATTATTAATGATTACTTAAACTAGATATCATACTTGATAAACATTCACTTAGAAAAGTTGATAAAGATTTTAACAGAATTCAGAATCATTGTGAAAAATTATGATTCTCATAGGAAATACTATAGAGATATGAAAAATTGGTAAAGAAAGATAAATCATGATCTTAAATTTTTTGATAATATGTTTGAGACAACCAAGAATGATTTAAAATAATCAGAAGACTCCCTCAAAGAGTTATCAAATAGTTTTTCAGAGAAGATGAAGGAAGAAAAAGAAATTTTGGTTCCAAGAAGATAAAGATTTATATGGGAAAATAAATTCTCTTACAGATGTGATTAAAAATTTAAAGTATTACAAGGATGAGATTTTTGAAAAACTCAAGTCTTCGGAAGAGAATATTCAAAGCTAATAATAGAATATTCAAAACCTTTAAAAAAGAATCATTATCAGGAAATGATTCTTGAAAAATTTAAAGATGATCAGAAAAAAGCATTAAAGAAGTTTAATTCCATGGTTATAACCTTAATTAAAAACAAGTATTGATCTCTTTATACCTGAATCTTTTGTTGTAAAACTTTTTCAATTTCAAGTAGTTGTTATCCATTTTGTTTCACATAGTTTTTTTCCTAACCATTTCCAGGTACATTATTTTTTCTCCATTCCTTTTTTGTAAATCACAAAGGGGGATAATGTTTCAAAGATAATATTAGTCTAATAGGGAGAATGTTTAAGAAAGGGGGAAAATTCTTAAAAGAATAGATCTTTAACTAAGGGGAAGATATTTGTTTAAGAAAGGAAGAAAAATACTTAAAGATAAGAATATGATCCTTAGGGGGATTTCATAAACTAAGGAGGAGTTAGTCATATTAAGTCTTCTAAGAGTTATAAACTTAGGAGGGGATAAGTATTTATTTTTATGTTCAAATTTGAAATATTTTGGTCTTAATATTCTTTTTTGAAAATCATTCTTCGTGCTTTCCAAAAAAGGGGAGATTATTGAGTAAAACGTTTCCTTATGTATTTTCTCATTCCTTTATGTTTTCAAAATCACAAAAACGTTTCCTTTACTAATATATTTCTTATATAAGGAATTTTATTTGAAAATATGATTATAATTAGAATTATGTTATTTAATCTTTTTATGCTATTTTCTAGCTAAGACTAAAATTCCTATCCTTAAAATCGATTAGACAATAGGATCAATGAAAATCAGATCAATATTTATAGTTAGAATCCTATACTTTCTCAATTCAAAATTTCTCTGAAATTTGAATCCGCTTCACATTGTTTCTCAATTCTGATTCACTCAAAAATTCGAATCTGATTCATGATGTTTTTCAATTCTGATTCTCTTAGAATTTCGAATCCGATTCATGTTGTTTCTCAATTTCAAATTACTCCAAATTTTGAATCTGATTCTTACTATTTCATAAATCTGATTCCAACAAAATATAGAATCCAATTATCAATATTTTTAGAATCCGATTCTCAATATTTTTAGAATCCTATTATCAATATTTTTAAAATCCAATTCTCAATATTCTTAGAATCTGATTCTCAATATTTTTAGAATCTGATTCTCAATATTTTTAGAATCTGATTCTAAATATTTTTAGAATCCAATTCTCTGTATTATTAGAATCTAATTTTAATTATATTTGGAAATTGATTTCTTAATTTTTTTAAAGACAATTAGTTACTCTAATTTCTTATTGTTGTTTTACATACAACTAGATTCATACATACTCTCTATACTGATTACATGATAATTTTTCTCATGATATTTTTATTATAATAAAATGATGTCGTCTAATCTATTTTTTTATGACCATTGTAAGTTCCAGATGTATAGGTCCCTCAGATATTTCAGAAAAAATATGACCATTGGAAATCAAGATGACTAATGGACTCCATGCCTATAAATACCTAGTCACTTTTCCCTTTGTCGTAATAGTTGGAGTGTGCTTGACTACTAGATGTGTGTTTACATGCTGTGAATTTTCTCTCATGATACTAAAGTGTAAACTGCTTATTCCCTATGTTTGTGTTACTATAGTGAGAGTGTCAATCTTAAAGAAACCTTTTTAGGATATATATTTAAGATTTTCTTAGTGCATCTGATTCTCTAATTAAGGTATTCCAAGATAAAGGAAGAAAAAGGTGCCGATTAACTGCTTAATCGTGGGCTTCCAGTGTGAGGAAGACAGAGGTGCTGATTACCTTCTTAATCGAGGGCATATGGGGATATCAAAATAGAAGATACATATAATATTTTGTTGATAGAGGGATTACCCTGGTGTGGGTAAGAAAAACATTCTTGAAAGTATAAATCAGGGGTCTTTTATCAAAATTTATTAGATACCATTCTCTTTGGGTTAAAATATTTCAATTATTTTGTACTACTTGTTTTATTACATGTTCTTTAATTCTGCGTCAATTTCTGATACATAGAAAGTGTTACTAATTATACATTTTCTTATCGTATGAACTATGATTTAAGATTATATACGATTTAAGGTAGAATATTTTCTAAGTAAAACTTTGTATTTATTTTATTAAGATAATTATTTTTATCAGAACCAAGGTGTTTTCATTAACCTTAAAAAGAGGGTTTAGTGAATCTGATTTGTTTAAATTTATTAAACAAATATTTCCTTAAGGATAAAAACAAATTTTTTCAATCTTACAATTCACCAACCTCTTGTAACTGAGAATCTACATACATATTTTGATCCAATAGTGATGTCATAGTAGGGTATGGTATGAGTCATGTGAAGTAGTTTCACTATTGATTTCCATTAATTGGTTCATCTAATCCATCACATAAATACTATTATTTAATTGTGCCTTACCATAAACAATTATATATTTATAAAAGAAGAAACATTTATTCCCAAAAATGAAAATAAATACATCTGTATCTAGTATGGATAAAGAAATAATGTTTTTTAGTAATGTATGGCAAAAAAATCCTTTAAAACTAAGAAAATTCCCATAAACAATATGATGTGGTATTATACGATATCCACAATAATTAGTCTTCCTCCATTAGCTTCTCATATATCAAACTCCCCTTGGTCAATTTTTATGAATATACCTGATTCCTATATTTTGATACCTATGTGAGCACAAAAATCTATATCTAATACCCATTTTTTAGAAATAGATAAATTACACTCGATAAAAAATTCACCTGAAGATTCCCCTTCTTTTCTTGGGTACAATTTTTCTTCTAGTGGACCTTATTTCCACATGTAAAATAGATAACATATAGTTCCCTTACTTACCCCTTGATATTTATCTTATTGTAAGGGAGTTATGAATAAGCTTTATGCTTAGATATCTTTGATTGAACTTTCCATTTATTCCCCATAAGAATGGAAGGTTTTTCACACTTCGTCTCCTTATCTACTTAACAAAGAAGAGTGAGTGGATCTAGAAGATACTTATCAATTACTTCCTTCCATTCCTAATGTAGAGAATGTCTTGTACATTATAGGGGACCACAAGGAGGGGATTTGGATTCTTGATAGAGGAACCAAATCCATAAAACCTTTAAAAAATGAAAGAGAGTTCACTGAGAAGGTAAAAGTGTTTTTTAATATACACTATTTATCCTCATAATATTATATGTTCTCTACTGCATTAACATAATATATATTAAAATTTTGACTACTCATGCAGACAATGTTGTCTGCAAATGATGATGTTACCAATTCCTATGAATAAAAAACTATAATGGAGGAAACCCTTTGGAAAGAATTAAAGGTAATGTTATGATATATTTTCTATATTTTATTGAAAAATTATATAATGGAAAATTGATTTAATTTTTATTATTCCCTCTAGAGTTTGTCTTTTTAGAAGATTAATATCCATCTATTATGTCTTTTTAGGAAGAGAAATGATGCTGCCTCTTTTCAATCCCAGAGGTTTTTTTTAAAAGGTTGGGGCCGAAGCCTCAATCTATTATTAAAAATGAGTTGTGGGTAACAAGGTATTGGTGATTGCCACACCACGCTTATTCTGGGCCTCATTCACCACCTACACGCCGCTCGTCCCCAGCTAAATTCGAGTGTGGTGAGACTCGAACCTCCGCCAGTTCCGTTGCTAGGGAGTGGCCGCTGTTCAATCCCAGAGGTAATCTTGATGTTTTCATTGTAAAGTAATGGTCTATAGAATTAATGTATTGTTTCATATTTATATTTAATTTATTTATTTTTATTATTACTCACATAATTAGTCTTTTCTTATACAGGTGTATTATTTTGTTCATGTTGGGGTGGTATTTTCATCTTTCATGTCTTTCTCCAACAAAACATCCACAAACTTCTTCTCCCTCAAAACCTTTTCACCCCTGTAGTGTTGCATTTATCACCTTCTTTCAAGTTATCTATAAAGCCTTTTTAGGAAAATAAATTATGATACCTATTCTCAATAACAAAGGTAATATTTATATTTTCATAGTAAAATAATTTTCCATAGAATTAATGTATTGTTTCATATTTATGTTTTATTTATATATTTTTAGAATCACTCACATAATAATATTTTTCTAATACATGTGGACTATTTTGTTCTAGTTGGGGTGGTTTGTCTATATTTCATGAATTTATTCACCATGAATTCCACAGAATTCTTCTCCCTCAAAAACTTTTGCCCCTCTAATATTCCCATTTATCACTTTCCTTCAAGTTATCTCCACTTAATTTGTAGGAAGAGAAACAACACTTCCTCTGATCAATCATAGAGGTAATCTTGATGTTTTCATAGTGAAATCATTGTACATAGAATTAATTTATTGTTTCATATTTATTTTTATCTTATTTCTTTTTAGTATCCCTCACATAATTATTGTTTTCTTATAAAGGTGTATTCTTCTGTTCGAGTTGGGGTGGTCTGTCCATCTTTCATGCCCTTCTGCACCAAAAGTTTCAAATACTTCTTCTCCCTCAAAAACATCCACCCCTTAAATGTTGGCATTTATCTCATTCCTTCAAATTCCCTCCACTACTCAATAACAGATGTAATCTTGATGTTTCCATAGTAAAATTATTTTCCATATAATTAATGTTTTATTTCATATTTATATTTAATTTATTTCTTTTAGTGTTACACATATAATATTTTTTTTTCTTATATTGGTGAATTATTATTTTTTTGAGTAGGGGTGGTTTGTTCGAATCTCCTCATGCATTGATGATAGTTTGGTAAATAAAGTCAATGGATATCAAGGTAACATTGACATTTAGGATTTTTTTGGAGAGTTTGGGTTGTGTATGAATTAGCCACATAGACATGTTCCTGTCGCAGGGTGTGGAAAAAATAATTATTTCCAAAGTTAAAATGAAGTATAGAGGTCAACCTAGGTTGTCTCTAGAGAGGAGTGAAAAAAAATCACATTTTTCACTTTAAATTTGATAAATAAGTAGAGGTTGTTTTTGAAATTTTTTTATTTTGAAAAGAAATCAACAAAACAAAAGAAAGAAAGAAATAAAAGTATTAAAAGTAATTTGATAATGTAAGTGATTTGATACAGTGATATGAATTGGTTGATTAGTTTAGGTTTAGTTTTCTAATTGCAATGTTATCCTTGTTTCATTTTACTCAATCCTTTTTTCTAAGTTGATTAAAGTGAGATTCCACAATTGTTTCCTCTCACTTACTTGTTCAAATTGTGATGGTGAGGGAAAAAATTACCAATATCTTAATTTTGTCTACTCTCCTTCCTTGTGTGAGGGAGTTATAATGAACATCCTCAATTAACTTGAGAAATTCTTGATCAGGTCTTGTTTATCTCAAAAAATTAATAATATCCATTACCCATCCCTCACGTACTGATGATATTTGAGTACTTCACCACTAATATATGACTCATTTAATGAGGTAGGGTCTATTCTACCGACCAGAATAATTCTTCAACTTAGTCTATTATTTGGGAATGTGGGAGTTCGAATGAGCTTTGGTTCCAGAAGAAGAATTTTTATCCCAAAAACACTAGAATACTATAAAAAATTAATCACTTTAATTGGATTAAAATTATTGAAGTTATGATTGAAGAAAAAAATAAATAAAAAACTGGTAAATGTCCATATTTAACAAATTTTTACATTTAAGTACAAATTCAACTAAAAATAATAAAATGATCAAAATAATATCAAATTTATTAACTGGATGAGATTAAAAAAATTAAAAACATTTGTGGAAATATAAAAATAATATCTTTATCAATTCCCCCATAGTTATCCCTTGGACTCCTGGACAATTCAACATCAAAATAGAATCAATGTAAATTCAAAATACATACCCATGAGAACCACCAATTACACACCAAAATATATCATACCTAATAAAAAAAATTATTTCAAGTTTTCAATTCAGATCACTCAATATTTTTTCTCTTCATTTCTCTTCCCACACACACAAAACACTTACCTCACATGCATTTTCTCTCATCACACAAATTTAAATTTTTTTCAACAATGTATTTCTCATCCAAACTAATACAAGGGTCAACATAGACTTGATAAATTTCTACATATCCACCTGATTTGAGTCAGTGAAATATGTTTTTCATGAAGACATTACAGGGTTGTTCCGTGTCTTTTTGTTGGTATGATTTAGATGTTAAATAAATTATGAGGTTGAATGAGGAGGTATTGTCTCTTTTTGAAGAAAAATTAAAAGATTCTAATTTTCAATCATGTATGGTATCCTACTCACTCCCATTAGTAGAAAATAATCTCCATAATCATGAAAAATTCTAGGAAAGTGAACACCATTAATCATTTCATCATCAAAAATTTCAAACTTATCAAATATAATTTTTCTTGAAATCTCCAGATCGGCATAACTTTCTTTCTTCATTGGAAGCTCCAGAAAGGACAAACTTCTTTTATCATGAAAGCTCTAGATATACACAAATTCTTTTATCATGAAAGATCTAGAAATGGAATAGATTTTGAAAAAATTATAATTTTCATATAAAAATTATATCTTGAACATTTTATTTTCACCCAAAGTTTCTCAAAATGAGGTAGCACAATACAAGATATCTTCCCACACACTTTAGTTCAACTAGATCATGCAGTTTCACACCAAGAGAAAGTTGGATAGGGAAAATTGAATTGTAATATGGCTATCCTAATAGGATATTCATGGATTCTAAGGGATACATGGATTAAATGTGAAAGGTAGGCCATTATAGAAAGTATTCTTAGAAAAGGGGGATTTAAAACAAAATAAATTCTTCAATAATTTAAAACACAAATACCTAAAACCATCAAGTTTTCCTAGGAAGATGAATCAAATTATAGTTAAAACAAGTATGGGTTGGTTCTATCAAGAAGTAAGGTGAATGAAAAGAATATGAAAAATATGGTTCAAAATCTTCACTAGAAAGTGATTTCAATGATAAAGATAACGAGATGTGGCATAAGATTCAAAAATTAGAGTACTTTTCTTGAAATTCCCAAAGATTTTAACTTGAAACAAAGTCATTTTCATCATTCATTTAAGCTCAATTTCATGGAATAAATTTTTTCACTCATATAAATGGGTATATAAAATGTCAATGATAATCATTTCATCACAAAAGATTCAAAAACCCACAAAAAATGAAAAAGAAACACACAAAAATTTGAAAAACACACCTTTTTTTGTTTTTTTGAAAATAGGAAAACAAACAACAAATAAAAATTCTAAACTAAAAAATTTCCCTCCACCTCACTTAAATGATGCAGTGTTATCAATTTATTCAAATACATTTAACATGTAATAAGATTTGAAAAATGAATCACCGAAAGTAAGAAAGTGTAAATGAGAGGTATGACATGGTGGATTTTATTGATAACCAGATTGGAGGAGTGTGATATCCTCCACTGGATCTAATGGAATAGTCCTATGGAATTTATTCAGCCAATGTCCATTAATAGTGAATGGATCCTATGCTCCATACTTAAAAATCTATACAAAAACAAATGGATATACACAAGTAACTATAAATAGACCTTTCTACTTAGAATGAAGTTTACCTAGAATCATCTTGAATATTGAGTTGAATAATAACACCAAGTCTCTAGGATGGAAGTATTTTGGTTGTATAAACTTATAATAAGCCACTATTGTTCATTTTTTTTAATCCTTGAATTTTTAAAAGATTCCCTTCTAATTTCTTCCAACTC
This sequence comes from Viscum album, assembly GCA_963277665.1. Classification (NCBI taxonomy): domain Eukaryota; kingdom Viridiplantae; phylum Streptophyta; class Magnoliopsida; order Santalales; family Viscaceae; genus Viscum; species Viscum album. The sequence continues at coordinate 1,861,147,780 of OY728160.1, forward strand.
CTACAACTGCAATATTCTCTCTTTTCCAGCACTATCAAGATCTAAATTCATCTTTATCACATCCTAATATGCCTTATGCTCTAATCCCACAGGTAGGTGAAAACCTTTCCCTTAAATCAACCTATATGTAATCATTCCAATCAGGGTTTTGTAGGATTTCCTATAATCCCATAATGTATCTTCCAACCTTTAGCTCCAATCTTTCCTGTTTTGATTAATAGTATTTTTCAAAATTCCTTTGATTTCCCTATTGGACACCTATTCTTTCCTATTATTATTTGGATGATAGGGATTTGATGTTTTATGATACACCCCATACTTATTCAGTAAAACCACCATTATCATATTACAAAAGAGAGTCCCTTGGTCATTGATGATGGCTCTGGGAACTCCAAACCTACCAAATATGTTAGCCCTAACAAAATACAAACAACTTTAGCATCGTCAGTCCTGGTAGATTTTGCTTCCACCCATTTGGAAACATAATAATCTATAAGAAAGATATAATAATTTATAAATGAAATTGGGAAAGTTCCCATAAAATCAATCCCATAAACTTTATGAATTTCAAAAAAAATCTGCAACTTTTGGGTCATTTATTGTATTCTTAAAATATTTCCAAAAAACTAAAATTTTTCACACCTTTCTCAATATTCATTAGAATATTTAAAAAGGGTAGGCCAATAAAGTACAAATTATAAATCCTTCCTTGATATCCTTTGAGGTACAAAGTGGCCTCTATGAGCTTATGTGTGACAAAAATTAAAGATATAATCTATTTCACTTTCAGTAAAATATCTTCATATAAGTTTGTTATTTCAAATCTTCCAAAGAAATGGACCATCCTAAATTTAATATCTAGATTCAGATTTCATATTTTGAATTTGGTGGGAAATTAAATGATATGGGACCTGATTTTTTACCAGAAAATTTACTATATCAACATACCAAGGCACTTCTCCCTTAATCAAGTACAACTGCTCTCCTGGATGGTGACCATTCAGTGGTTCTCTGTCTAGAATTTTAGATGTAAGGGTGTTGGGTAGTCTAATTAAGTGATCAACCACTTGGTTCTTAGATACCTTATTATCTTTGATTTCTATGTTGAACTCTTATATTAGTAACATATATCTCACTATTCTTGGTTTAGATTCTACCTTCTTCATCAAGTGCCTAAGAGTTGCATGATCAGAAAACACAATGACTTAGTTCCAATAAGATATGATCTAAATATTTATAAAGCAAAGAAAACTTCTAAAAAATATTTTTCTATTGCTGTGTAGTTGAATTGGGATGCATATATGGTTATTTTGGAGTAAGTAACGACTTGTGTCCTTCCCTAAATTCTCTAAGAATGGACTGCTCCAACTACTTGGTTTGAAGCATCCCAAATTAGCTTGAATGGTTCTTTCCAATTTGGTGGCTGTATTACTAGTGGTGTAATAAATATCCTCTTAAACTCATCAAAGTATTACCTATATGAACCATTGAAATCAAAATTATAATCTTTCAAAAGTAATCTAGATAGAGAGATAGAAATTATACAAAAATCTTAGATAAACCTCCTATAGAATCTGGTATGTCCTAAAATGAACTAACATGATTCACACAAGTTGGGTAAGGAAAATAATTTATCACATCTATTTTTGATTTATCAATTCCTATGCCCTTTTTGGTAATTACATTCCAAAAGAAAATTCCTCTCCCAACCATGAAATGACACTTTTCAAAATTGAAAACAAGATTCTTTTCAATGCATGTTTTCAAAACGTTTTCCATATTTTTCAAAAAATGGTAAAAATAATTTCCAAAAAATAATGAAATCATCCAAGAAAAACTCCAATTAATATTCAATGTGATTAGAAAAAATACTGACCATACAACTTTGAAATGTACCTGGATCATTACATAATCCAAATGGCAACCTTTTGTATGAAAAAGTGCCAAAGGGACAAGTAAAGGTAGTCTTCTCTTGATCCTCGGGAGAAATAGGTACTTATAAATAACCTAAAAATATATCCCAAAAGAATTAATAAGTCCTCCCTGATAATCTCTATAAAATTTGGCCAATTAAGGGGTTGGGAAAATGATCTTTTCAAGTGATCTTATTCAACTTTCTAAAATCTATGCACACTCTCTAGCTATTCTGAATTCTTACAGGGATTAATTTATTCTTCTCATTAGTCACAATGGTTAGGCTAGTTTTTTAGAAATACATGGAAGGGGATAACATTTGGTGAATATGATATGGGTTAGATGATTCTAGATTCCAATATCTTATCAACCTTATTCTTTAAAACCTCCATCAGGGTGGGATTCGGCCTCCTTTGGGGCTATTTGACAGGTTTGGAATCTCCCTCAAGAAAAATTCCCTATGAGCATATTTTTGGGTTTAATCCTTGGATATAACCTAAGATCCACCCTATTTCTTAGAAATTTTCTCTCAAAATATTAATGAAATATTTTTAATGAGTTTCAGAAAAAATATTAGAAATTATCACTGGTAATTTCTCTCCCTCCCTAAGGTACACATATTTCAAATCAATGGGGAGTGGTTTTATTTCCAGATCAAGGGGTTGATCAAGGGATCAAATTATATTGAGGTTAACCAATTAAAAAGGTTATAAAACCTTCACACAAGTAATCATATTATCATCTACATACTTTAATAAATCATCAAAAAAATATATTTCATATCTTCCCCCAACAAGGAATCAGAATCTCTAACAGTTTGGGAATCCACATGTTCAATGATATTTTCAACTGAAAAATCACCTCATAAGGATAATAATTCATGGACCATACATTATTATCAAATTGTATTATTACCAACTTCATGGGAGAGTTCAAGGATTTAGTGATCATCTGATGGGTGCCTCATGGATTCAAAAATATTGAAATGGAAAGTGTTATCTCCAAACTCCATGGTGAGAGTCCCTTCATGGACATTGATGATGGTTTTTATCATCATTAAGAAAGGTATCCCAAAAATGTTTGGTGAGTGTGATGGGATCCTATCTTATTCTATATTCAACAAATATAATTTAGCTGGGAATAAAAGATCTTTGACTTTCACAAGGACATCCTCCAAAACTACTGCTAGGAAAACTATGGATCTGTTTGCAAGTTGGACCACCACTCTTGTGGGATTCAAGTCTACCATAAAAAAATAAGTGTATACTGAGTGAGGAAATACATTAATTGAAGAAACTATATCACATAAATCATTAGATAAATTTAAATAACTATTGGTTCAAGGAATTGAAAATGTCCCTAGATCTTGACATTTGGTTGGTAACTATAGTGTGATAAGTGCTGAGACACTTATTTCCAAGTTGATCCTTTTATTCCCTTAAAGAATCCACTCATAGGTGAAAATATCCTTAAAAAATTTATCATAATTTGGAACTTTTTTGAGTGCTTTAAGTAGGTGTATATTTATTTCCACTTTCTGGAAGGTGTCCATAATATCTTTTTTAAGGGCTTCTTCCTAAAACCAATTTGATTTAATAATCCATTATGAAAATGGTGGGGGTAAGTATTTATCCTTAATTTATTCATTTTAAATGTTTTTTCTTGTCTATTATTCCTTGGACTGTCCTTATCATACTCTTATTTCTTCTATTCTTTTGGGAGCATTTTTAATGAATTTTTTGAATTCTCAACTTCATTCTCCCTTATCCCAGGTGGTCTTGTTTCAGGCTTAATGGTGGCTAGTGGTTGGAGTTTTTTTACACTAATTGTTTTTATCAAGATGAAATTAACCTTTGGGTATGGTATTGTTTGGGAATATAGTTTCCCTATATTTTTGGTCATAAATTCCATGAGACTTTCGAACTTGTTGGAAAAATATTTTACGATGTCTTTCATCCCCTTAAACTCAGATTTATGATCTTAGATTAGAATTGGAGATTGTTCACTGGTGGATGGATGGTAATATGGTCTTTGGAAAGTGGGTGGTTGTATGTAAGAAGGATGGTTATAATATTTCTTTTTTTGAAATGACGGTGTGTTTTATAATTGATTCTAGAATGGGTGTTGGTTTTGGAACTGATTATTGTACGAGGGTTTTTCTTGATTCTGATGATTTCCAAATCCATATTGGGATTGGTTAGGATCTCTTTAGCCTTGATTTTTTCTAGAGATTCATTTTCTTAAAGGATGTTGTGAAACTTTCCATTCCATGTATTTCAGCACACTGGTCAATGAAATGATCAGGTGATGATCATAAACTACATAACTTAGACAATTCTTGTTGTTAACTCACTTTTTTTAGGGCTATCTATATCAAAAAATAGTTATCTATTCAATCATAGTTTTTAATAATGGTTATGGATGAGAAGTTATTACCTCATGAATACATATTGTTCTAGTACCTCTTGTACTGAATTGTTTCGAGTTCTGAGAAATTTTCTCAATCAAGCCCTTGGATTTTTTGGTGACTCTTTAATCCATGCACCTCCATATGATGCATCCATAAGGTTTCTATCATCATCCAATAAGACTTGATAAAATAAGAAAATAAAGTGATGCTCCCCAATTGGCTGATGTTGGAAGATGTCCCATAAATTTTTAAATCTATCCTAGTACTCGTAAAGAGTTTCTACATCTGATTGTTTGATGGCATATATTTCCTTTCTAATGGATGTTATCAAGGGGGTGGGGAAGAATATTTACATGAAGAATCTTACAAATTCATTCCAATAATCTACATATTCAGTTTGTAGGCCATACAACCATTCTTTAATAGTTACTTCCAATTAAAATGGGAATGCCTTCCACTTTACTTATTCCTCAACCACTCCTCGAGGTTTAAAAGTAGAGAAGACATGTGTGAAATATTTAATATTTTTGTTTTGGTCTTCACCTGCAAATCCAAGAAATTTTGTGAGAAATAGAATAATGCTTGGTTTCATCTCAAAGTCATATTATAACACTGGTTGGCATGTTGATTGTTTTGATTAAGGAATTCTGGTGCATAGAGGTCTCTAAGTGTTTGGTTTTGATTTCCATCCATGATGAAAGGCTCAGAGTGAAAACTTGAAGTTTCACTCTACTCTACAAGATAAATTTACTCAAATTTAGATTTAAAATTAAGGTTTTTAAGTCTATTCAACAAGGTTCTTTAAATTTCAGGATCTACGGGGGAAGCGTTAGGGGTTGTACTTATAGTCAGGAAATATATGAAAAAAAAAATGTTGGAACTACCTCCTCATAAACAACACCAAGTTTTGACATGTTCCTATCATGGGGTGTAGAGAAAACAATTATTTCCTAAGTTAAAAATTAAATATAGTGGTCAACCTAGGTTTTATCCAGATAGGGTTGCACAACAATTACATTTTTCCCTTTAAATTTTTGAAAGAAGTGAAGGTTGTTTTTGAAATTGTTTGATTTTGAAAGCACAAAAAAAAACAACAAAAAAAATATTAATTTTTTTTTGAAAATGTAAGTGATTGAAAATAGTGATCTGAATTGGGAGATTATGTTAGGTTCACTTTTTTAACTATGATGGTATCATTGTTCCATTTTGTTCAATCCTTTTTTTCTAAGTCGATTAAAGTGAGATTCCACGATCGTTTCATCTAACTGCCTTAGTAAAATGGAGATGGTGAGAGAAAACATTACAAATATCTTAGTTTGGTCTTATATAATTCCTTTTGTGATAGATTTATAGTAAAAATTCTAAATTAACATGATCATTTTTATTGGGTCTTGTTTATCTCAAACAATTAAGAACATCCATTACCCCTACCTCACTTACTGATGATCGTGGAGTAATTATGCACTAAGACATGGTATATTACATCATATATAAACCAAACCCAAGTAGAGGGAGATAATGATTATTGAACAAAGTTTAAATCAATAATGGAATCAAAAAACAAATATGATCACTTTTGATAATAAAAATTGCTAAATGAATTTTGAAAATAACATTGCAGAAAGAGATGGAGTTTTTATTCAATAAATAGAAATAAATAAAGCATCAAAAAAATATAAAACCTAACCTTACCAAATCACTCATATGTTTACACCACCATTTTAAGGGTAATTGATATTAATGGGAAATAAGAATGAATTACAAAACCAATAATAATTAAAGAGAGAAAGGAAAGAACATAAATTTTCTCATTCAAGATTTTTCCACCAGAATTTTGCTTCGGTTCTTCCTTGTAGATGGATGAAAAATGACAAGGTACCTTCTTATAAGATGTTACAAATTCTTTTTTCAATATAAAATTTAAATTTAAAATCTTTTGGAGCTATTTAAGAGGATTTATTTCTTCTTTAATAGAATTGACTTTTTCTGGCCGCCAAACACTATTCCACCAACCCCACTTTGACCGATTCAATGGTGGAATTAATAAAGGAATTTATACTTGAAATTTAATGTGAGTATTTAAATTAAAAAAATATTTCTCACCCATCAATAATCATATCATTTATAGGTCGTTATCCCAAGATATGCCTCATTTAATAAGGTAGTGTCTATTCTGTCGACCAGAATAACACTTCAACTTAGTCGATTTTTTAGGCATGTGGGAATTTGAATGGTCTCTGGTTCTAGAAGAGTAATTTTTATCCTAAGAACATTTTAAGACTAAAAAATGTAATAACTTTAATTGGATCAAAATTGACAAATTTGTGATTTAAAAACAGAAGCAATAGAAAACTACTAAATGTTCATATTTAAAAAAAAATTCACATTTAAGCCCAAACTCCTCAAAAAATCATAAAATGATGAAAATAAGCTCAAATTGATTAATTGGTTGGGATTAAATCAATGAAATAATATTTATAAATATTAAAATATTAGCTTTATCATGAACCTCAATCCGACACACGGTGTGACCGATATGACTCTAAGTACTTCTTTCTATTTAAAACTGACACTAATTTTAGTAAAATAGAAAATTGACATACTAAAAACTGATCATAAATATTCATATTGTTTTTAAAAATTAATAAAACAATCCATAAGTCATTTTTGATGTTTAGGAATTAGCCACACCTCAATCCAATACATGATGTGCCCAATATGACTCAATGTGTCCTTTATCAGTTTAAAATCAACATTTTAGTTCAAAAAGTGCCAGTCACTAAAAAATGATCAAACATGATCATATTTTATTGATAATTTAGGAAAACAATTTATAAATAATTTTGATGTGTTGGAATTTGTTTCACATCAAACTGATACATGATGTGATCTGAATGAGTCAATAGTTTTCGTTTCTAGTTTAAAATGAAAGTTTAGTAAAACAGACAACTGAAATACTCAAAACTGAGAAAAAACCTTCAGAATGTTTTAATACTTCAGGAAAATGATCCAAAATTCATTTGAGACCTGTTATAATCAGCAGCACTTCAATCTGATGCTTGGTGTGACCTGTATAACTCCAAGTGCATCTTTTTTTTAAATTGACATCAATTTTAGAAAAATGGAATGACCTACTCCAAACTGAGAAAAAAAATTGGGATTGTTTGGATACTTTAATGATATATGAGTAATTTTTGATGTGTAGGAATCCGAATCACCTCAATCCGATACATGATGTTCCCGGTATGACTTAAAGTGTCCATTATCAGTTTAAAATCGACATTTTAGTTCAAAAAGTCTCACTCACTGAAAACCAATCAAATGTGCCTGAATTTTCTTGATAATTTTTGAAAATTATTCAAAAGTAATTTTTGACGTGTAAGAATCAGTTTCACATAAAACCAATACATTATGTGTTTGGAATGAGTCTAAAGTGGGTGTTTCCTGTTTAAAATGACATTTTAGTAAAAAAAATTAACATAATAAAAACCAAGAAAACACATTAATATTATTTTAATACATCAGTAAATGATAAATAATTCATTTGAGACCTATTGGAATTAGCTGCACCTCAATACGACACACGATGTGACCGGTATGACTCCAAGTGCATCTTTTCATTTAAAATTAACACCAATTTTTGTAAAATGGACAAGTGACCTAATGAAAACAAATAAAACACATTTTTATTATTTTTATACTTTAGTAAAATGATCCATACGTCATTTGTGATGTGTTCAAATTATCCTCACATTAATCCAATACATGATGTGCCCAATATGACTTCAAGTGTCCGTTATCAGTTTAAAATCGACATTTTAGTTCAAAAAGTGTCACTCATGGAAAACCAATCAAACATGCTTGTATTTTATTTATCATTTAGTTGAACAATTCATAATTCATTTTTGATGTGTAGGAATTAGTTTCACATCAAACTGATACATGATGTGATCAAAACAAGTCAAAATTTCATGTTTCCAGTTTAACATGTAATTTTAGTAAAAAATAAAACTGACATACTCAAAACTGAGAAGACACATTAGAATTGTTTTGATACTTAAGGAAAATGATCCATAAGTAATTTGAGACCTGTTGGAATTAGTATCACATTAATAAAATTCATTTTGTGACTGGTATGACTCAAAGTGCATCTTTTTATTTAAAATTGACATCAATTTTAGTAAAAATAACATCAATTTTAGTAAAAATAACACTTTCTAAAAATTTATTTTTTTATATTATTACTAACATAATAATTTTTTTCTTATGTAGGTGTGTTATTTTTCTCGATCAGGGGTGGTTTAATTGGTAATATTATGAGTTAGGGTTAAGATTAAAAGATAATGGAACATTAATGTTTCTAAATGTATTTAATAATTCATATTTATGTAATTATATGAAATAATTTTTCAAATGTCTATAATATAGTGTTTTCTCTTGTATTTGTGTTGTAAATTTCATTTCATTTAAAATATGCATTGGGACTTGTTTTTGTTGATATCTGGTGTGTTTATGGTGTTGCGGTGTGCTGTTACAACACATTACAGTAGTGCTGTAGTGTGTTGTTGCAGCATACTATAGTATGGCCTTTTATCAGCACTTTTAAAATCACTGATAAAAGAAACATTTATTAGAGATTTTAAACTCACTGATAAAGGGCACATTTTTAGCTCTTTTAAAAGTGCTAAAAAGGTACACTTTATTAGTGCTTTTTTAGAACAGATAAAAGACCAGGTCTTTTAATCTCGCTCAGGTTATCAGTGATTTTATAGTGCTGATAAAGCCCATTTATAGCGCTATTAAAGGCCCATTTTATAGTAGTGTAAACTAATGAATAACAACAAACAATATACAATAAAATGTTTTATTGATATTCAAATTTTTTGTACATTATCCATTCTATTTTGGGCACTAGGAATATATTCTCTTATTTTGGAGTTCTATAATATTGATTTCTAATCAAGGACACTAGGATAAATAATTTTTATTTGTTATTATCACACAAAACCCATACAAATTATGATTTGGTATAATAAACTGGTACTACCCAACCTGAGGCAATATAAACCCAATTCCCACTTAGGGATTAAACAATGATATCTCTCTTTTCCCCTCACTCATTTTATTTTTTTGAGTAAGAATTTATCATGTTTCATTTTTTTACTTTATAGGTTAAATAATGGAGTACATAGGATCTTAAATCATGCTATAAAAAAAATAAATGTTGTATCTCTCCATGTAACATCCTGACCCAACATACCATCAAACTTGTAGCCGTACTAGTGGGTCACATGGACTCAAGTCCATCTCCCCATATTTTAGAGGCTTCCAACTACTAGTGAGGGTCTTGGGAGGTGATACTGGGGGGAAAAACCCTCTTATCATAGATGCACAATGGTATTATGAAGTAATAAACAATAGACAGTAGAAAAAGTAGAAAATACTAAAGATAACTCAGCGAAAATAAAATATTATAATAACTTAATTAAAGGAGACAACACCAATTTATAAAAAAAATGCATACCTGTTACAGTGATGATACATAACTTTCAACAATAAACATACAAAATTATTTAAAATTCAAAACAACACAGGACTCAAATAAATAAAAGAACTAAAAATACCTAAGGTGATCTCCATGAGAATCTTAAGCTTCACCTCAGTCCTTTGCTCCTAACTCCTTAGTTATAAGTATCACAACATAAGCAATCAACCAAGGCCCATAGTCAAATGAAAAAGAGAGTCTACCCAGATACCCTAGTGCAATGGTGTCCTAAGAATGGTGTGAGATATAAATCTCAACAGGCTATAACCCATGGTATCTAGATCAATCTAGACAGTACAATGAAAATTAAACAGTTTGCATGTATAGATAATTTACAAATAGAACTTTGTTAGAACCAAAACCATTCTATGAAATAAATGGAGTTTGGTTTTTGTTTTTTTTTCAATCCTCATTGTAAGTTCATAATGTATGATAGGGAAGGGGTCATATAGTTCATGCAGACAACAATATTGAAGGTGGCACCATTTTGCAGTGTTTGCCAAAATTTTGGGTCTGAAAATCGGAAAATAGAGAGATGTGTTCTTGGAAAAGGAAGGTTCAAAAAAATCATGGAATGTGTGCCAAATTGGTTTTTTATTTTTCGCACAAAATGTGTTTCAGGATCAGAATTCCAAAAAATAGAAAAGGCATGAGCTGTGCGGAAAATATAGAGTTTGCGCAGAAAATGCTTCCTGTTTGAAAAGCCATTGCGCAAAAAATGGGATTTTTGCATGGAGTGGTGGTTTTTATGCACAAGGGTCAGTGATGCCTATAAATACGAGGTGACACCTCTCATTCGGTATAGAAAAAGACTAAGAGAATATCTGAGTTTTGATGCGTGTAAAATTTGCGCGAAAAGGGAGTTTCCCAGAAAATGTACTGCTGCGCGAAAAATCTAGAGTTACATAGAAAAATTACTATTGCGTGTAAAATGTTTAAGGTGCATGAAAAAAGATACAGTTGCACATAAAGGGTGTAGTTTCCTAAAATATTTTTTGCCTGAAAAGAAAATCTTGCGCGCAAAAGTCAGATCTTGCACGCATAGGGTTGGTGATGCGCAAAATTGTCAGTGTAGGCTAAATACATGTTTTGAATATCCAGTGCAGTGGTTCAATGCTTTTAGGTGCATCAATCCAGGACTTTGATGCAAGCAGTGCCTCGTGCTAAACATAGAAAAATACTTCAATGAAAATCTATTGAATATACCTTCAAGTTGATAAACCGAGTTTGACTTCTCTAAAGGCAGTGAGCTAGGGGGAGTCGACAGAAGTGATCCGAGGGATGCAGTGAGATATCCATGAACCTTTGTAAAGGTAGTGTACCTGGAACTGAGTGAGTGTGAAAAAATCTTTTAATCCTCAAACTAGTAAAGATTACATGATTTAGGTGTGACTGATTCACTATCAGTGTATACTCCTTGGACGTATCCCTTTGCGGTGAACCAAGTAAAAGTGTTGTTTCATCTCCCTTCTTTCATTTGTTTGAAAGATTTAACTAGTTTCTACCAATTTGGCAACAATATACACAACTTTAAGAAGAAAATTTTAACACCCAAATTCACCCCTCCCCTCTCAGGGTGTTCTGGGGTCCATCAAGTGGTATCAAAGGGAGGTTGCTAGTGTTTGATAAGTCTTTTATCATCATGGATAATTCATCTAGTGTTAGGGGAGTCCCCCTCTTTGATGGAAATAATATTCAGATTTGGAAGAATATAATGAGATCTCATCTAAGATCTCTTGTAATGGAAGTCATATTTTCCACTCTTCAAGGTATACATGTTACTGATCCAACAGGGCTGGCTATGACTGATGTAAATAGGAAAATTCTTGATATAGATGCTAAAGAGAAGAATGCTTTCACCACAGCCCTTTCTGATCAGATCTATCTAAAGGTGATGACCTGAACCTCATCAAATTCCATGTGAGATAAACATGAAAATATTTATGAAGGAGATAGAAAAGTGAAGGAGGTGAAACTACAAGTCCTACACAATAGGTTAGATGATCTGAAGATGCATCCTGATGAGAATACAGACTCCTTTTTCAATCGAATTTACGAAGTGGTTAGAGAAATTCAGGGTCTAGGTGAAGAAACCAAATACGTTGACATTGTAAAGAAAATATTGAGAATACTTCCACCCCTATAAAATGAAAAGGTGTCATACCTTGAGGAAATATACCTTTCCAAACTTTCTCTGGATGATCTGCTAAGAAGCCTGGTGGCATATGAAATGAGAGTCAAACTAGAAGATGCTATGAAACAAGTGAGAAAGGAAATGGCATTCAAAGAAATGGATAAACTGAAAATTTCAAAACAAAGTAGTGGTGAATAAGTTGAGGAAAAATAAATTATTTCTCTCATTTCCAAGAAGTTCCAGAAGGAAAAGGGAAATTCAAAGGAAGGTTACCTCTAGCTTGCTTTCGTTGTGGAAAATTTGGGCACATTGCCTCTTAGTTCTTAAGAAAGATCGATGATGAAGATAGTGAAGTTGAAAACATTGAGAAGCCTCAGAAAATGTTTTTTAAAAAATGGAGACTTCAAATCTAGAAAGAAAGTACTGAAGAAGAGTTTTGTCTATGAAGAGGAAACCTTGGCAGGAGAGAATGTGGTTGAATCTCAAAGGAGTAATCAAAGTGAAAAAATTGATCAATCCATCCTTATTGGGGATTGGACTGCACCCACACAAACACGAAGAATGATGAATAACACACAATCTTCATTTCTATCAGTTGTGGAACCATCCTCAATTGAATAAGATTCAAAGGATAAATCATGGGTGAATGCCATGAATAAAGAGTTAGATTAGATTGACAAGAATCATACATGGGATCTAGTTAATATACCTAAAGGTCACAATGTGATTGGTACAAATTGGATTTTCAAGAACAAGTTTGAGAGAATGGAAGTGTTATCATAAACAAGGCATGACTGGTATGTAAAGGATACTCACAGATAGAAGGTGTCGATGTTGAAGAAACCTTTTCTGCAGTGGATAGACTGGAGTCAATCATGATTTTTCTTTCCATGGAAATCCAAAGAGGATATAATATATATAAAATGGATGTCAAGAAAACATTCTTGAATGGTGTTCTTGAAGAAGATGTCTATATCGAACAACCAGTGGGTTTTCTTTTTGGTACCAATGAAACAAAGTTTTGTAAACTCAAGAAGGATTTATATGGTTTGAAGCAGGAACCACAAGAATGGTATTCCTAGATAGATTCTTATATCATGTAGTTGGAATTTGAAGTAGGAATATTATATCACAATATATATATGAAGAATTCTCCAAAAGATCAATTCATGGTTCTATTTTATGTTGATGACATTATATTTGGTGGAAGAAGGAAGAAATAAGTGGATGAATTATCTAATCACATGAAATCAGAGTTTTAAATTCCTATGATTGGAGAGATCACATATTTCTTGGGGCTGCAGGTGACTCAAAAAAAGGATTACACTTTCATCTCTCAGGAAAAGTACGCAAGAGAGTTGCTGAAGATATTTAATATGCATGAATCCAAACCAATGTCAACTCCAATTTCAGTTGGAATGAAACTTGGAAAGCATGAGGATGAGACCTTTTTAGATCCCACTATATACAAGAAGATTATTGGGAGCTTATTGTACCTGACAGCAACAAAACTATAAATTGTCTTTGAAACATTCTTAGCAGCCCGCTTTCAGAGTAATCCGAAGGAAGAACATATGGTAGCAGTAAAAAGAATCATGAGTTATATTCAAGGTACTCAAAATTATGGATTATACTTTTCTGTAGAAAGGGACAATGAATTATCATCATTTTCTAATGATGACTGGGTTGGAGATGTAGTTGATAGAAAGTCTTCCAGTGGTGGAGCATTCTATATTGGGCAGAAATGCGTTGGCTAGTTGAGCAAGAAACAAGAAAGTACTTCTCTTAGTACTACTGAAGCTGAGTATATTGTCACGACCCGTCCCTCGGGGCCCGTTCCATGACTACTCTGTGTCTTCCTTCCATAGGCCAGGGGCTGGTGACTAACATCGGAAAGGTGTATCCCTAAAACGGGAAGGCATTGTCTTTTAACCTGTATAGACACACAGTCCAACAACACAACAAGAAGCAACCATGAAGTGAACTGTTGTAGTAAAAGAGTGCTGAATGTAAAGGGGCCAGAATAAAATCCCAAATGAAAGTAAAAGTACAATGGAAAAGTAAAAATACAACTAAAAAGGGGAAAACAGCTCTTAGATCATCCACCTAGGATCCTAACAGAAGGGTAGGTACAACTCACGATCAGTAGTTCCTGCGCCACTTCACGCCAAATGGTCCACCTCTGAGTACCGTCCAGTCCTGGCTCCCTAAGCCTCAATCAATACTGTACATCGTCTGCACAAGACACAACAAGGTGTAGGCGTAGCCCGTGCAGGGGTGAGTATAATGATACTCAGTGGGGACCATGAGACCCCCATAGGTCTCCTAGAGCTCCACAAAGGAAATACCACAAAGCAAGACCTCAATCTCAAAGCACGAAGCAATAGACATCAACTCAACTTAGGTATATACGCATACAAATACCTAAGTTATCATGACATAATCATCTCATACATGAGGGAGGAATACCGCAAAGGTAACACCACAAAGGTAGAAGTACCACATAGGTAACACCATGAAGACAACACCACGAAGGTAGAAGTACAACATAGGTAATGCCACGATGATAGAAGTACCACACAAGTAACACCACGAAGATAGAAGTACCACAGAGGTAACACCACGAAGATAGAAGTACCACATAGGTAACACCACAAAGATAGAAGTACCACATAGGTAACACCACAAATATGGAAGAGACTCAGCTCACTATCACGTATAACTTAAGTAAAGAAGTAAAAATGATTAGTCATAATCTAGATCATCTAATTCTGTTAAGAGGCATTGCTTCTGACCCACACATGATCGATAGGTACTAACCCCCACTGACCCACACAGGATCTGACCCACATAGGATCGATATGCACTGACCCATATAGGATCGCTGAGTGCTGACCCACACAGGATCTGATAGATGCTGACCCACACAGGATTGATAGATGCTGACCCAAATAGGATTTATGTTCTTTCTTCACATTATAGCTAGCCACATGATTCCATGCACCTACTGGACTCGTGTTCCGTAGAATCTTCCCCTCGAGATATCATTCATACCTTGACCACCACTAAGCTCCAAAAAGGAGTAAACCAAAGGACCAACATGTCATAAGGGTTCCAACATGATAGATGGTGCGTCAATCAGATGTCCAGTCTGTGAGTTATAAGTGTTTTAGTTCCAAGGACCCAGTTAGATTCGGGTTTGATCCAACCCGATGGTACTCTAACTTTCTCCAAAACTCAAGTGGAGTATACCAAATAACCGTCTCGATCTAAGGATTTCAGTGATGCATAAAATTCATCAAACGGACACCCTGATTTCATGTTCTAGCCATATAAGTGTTTTTGGGTCCGGTTGGGCCCAGATCTGGTCTGACCCAGCCCGAATCGGTTTAGGCTGGGCCGTGGCGGACTCGGCCTGCTGGGCTTAGGTCCTGCCTAGATCGCAAAGGGGGTGGCCCAGCCATCAAGGGGGTATCCCACTAGTGGAGGCCCACTAGGCAGGCGGCCGGATAGGCGGCGGCCCAGCCGCATGAGGCACGACCCGCAGGGGGCGGTCCCGCCACGTGAGGCACAACTCGTAAGGGGCGTGGCCCGCAGTCCGCCTGAGATGGAAAGTGGGGGGCGTTTCACCCGGTATCCCGAATAGCCTGGAAGCCATTCAACTTTGTGAAATGTCGGCTCCACGTGGGTGCCGCCTGGTCACAGCGGAACCCACCAGATGCGCGGGTTCCCCCTCCACCACGGCTTCAACTGTGGCCCTTTTCTCCTTGGGGGCACACTGGTCGTGCCGCCACCCCTTCTGCAGCTAGCTGATGTGCCAGCTGCCTCCTCTGACCGCCGTGGATGACGAGCAGTGGATGGTTCCTCTGGTGGTGCTGGTGCACCAAATCCTCCCTTCTCTGGAGGTGGGAAATGGCACACTGCCACTTCCTTTATGACCGGCCGTTGATGGATGCCGCCATTATCCGGTGTTCCGAGTTCTGTCCAAACTGAAATAAAAGCCCACGAAGAACAGTTCAATTCCAACTAAAAGGCAGAGGGTGCGGGTCTTGTTCATTTGGCCCATGCCCTCTACATTAGCTTGGTAACATGAAGGAGATAAATAAATCCTCAATCTCATGGAATTTAAATCAAGATAAATCCATACCTCAAGAACGATGGAGAAATGCCCATGTTTGAGGAAGTGGGTCGGTGTTCTCCATCCCTCGCAACTAGCCTCCAACAACGTCGCTCGATCATTGATCTTCGGTTCGGGGTTTCGGTGTTGATCGTCACCACCCGCGAGAACCGGATTCGTCCTCTAAATATTTGGTGTCTCAGAACTTTTTCAGCACTTCGCTTCTTGGTGAGGC
The DNA here is from genome assembly GCA_963277665.1 of Viscum album. NCBI lineage: Eukaryota > Viridiplantae > Streptophyta > Magnoliopsida > Santalales > Viscaceae > Viscum > Viscum album. The sequence continues at coordinate 1,861,164,135 of OY728160.1, forward strand.
CGTGCTGACAAGTCTCCCCAAGATCTATATAAATAAGAGAGGGGGAGGGTAAGTAACGAAGTTGGGAATTAATGGGGGGTCATTAATTAGGAACCTTTCAAATTCCCCAACGACTTCATTACTTAATATTGAAAGGTCAAGCCATTTATTATCTTGACATGTCACTTGTCCCATGTTGTCATCTGTCTGTTGGAGGAAAAGAAAGAAAATAAAAATTAACTAAGTTATTTTTATTATTCTTTAAAAAGTACCAAAACATAAATTTTTCTCCAGACCTACTGCGGTCAAAGTGAATCCTCCCTTAATCAAATCCCGGTGCTACGGATTCAATATTTTCCTCAGATTTTTAATCCGAGCACCAGTTCAAAAGTTAGAAACCACAACTCGTGCGTTTACTGAACGTACCTTAAAAAAGGTTCATAAATTCATTCCGCGAACACCGGGCCTCATAATCATGCACTGTCAATTATCAATGACTCATATTAATTCCATATAATTAAAAAAAATGACATGGAAAATATAGGTCTTTACATTCTCCCCACCTTAGAGATTTTCATCCCTAAAATCCACTACATAGACTAAGAAAAAAATGGGGGTACTGAGCACGAATCCGAGCCTACCACTCCCCAGTGCTCTCATGGAGGTTCCCATGATGCCAGTGAATACGCACCAGAGGTATCGACCACCCACTAAGGACTCACTCTTGTCGATCCTTAATCTCTACTAGAACCTCCATAAACGTCACCCCCTCATCGAAGTCCAGCTCGCCGTGGTTGATGATGTGAGATGGGTCCCACATGTATCTCCTCAGATGGGATATGTGGAAGATGTCGTGCACCCTCTCCAGCTGTGGTGGTAGTGCCAAGCAGTATGCCACCTCACCTATCCTCCGAAGTATTATAAATGGTCTGATAAACCTCAGTGATAACTTTCTGCATTGGCCAAATCTCCATAAACCTTATCGAGGTGAGAACCATAGGAAGAAATGGTATCCATCCTCTAACTACAAAGGTATCCACCTCCTATAAGCCTAAGACTTTTGTCTGCTCTGTGTAGTCTTCATCCACTCTGCACCTTCTCAGTGGTAGCCCATACCAACTCTGGACCCATTAGTGATGACTCCCCTGGGTCTGTCCAGTATAGAGGTGATCTACAAGGTCAACTATATAGGGCCTCGAATGGTGCCATACTGATGGTGGAGTGATAACTATTGTTGTATGTGAAATACACCAAGGGTAAGTGATCCTCCCAACTACAACCAAAATCTAGGATGCAAGCACAAAACATGTCCTCCAATGCCTGTATAGTCTTCTCTGTCTGACCATCAATCTAAGGATGAAAGGCGGTGCTCAAACGTAGTTGAGTCCTGAATGCCTCCTGTAATCCCTCCCACAACCAGGATGTGAAACGTGCATCACAGTCAGAGGCGATCATTAATGGCACCCCATGTATTCACAAAATATCCTGTATGTAGAGGCGTCCCAATCCCTCAACTGATATGTTCTCTCGGATAGGTATGAATTGGGCCAACTTGGTGATTCGGTCAATGATCACCTAGATAGAATCATGTCCCATAGACATATGTGGGATCCCTATCACAAATTCCATGGATATTCCATACCACTTTCACTCTAGAACCTCTAGTGGTTGTGCTAAGCTTGCTGGAATATGATGCTTGGCCTTCACTTGCTGACAAGTGAGGCATCAAGAAACAAAATCTTCCACTTCTTTCTTCATCCCTAGCCACCAGTGCTAACACCAGAGGTCCTGGAACATATTCTCCACACCAAGATGTGCCGCTAGTGGGGACATATATAACTCCCTCAACACCTCCTCCCGTAGTGCCACCGGTACCATGGTAAGTCCTCTGAAGTGGATGACATGCTCCCCACCTTCAGAAAATCCTTCAGGTGCCTGTCCTGAGGATATTTGAGCACATGAAGCCTCACCGTCAATTTTCACAAGCTATGCCTCCTTGACTCGCTGAAGTAGTGGGGGAGTGACTGTTATAGACTATAGGTAAACTTCTCCATCTCTATCCACATCGTATATATGCAACGTGGCTATCTGCTCTGTCGCCTCACTCAACAACTGCTGACATGACCTCCTACTGAGTGCATCTACTACCACGTTCCTCTTCCTAGGAGTATAGACTATCTCAAAGTCATAGTCCTGGAGGAAATATAGCCATCACCAGTATCCCAGGTTTAGGTCCTTCTGTGAGAATATATACCCGAGACTCTTGTGATTAGAGTAGACTGTAAAACATTCGCCCATCAAGTAATGTCGCCACATCATTAGGGAGAAGACCACTACTGCTAAATCCAGGTTGTGGGTAGCATAGTTTTGCTCATTTTTCCTCAATTGTCATGAGATATAGGTGATCACTGCTCACTTATACATTAGGACACATCTATTTCCAGTCCCTGATGTGTCGTAGTAGACTACATATCCAACACCCTCTTCGGGTAGCCACAAGATGATGGAACTCGTCAGTCACTACCTTAGCTCTTGAAAACTCTACTGGTGTCTCTCCATCCATACGAAGGGCTGTACCTTCTTCATCAATGCTAACAAGGGTGACTTAACTCTGGAAAAGTCAGGCATGAATCTCCGGTAGCATCCAGCCAACCCCAAGAAACTCCGCACCTCGGTCACACTCCTTGGTGGCTCCCAAGTAAGTACAACCTCTATCTTCACTGTATCCACTACAAATCAAGAATCTGAGATAACATTTCCTTGGAAGAGGACCTGTTATACCAGAAATAGTAATTCGAGAGCTTACCATAAATTTGGTTCTCTCAGAGTGTATCCAGAACTATCGGCAGATGATATGCATGTTTCTTCTCTATCGCTGAGTATATCAAGATGTCATCGATGAAGACCACCACAAAGTGATTGAGGTCTGGATGGAAGATCTTGTTCATGAGTCCCATGAACACTGCTGGGGCATTAGTCATGCCGAATGACATAACCAAGAACTCATAGTGGCCATACTGAAATATGAAATCCATCTTCTGCACACCCACATCTCGTAATCTGAGCTGATGATAGCCTGATCTGAGGTCTATCTTTGAAAACCAACAAGATCCCTTTAGCTGATCTAAAAGATCATCAATCCTAGAAATTGGATACTTTTCTTCACGGTCACCTGGTTCAGGCATCAATAATCCACACAGAGTCTCAAACTCCCATCTTCTTTCTTGGCAATCAAAATCAGGGCTGCCCATGGAGAAACACTGGGCCTTGTGAACCCCTTTCTCTACAAGTCCTATAGCTGTTCCTATAACTCACAAAGCTCCAAGGGAGCCATATGATATGCTGGTGTAGATATTGGTGCCATGCCAGGGTATAGGTTGATGTAAAAGTCTACGTCTCTGCGTGGAGGTTGTCCCAGAACATCATCAGGAAAGACATCATCATACTGGTCCACCACTACAGGATAACTTAGACTCTCAACATCAACTCCTCTGAGGGTATGGCTAGCCAACTGATGTGTAATCGGTTGCACACTCCTATGGTTAAGTCCATACTGTGCTGCAAAGGTTCCCTTCTCATCGGTGAAGGAAAACCTTGTCCCATCCTCACAAACACACCACACTTGGCTCATAATATAGTCAATCTGAGTATGGACTGTGGATAACCAATCCATACGCATGATGATGTCGTAAGGCCTCGACGCCACTACTAGAAGATCCCATCTGAAGCTCTCACCTCCTAGAGTAAGCTCATAATACTGGAATGAGTGTGTAATAGTTGAATCTTCTCCCATAAGAGTCTCTATCCATAAGGATCGAGCCAAAGGCTCCACTGGAATCTCGGAGCTCCGAATGAGGGCCGTGGAAATAAAAGAGTGACTTGAAGCTATGTCTATATGTACTAAAACTAAGTTGGAGTAGACATAGATCGTACCTAGAATCATCTCTAGAGTGCCGTGGTTGTAGGTCTCAGCTTCCTGGAACTGAGATCATCCTTATCCACCTGCTCCCTATGGACGGGGTGGACCACTAGGAGCTGGAGGTGGTAAAACCTCGAATTGTGGCCCACTGTCTGCTACATGGCTAGCTCCTCTACCACGTCTGCCTGCTGGCTATAGACCTTCCTGATCGAATATTTTCCTCTACCTCAGTAGTTCCTAGACCATCGTCAGGTAATCTGCACAGAGGGTTGGGCAGTTGCGAGCCATGTGGCCTTACTCGCCACATGAGTAGCAATGCCTGCTCCTCAGCTGTCCTCCTCTGTCCCATGAGCCCCACTCCACCGTCCCTACATTCTGCGGTCATCCACCAGAAAGCCTTGCCTGCTTGGGCCCCTGCATCATTCTCCTACTGCCTGCTACAGATGACTCTACTACCTGACGTCAGGTGGTGGCTCTCACTATCGGTGCCTACTCAGCTAGGAAGCTCTCCACCAAAAGTGCTCGCTCTAGACCCCAGCTTGCGTCGGAATGCTGAGCGATATCATCGATGCCCTAATCTCCCATCAGAGACCCTTCTCAAAGGTCTGGGACCTAAAGAAAGGATCTTGTACCATGTCGTTGGAGTAGTGGAAGAGATCAGTGAACCTCGCTGAGTACTAGGCCACAGTCATGATGCCCTGCAGTTAGTGCGGTTGCTCCTGTATATGCACTGAGTGTATGGTCACTAGGACAAACTTTGCCCTGAAAAGTCTCTAGAAATCCACCTAGATGAGGGTCACCCCATCATGTATCTAGAGCATCAAGCTCCACTATCTCACAGCTGCTCCCTGAAAGAGACTATATTCTAGGATCACCCTAAGGTCAGCTGGTGTCCCAACTAAATGAAAAAAATCTGGCCACAGCCTCCAGCCAATCCTCAGCCGTCTGCGGGTTCGTCTCGCCTCAGAACCTTGGAGGCCTCTTCCACTGAAACTCATGCAATGCGCTCAGTCGACATGCATCCTCTACTTGTGGGGATGGTGGAAACAGCTACCCAATGGGTAGTGGTGCTTCCAGTACACCACCTGAAGGTGCTAACGCCGTAAGAGGGCCCTGCACCAAGGCCTCATCACTTGCTGGGCCGTCATCGTGTACTCTCTTGGGAATCCTAGATGGCAGTATACGTGGAGGAATTCTGAAAGAGAATAGTTGTACCATAGTTAATAAGTTATAACTAGTGAGCTGACTCAAAGAGACCACAAGAAAAACTTTTCAAAAACACACGCAATTAGTGTTTCCATGCACTGAGTCGGAAATTAGAATTTAGGGTCCTGGTGTCACTACTAGAAATGAAAGGTATAGAAATGGTTGAAAACTGTTGGTATAGGGTAGAGAAACATTGATATAAATTATACCAATGGTTTAAGAAAATGTAGCTTAGTAAGCTGTGACAATAGATATATACCAACGGTTTGAGATAAACCGTTGGTATATGTGAAGAAATCTACTCTATACCAATGGTTTATGTAAACCGTTGGTATAGAGTTCTTATACAACACATATGACAACCGTTACAAAATCGTTGTCATTTTATTATTAGTCTTCCATTCACCCCTGTACCAACGGTTTAAACCATTGGTAATGATTTTTACCAACGGTTCAGAACCGTTGCTAAAAAAATACATACAGAACCTATACCAATGGTTTAAAACCGTTGGTATAGGCTTTGCTGTAGAATTCACACAACAGCCTGCTCTGTGTGCTGTTGTGTGAATTTTATACTAGTAAATGCAGAATACAATACAATACATAATAAGGATACATAATTAAAAACAGATAATTATAAGGATACATAATTTAATAATAAATTATGAATACAATACATTAAAAACTGAATACATAATTATATGTGATATAGAATTTAGAATACGTACAAAATTTCATTTTTTATAATACATACACGATTGAATTCAGAAATTAGAAGCTAATAACCCAAAACAAGGAAATGAATAAATGAATTCAACCAAACACAAATATAATGTCATGGTTTGGGGTGGCTGTCTTTGAACTTAGTGATGATGATAATGGGTGTGTATCAATGAGCTTGAGTGACTTAGGGAATATAGTTGTCCTTGGAATATTAAATGTCACAAGTTTTTGAATAGGGGGAGGAGTTCCTCACATGATAAGTGGATTGTGTGAGGCTAGACCATGGATCGTTGTGCTAAAGTATCAACACAATCCGAATACGTTTGGTCAGTTTTCCGTATGCCAGTTGTTTTTACTTAAAATGATGTTCATTTTAAACAAAAGAGAGATAGTTAGAGTGATACCAGCCACACCATGCCTTAGATTAAGGAGGGGTTGACTTGTACATGTCACATATGACCCATGTATCATTTTCCTAAAGTATCAATACCATCTGAATGCGTTTGGTTGGTTTTCCGTATTCCAGTTGCTGTTTTCACTTCAAATGTTGTCCATTTCAAATAAAAGTGAGACACTTTGAGTGGTACCGGCCACACCGGGCCTCAGATTGAGGCTCGGTTGACTCGTACATTTCATAAATGACCCATGGATTGTTATTATAAAGTATCAACACACTCCGAATATGTTTGGCCGGTTTTCCGTATGTCAGTTGTTTTTACTTAAAATAGGGTCCATTTTAAACATAAGAGATACACTTAGAGTGCTACCGACCACACCGTGCCTCATATTGAGGCAGGGTTGACTCGTACATGTCACAAATAACAAATGTATCATTTTACTAAAGTATCAACACAATCCAAATGCGTTTGGTCAGTTATCTATATGCCAGTTGTTGTTTTCATTTAAAATGTTGATCATTTCAAATAAAGGTGAGACACTTTGAGTGGTATCGGCCACACTACACCTCAGATTGAGGTAGGGTTGACTCACAAACATCACCAATGACTCATGGATCGTTTTTCTAATGTATAAACAGAATCTGAATATGTTTGGTCTGTTTTCCGTATTCCAGTTGTTGTTTTCAGTTTAAATGATGTTTATTTCAAACAAAAGGGAGAATTTTAGAGTGGTACTAGCCACAACGTGCCTCGGATTGATGCGGGGTTGACTCGTACATGTCACAAATTTTCCATGTATCGTATTCCTAAATTATCAACAAAATTCGAATGCGTTTGGTTGTTTTTCCGTATGCCAGTTGTTGTTTTCACTTAAACTGTTGTCCATTTCAAATAAAAGTGAGACACTTTGAGTGGTACTGGCCACCTCGGACCTTGGATTGAATCTCAGTTGACTCGTACACATCATAAATGACCCATGGATTATTTTTCTAAAGTATCAACAAAATCCAAATACGTTTGGTCAGTTTTCTGTATGTCAGTTGTTTTTACTTAAAATAGTGTCTATTTTAAATAAAAGAGAGACACTTAGAGTGCTACCGGCCACACTGTGCCTCGGATTGAGGCAGGGTTGAATTTTAAAAATCAAAAATGACCAATGGATATTTTTCATAATTTATCAACACAATAAAAATGAGTTTGTTCGGTTTTCCATATGCCAGTTGTGGTTTTTATTTAAAATGTTGATCATTTCAAATAAAGGTGAGACACTTTGAGTGGTACCAACCACACTGCACCTCAGATTGAGGTGGGGTTGACTCGTACACATCAAAAATGACTCATGGATCGTTTTTCTAAAGTATCAACATAATCCGAATACGTTTGGTCCGTATTCTGTATTCTAGTTGTTGTTTTAACTTAAAATGATGTCCATTTAAAAAAAAAGAGAGACATTTAGAGTGGTATCGGCCACACCGTGCCTCGGATTGATGCGGGGTTGACTCGTACATGTCACAACTGTCCCATGGATCATTTTCCTAAAGTATCAACACAATCTGAATGCATTTTCTTGTTTTTCCGTATGCTAGTTGTTGTTTTCAATTAAAATGTTGTCTATTTCAAATAAAAGTGAGACACTTTGAGTGGTACCGGCCACACTGCGCCTCAGATTGATGCGGGGTTGAGTCGTACATGTCCCATATGACCAATGGATGACTTTCCTAAATTATCAACCCAATCCGAATATGTTTGGTTTCCGTATGCCAATTGTTTTTACTTAAAATAGTGTACATTTTAAACAAAAGAGAAACACTTTGAGTGATACCAGCCACACCGTGCCTCAGATTGAGGAAGGGTTGACTCGTACACGTCACATATGACTCATGGATCATTTTCCTAAAGTATAAACACAATACGAATGCATTTGGTCAGTTTTTCATATTCCATTTGTTGTTTTCACTTAAAATGATGTCCATTTTAAACAAAAGAGAGAAATTCAGAGTGGTACCAGCCACACTGTGCCTCAGATTGATGCGAGGGTGACTCGTACACGTCACAAATGTCCCATAGATCATTTTCCTAAAGTATCAACACAATTTGAATGCGTTTGGTTGGTTTTCCGTATGCCAGTTGTTGTTTTCACTTAAAATGATGTCCATTTTAAACAAAAGAGAGACATTTAGAGTGGTACCGAAACACCGCGCCTTATATTGATGCGGGGTTGGCTCCTACACGTTACAAATTTCCCATGGATCGTTTTCCTAAAGTATCTACAAAATATGAATATGATGGGTCGGTTTTCTATATGGCAGTTGTTTTTACTTAAAACATTTTCCATTTTAAACAAAAGAGAGACACTTAGATTGGTACCCGGGCACACTGTGCCTCAGATTGATGCGGGGTAGACTCGTACAGGTCACAAATGTCCCATGGCTCATTTTACTAAAGTATCAATGTAAAACCCCGATATTTTATGAGATATATTATTTTTAATTTCTTTGATGTCTTCTATTATACACTACACCAAGATTAGTTTGTACTATACGCAACACCATATTATCTTGTAGTATACGCAACACTATTCTTGGCTTGTGTTACACACAATTTCAAGTTCGTTTTGTGGAAATTATTTTATGCAACATTAAGTATAGATTTTGTTTAATGTATAAATGAAATAAGTTTTGATTATTTTATACGCAACAACAAAGGAATCCTGCACTACACCCAACCCTTACTTGTCTTGCTTTACACACAATCGTGACCTTCCACGATAGTGTGTGTTGAACGCAATACCGAGTTTCACTAAACAATGATATGTTATTAAAATATTATATAAACTAGCCGTTATGAATAGTAATACCCACTTTTTGAAATTTTATAAATTTTATCATTCCAAATGGACATCATTTTTGGATTTGGAATATCAAAATTAGCCTAGGGTGAATTTCTGGTATTTTTCTGAAAACATTAAATTTTTTACGAATAGTGAAAACACTGGGTTACTATTTAAAAACAGACTTTTTATTTAAATAATTATTTATTTTATTTAAATTTATTTTAGGTCAAAATTGATACATAATACCTATATAAGTTCAATGTAATTCATTGGAGTCATTTTATAATAATTTTAGATATATAAAAATTTTATTGAACTTTTCACCGTCTTTTACCCACCTCCTATGAGAATTTGAAAATTTTCATAAAACATAATTTTAATGCTTCTGTGAGTGTAATTTCAAAAATCTGAGAGACACGATTAATATCAAGGAGTAAAATTTTGTTCAATAAGATAAAAATAATTTTTGGTGAATAGTAACTTTTTACTTTTATTTACCACGGTTAAAAGTAAATAGGGTAATTAAGGGTAAAAATGATATTATTATTACCCTAACACATGTCCTAATTATATTGGATAAGTTTAATTCAACCAAAAAAAACCTTAGGAAGAAAATATTACCCTTTAGGTCCACTTGGATTAGATTTGGACATTTATTATTATTTAATTTAAAGAAGAGTTAAAATAGTTAAAATCAAAGTTTAATAACTAAAACATTTTTACTATAGGGTTATACATAAGATAAATTCTACTATAAATATTCATTAGAAATCTAAAATGATTTCCTAAATAATTATATTTTTTTTATAATTTTTAGACATTAAATATGTTAATTTATTTATGACACAATGATGATGCAATAATAACCTTATTAATGAAATATTAACGTAATTGATGTTATAAATACTGAAATAAATGTAATTTGAGACTTTTTATAAATTAAAATAATTTTTTAGGTTAATATGACATGTTATTATTGGTTAAATTAACTTTTTTCGAACTAATAATGCTGTTATGAGTTTCACAAAAATCAATTACCAAATAGTTTTAAAATTTACATAAAATAGTTTTTAAAACAAATATTATATTATTAATTGATATTCTATTGATAAAAATATAAGGTTCGTCCAAAAGACTTATATAATAATATATATGACGTTAATTAACCAATTGGGGTTTGATTGACAGTTTATAGTAAGTTCATTAACCATATAGTGTAAGAAAACAAGAAGACACGGTAGAAGATAAATTATTTAACTTAGAGTTAAATCTAAATGATAAGGTTAAAATGGTAACCTAAACTTGTCTAAAACCTATTGGTTGAGAGGATTGCGACCCATACCCACTTTATCTTCTACATAAGTCACTTTGGAGCCATTATAAACCGAATATGACTTTATTATAACATAATAGTTTAAGTTTTTTTCCTAAAGTGCCCCTCTCCTCCCATATAAAAGGGAACCTCCTCCCTCTTCTCTTTACACAATTTTAATCCTTCAATATCGAAAAAACCCTGCCCATTTCACTTATAAACTTCCCTAGATAAATTATAGAGGTTATGGTCTCCTCAAAAGACCAACTCTAGTACCTTAAGAGGAAGTTTAAAAGAGGTGCGTCGAAGAAGAGATAATCTCTTCTACCGATTCTTTCAAGTTTTCTTTCTTCTTCAAATTCTTATTCTTTAGTTGTTTCATTATATATTAATAACATAAGTATTAATAATATACTTAAATGTTATTATAAATATGAAAAAACCCCATTTCACCTTCTATCCATCCGATGGAAAATGAAATCACCACGCATGCGTACGTACAGAATATCGTCTCCACGCTGTGGTGTAATCTATTTTTCCACCACCACCTTACTTAGATGGGTATAATGGTGTAAAGAATATCTATATATAGTTATTATAACATCATAATAATTCTGAGATATTATATCATCCACTATAATTCAATTCAATAATTATGGGAACAATATCATCGCTCGTGCGTACGTACGGATTACCGTCTCCACGACGCGACGAGATTCATTCTCCATGTTAGCCACACAAGAATGATTATAAAGTATATATAATGAATAATAATGAAATATATTACATGATAAAGCTACTGGATATATATATATATATATATATATATATGTCATATACTTACTTCCATTCAATTAAATAAGGAAAGGAAAATAACGTTCATGCGTACGTACGACCTACCGTCTCCATGAACGGTGTATTTCATTTCATTTATCTATCTATTATATATATATATATATACTGAATATATATGATATATAAATCATGATTTAAATTCTGAAAGTAATTAAATCATGATATAAGTAATAATAATACCAAGAACAACAAGTCCAAACACGTACGATAAATAAAATGATTTTACCCAAAATTCCCTTTAACATGGAATTTACAAAGGAACGGGTAATATAAAGTCATAAGTGAAACATATATGAAATCATAACAATGAATATGATTCTGTAATAAGTCAATTAAATTATTTAAATCATTATTCATGAGGTTCAAATACGTACGAATCATATCGAACTTAAGGTAAGGGATAACTATTCCAATCTCGTTCTTATCCGAGATTGTTTATTTGTAAGTATTTAATGGGGTTATATTTTTCATCCATTTCCATAAAAAATATTTTTAATAAAGTGTTTAATATTCTTACATGTATGTTTAAATTCATGTTTACCCTTTTTTGACTTTTACTTTGAGTTATGGAAGGAATCTTTCTTTTGTTTACCATATGTGGTACTTTTTTACTTTTTCGTTAAAAGTATGAGGAGAATGTTTTTTTAACTTATACAACATGAACAGATTTTTATGGTTTCCTAACGCCTTATTTTCATGAAGCTTACTCTACAATATTTCATGACTATTTTCAACAAAATCATTTTCTTTTAAAATTTCATGGCATTTTTTGAAAAGAAAATGATTTTGACAAAGAAAGGATATTTTCCTCAAGAATTCATTTCATGTGTTTTATCAAAACCATTTTCCATCTAAGATGACATTATTTCATATGTGTATGTTTCAAGTATAATGTCTATATGATTTACATGGTTTCACTTTTCTTATTATGAAATGATATCCATTGGTTTTATATGGATTATGTTATGATGGGATAATGTTTATGAAACCCATTTTATTCTTTGGGTTATGATGAATGATTTATGTTTATGTTGCGGCACATGTAAGAATGATTTCATTATGAGATGGGTGTGACCTATATCTCCCTCCAATTAATTGGGTAAGGATTTATATCTCATGAGATAGACATGGCTGAAACATTAAGTTAATCTGGTTCATTGTTACAGGACTGGAACAAGGAGTGAACTCGATTTAGAAAGAGACTTTGTCCACTAAGATGGTCTTGGCAGCAATTCCTTGGCTACTATGGAAATCATATCATGTGATAATGGTTTTCCACAATTACATGTTTTATTCCCATGCTATTTTATCATTATTGATGTTCTTTTATGATATATGCCTTACATACTTCCAAGATTTATGTCTTTTCTCAAGATTTTGATGTTTAGATTTTATGTTCAAGTTTTTGCATTCAAATGTTTATGGATTGTTTTATGTTCTCTATGTTTACAATTACTGAGCATTTGAGCTCACCCTTTTTATGTTCTCTTTTACCCATGATATAAAGATAGGTTTTAGGTAAGAAAACAAAAGGGGAAGATCTTTATGGGATATGTTGAAGATCTTTCACCATGATTAGAAGATTTTTTTCCGAGTTTCCAAAGACACTAAACTATTACGGTCCTTGTGTGTTTGTTTTTGTTATGTATTAAGTATTCCTCAAATGTAATGTAATTTCTATGTATGTCAGGCTACGGGTATCTATAGTTGGTATTAGAGCAAAGGATTAGTCAACCTTTGGAAACTAGGATGCAAAAACTTTAGTGAAATCTCTGGAGATATTTCTAAGGTACATCTAGGGATGTCTTTAAGGTTAATTATAAGTATAGGTTATAGTCCTAGAATTATGGTAAAGATATTAGAATTAAACCTAATATGTTATATATAGAAGTTAATCCCCCTTTATTATGTTGTTTTCTTAGCATGATTTTTTCCTCTCACACTATTCTTTTTGGGTTTTAGAAAATGGCTAGAAACAGGAAGATTCACAATGGACAATGGAATGATATTATTCATGAGTAACCAAATCAAATGAGATTTGTAATTCCAAACATAGTTATTATGTATAATCATAAATCTCATAATATGATCAATAATCTCAACTTTGGTAAGTTTCCTGACTCATCTAATAAGAGAAATACAGAGTTTCATGATGATCATAGAGGAAAGAAAGTTCAATTTCCATCATGTAAATCATGTGGTAAGAGGAATTGGCGAGAATGTTTCAAAGGAATTGGAAGATGCTTTGGGTGTGGAAAAGGAGGACACAAAGCCAGTAATTGTAAAGGAAAAGGTTCAGTTAACACCACAGACAAGGATAATGGTATTGCTTCATACTATAAATTTATTCAAACAAAGAACGTTCAAAACACAAGAGGGGTTGGTCCAAAGATCAAAAGAAGGAACGAGACTAAGGGGGGCGAAAATAGTGGAGGCCAAGGGAATCCCCTCGAACAAAGTTGACGCCCTACGCCTTCATGGTGGAAGCAGTGTGAAAACAACAACGGGATGAACCAGGGACGTCGATGGAGGCAAGGTAGTTCGCAACCTTATTCCCCTCGCGCTAAGTGTGGACAAAACTCGTATTGATACTGATCATGTCCCTGCATTTCCTGGTGATGTAGTGGATGGACCATGGGATGCTAGATCCGTGGATGGCATTGTGGAGGATTAGGTAATCAGTTTCCACCTCTGGTAGGGCGATCCCCTCTTGGTGACATAAGGAGAGCCCCATCAGCATTGCCTTGGCCTCGTCCTGGAGAGAAGAACCTTGCCCCAGAGATGCAGAGAAGGCCAAAATGACCGACCCAGAAGAGTCCCGAACCTCCCCTCCACCTCGGATCGACCCCATGCTACATGATCCGTCAGAGTTGAGTTTGAGCCCTCTGTTTGGCGGTAACCAGCGAACCCAATTGCCTCTCTTATTAATGCTACCTAAGGTATCAGTAGCAATACGTGTCTGGAGACGTTGAAGAGTGGGATCCTCCTTCCATTTGCGAGAAGAACTGAGCACATCCAGCAGGAGGATCTTGGTGCGAGTAATGATCTGCTGGCCGGAGGTGGGGTTTCCTTCATACTGAGCCTTGTTCCGTGCTTGCCAAATCGACCAACAGCCTGCATGGAGGACCATCATGCAGGCTGTCTGCTCTGGGCTCTTCTCCTCCGCACCGTGAAACCATCAGTCCAGAAATGGCATGTCAGCCATGCAGAAGTCGGAAAAAGCAGTGAACTCACCGAAGTGCCGCCACACTTCTCTTTCCCAATCGCCTTTAAAGAACAGGTGATCCACATTCTCCTCGCGGTGGTCTGAGAAGCAGGGGAACCTTGAGGCCAACGAGATGCCACCGCGTTGGATATTTTCTTCAGTGGGAATGGCCTTGTGATGCAAACGCCATGTAAGAAAGCTCTGTTTGAGTGGAGTGCCTTTGGACCATAGGATCTCATTCCACAGATCGCTCTGAGCACGAGGGGTCATGGAGCGTCGATAATACCTAGAGGTGAAGGACCCCGTGGTAGAAAGAGAAAACACGCACCTGTCCTGATCGGAGTTGATCTCAATTAAGTTGAAGGTATCACGCTGGTCCTAGTCTAAGATATCTTCAATGAAGGCCGGATATGTGCTCGCCTCCTTGAAGGTTATCAATGAGCACGGGCACTCGGGAAAGCCGAGGATGGTTCCGGCCCAGTTGTGATGCCAGAAAAGGATGTCCCCCCTCCCCATGATCCATATGGATTGTGGTTCGAGAGAGGCAATGAGGGGGGAAATCACTGACCAGAAAGGAGAGGTTTGGCCACCATCCCTAGCCTCGGGACCAACATAAGAATTGTGCATGGTAATTCCCAATAACGTACATTTTTCCAGAACCCCCAGGCGATCTTGGAATGCATGCACTAGAGAGTGTCTTTGAGCCGACAGACGTTGATGCCCCCTTCCCCGGCTGGTCTCTCCACCTTGTCCCATGAAGCCCAGTGACGCTTGCCCTCCGAACGAGGATCCCAGATAAAGCCGGTGAGAATCTTTTCGATCCAATTGATGATGCACTTCGGGAATTTGATGGACGAAAGAGCATGGACGAGGGAGGAAAGAAGCACGCTATTGATCAGCGTTATCTGACCCCCGAATGAGAGGAAAACGTTCTTCCAGTTGAGGATCCTATCCGCAATCTTGTTGGAAATGTCATCGAAGTCACCTAAGCGGAGACATTTTGGGGAGATTGGCACACCGAGATACTCCATAGGAAAGGACCCTCTGTGCATGTCCAGGCTTTGTTGAATGTTCTGGGTCTGAGAGGTGGTGCAACCATTGTGAATATAGGAATTTCTCTTTGCCGTGTTGATGACATGCCCGCTACAGAGGCAGTACTCCTGCAGCACCTTGTTGATGCCACTGATGGACCGCCGGCTTCCGTTCAAGAAGATGAACGTATCATCCACGAACATCAGATGGGACACGGGAGGTGCCCTCCTCCTTCTGCGATATGCTGTAATCTCGCCATTGTTGATGCCCCTGTGCAGGTTCCGGCTGAGGACGTCCTGCGAGAGGATGAAGAGACTCGGGGACAGGGGATCACCCTGCCTCAGACCACAGGTAGCCTTGAAAAACCCATACGTTTTCCCCATGAATGAGACAGCTAGCCAGGGGGGCTGAAGCATCTAAACCATATGCCGATGTTCCACGTAGAGAACCCCATTTTTTCCAGCACCCTGTTGAGAAAACCCCACTCAATCCGGTCGAAGGCTTTACTAATGTCCAACTTGATACCCAGGTTGGAGCCGTGAGACTTAATGTCAAGGTCTTTGATCATCTCCTGGGCCAGTGCGATGGCTCCTTGAATGGATCTCCCTTTCACGAAGTCGTGCTGTTCCAAGGACACCCACCGGGGAATATGGATGGCCACCCTTACACTGATCAGGTCGGCTAAGATCTTGTAAGTATAGTTGTAGAGGCCGATAGGCTGGTAGTGGGAAATAGAAGTGGGTTTCTTGTTCTTGGGCAGAAAGATTACATTCATGGCGCAAGCGGCCCTTGGAAGGTAACCCCCACGAAAGAAGTCGCAGACGGCAGTGATGATATCTGTTTTAACGACGTCTTGTGACGCTCTGTAAAAAGATCCCAGGAACCCGTCTAGGCCTGGTGTGCTTTCGGGATTGAGCCTCATCATGGCTTCCCGAATTTCTTTTTCTTCTGGGATGGAGCTCATAGATTCATTGTCCTATACCGAAAGCTGGTTGGTAATCACCTCAAAATATCCTCCTTCCTCACCTGGATAGCCATTGGGAAGATGAGGATTGGGACCGGCTAGGAGATCTTCCAATGCGGCCAAGGCCATAGCTCCTGCAGTATCTCTGTCATCGGTGTAAGTGCCATCATCCAGTAAAATGTTGGGACTCACCATGTGCTTCCATTCCTTAATACAAGCATGAAAGAAACTGTATTCCTATCTCCCTCCCTAATCCATTTAATCCTTGACTCCTCCCTCGCCTTGCGCTCCTGTTTGAGTAACATGTCCGCCAAAGCGCTCTTCTTGCTTGAAAGGTCATCGAACACCCTATCGTCCCAGTCGGTCTCCAAGTTCCCCTCCAAGTGATCCACATCCTGCATGGTGGCCGTGATGTCATCATCCGTGGAAGATTGATCTCTTGACCATAATTGGAGCTTAGCCTTGAGCCTTTAGAGTTTTTTATGGATGACAATCCATGAATGACCTTGAGTGGGCTCCCCAAAGGTGGTTCTAACCATGTCTTGGAACCCCGGTAGGATATCCCAGTGGTGGCAGTATCTGAAATTTGCGGGGTGATCCTGGCATGAGGATAAGGATAGGAGTAGAGGAGAGTGGTCAGATAGACCCCGCGTGAGGTGAGTTACCTTGGAGTCAGAAAACAAAGAAATAGCATGAACGTTGGCTAGGAATCGATCAAGGCGACTCCAAGAGAGATTCCTCCCTTTTTGATTGTTGCACCATGTGAAACTATCTCCCGAGAATCCAAGATCGGAGAGCCCTTTCCCAGTCATGAACTGAATGAAATCCAAGCTCGCGCTCCTCTGGAAAGGACCTCATCCTTTCCTCTCTTCCGCATCCGCGATCATGTTGAAATCCCCCCCGATGCTCCACGGAGAGTTTCCCGGATCGAAGGAGTTAAGGTTGTTCCACAGGGATCTCCTTTGAATCGTATTGCATCTCCCGTAGACGAAAGTGATGAAGAGAGTCGTGCTGTCGTTCCCCACCCTCATGGTAATATGCTGGTCGCTGGGTTGTACCAGATCCATGGTGAAGCTCCTGTTCTGCATTACCCATATGTGATTATTGATAGGGTCGGTGTGCAAGCATCCTTGCAGGTTGATAATCCTGGAAAAGTCTGTGACTTTGGTTGGAGATTTTTTGTGCTTGAGAACTGCTACAATGGAGGCCTTATGCCTTCTGGTTTCTCTGGCGAGGAAATCCGCCTTAGCCCGAGCTCCAATGCCACGAGCATTCCATATGATTAACGAGATCATTTTTCAAACAGAATCGTGGCACTGGACCCAGAATTCATGGCTTTGTCAAAGTGTGAAGAGGATTATTCCTTAAGGTGCTTGGATCAGGATCGGGTACAAGCTCCAGCCGACTTGGGCGACTGCGAGGCCACCAGAGAGAGGGTCACCCTAGAAACATCGGAGGAGTGGCTCCTTGCACTAGAGGGGGATGCAAGCGACTACCCTAAGATCCTGGGACTGTGCCATTTGGGTTCTTCCTTTAGGGGTTGCGATATGTTAGAGGCCAGTGGAACCGACCACCTCCCTGAACAGATTCCATGAGGGCGTGACGGGTCCGAGTCCGTCCTTCCCCTATTGGTGGCATCCTGAGGGAGAGCAACGGTGAGAGTTAAGGCTGGAACCTCTACAGAGAGGATGGATCCCAGGGAGCACAGGTGGGGTGGAGCCGGGGGGCCAAAGAGACTATCCAGCCTGCATGAGATGAGCCCCTCTAGAAGGGATCCCTGGGATAACCATGACAAGATTATGGTAAGGGTCAGGACTCCATCCAGAGAGGGGGTCACGACTCTGTGCGGGGAGGCATCCAGGTTCAAGAAAGATAAAGAAAGGCAGGGGAGATGAGGGATCATAGCCACCTTGGAACCTGGGGTGGGAGCTAAAGGGGGCGTCACTGGACTTGGAGAGAGGTTCGCCGCGGAGGGCGTCGCGGAAAGGGCACCATGAGTAGGCTGATGCGACCCCGTCCCGGGCTGGCGACGAGATAGCGTGTGCCGGTGGCATCTGCAAACCTGAAGAGAGTTCCCCTGGAGAAAGCAAAAGGAGCAGTACCTAGGAAAGGCCGAGTATGAGACGGCCTGGTCCCAAGCCAACCCGTATTCCACCTGAAGGAAGAGTCATTCCAGAATGGGCTGGGAGAGATCCATCTCGACACATAAACGAGCTGTCGATGCGTCCTCGCAACTAATGGTTCTGTCATTAGCACAGAGGAAACCCCCCAGAGCTTCTCCGATCACTTTGAGGAAACCCCCATTTAGGAAGGGGAGCGGCAGCCCAGGCAGGTCGATCCAAACAGTGGCATGCAGACTTTCCTTTCCTTTGTGAACGTCCATGGACCAACGGGACAGGCTGCATCGCCAGCGGCCAAATGATCTTGGGGCCTTACACCACACGGACACGAAATCCGCTTCCAAGTCTAGAAAGATGCAGAAGGAATTCCTATGAACTGGCGATATCCTTGCCTGATGCTGGAGACCCCAAGAGGCGACAAAGCGTTGAAAGGAGGCGGGGGGGGGGGGGGGGGGGTTCTCGGAGCCGAAACGGGCTACGAGGGTCCATTTGAGGTGCGCCTCCGCCGCCGAGAACATCTACCCAAGGAAGACCACAGATACGCAGGGACCTGAGCTTGAAGAAGACAATCCCTCCATGATTACCTCGGGAAAGTGGGGGTAGCCCCCGAGCGACCCGCGGAGCGCGTCTCTAAAGGATCCGGGCCGAGGAGCCACGAGAGGGAGCGACGCCGGAAGCTGGGGAGCACCGGGGGGCGTGGGAGCAGCTGAGGGAGGCTTGGCGCCTAAGGGCCATGGAGGCCAGGACAGGGAACTGAAGGATATTGCTTGAGGAGCTAAGGTGAGATGAGGTAGAGGGGGGGGCGGAATCGCTGCTGCGTCCGAGGCCCGGTGGCGGAGGATCCGGAGGCCGAGCTAGGGGAGGGGAAACAGGCAAAAAATTTGAAATGAAGGGTGGCACATCAGGCACGTTCTCGGGAGCAGTGGAAGGCATAATACCCACATCAAATAATTTTTTTTTCACTTTTTTAACATATAATGGTATTGCTAAGAAATCAAAAATGGTTAAATGTTTTAAATGTGGAATGTACAGGCATTATGCAAACCAATGCTCTACGGGAGAATTTCATGAAGAGAATCAGCATGGTCATATGGGTAGTATTTATGTTGATGATGATGAAGAGACTACAAATGATATATGAGATGAAAGAAGTGTTGAGGAATAAAATGATGATGCTCGGTCAATGGTTTAAGAAGGTAGTGGAATGATTTTATGTTTATCAAGAGTAATGTTTTATATGTAATTTAATGGTAATATGGAATAAAGAAACATCTAAGGATTGTTACACTATTGTTTTTCCTTGAGTATTTGAATGTATACGTTGAATGGTATCGGTAGCCACGAAAGGTTATTCAGATATTTTTGGAAAGAAGATGATATGTTCATAATGAAGGGATAAGGATAAAATAATATGTTGGATATTATTAATGAGCTCATGATTGATATAAGGACAAAGTGATATCATGTTTTGAGTATATAGAAATTTTGGGATTTTGGTATGTGGAAAGAGTTAACTTTTGACAGCATTCATGTTTTCACTAAGGTTCTATGGTAACTCATGTTTCAAGAGAATACATGATTAAGATATTCACATGTTTGGAATGTTACCAACAATATATATTGTATGATATATGGGGGATAAATGATGGTATTCACATGCTCGGTAAATGAAATTTCTAGTAATTCTTTTCTTTATACTATGAACTTGGACAGAAGTATTTTAGATAAGCCTAAAGGTTGTAATGGATTATGTTGGACATAAGTTAGTATTGTTTAAGGATAGAACTTTTTGATATTATTTTTGGAATGTTATAATAGTATAGTTTTAGAAAAATGACAACCCATAGGATGGGAGACAACCCGTCGCATTGGACAAGGTTGGGGGAATCGAACCCACAACCGAAGTGCGACAGTCCTTTATCGCCTACCATTGGCCTACAAGAAGTCCCTGGTTAGTAGAAACTAGTTTTATTTTATAAAGAGGTATGATAGATGAAGTATAAGTTCATTTTAGGAACCATATATGATTAATCTCACCATAGATGGACTTATGTATATAATTTTTTGTAACCTTTTATTTGAGATAGATAGAATGACCCACCATTCTATCACCTGATTTTCTAATGCTTCACGAATGACAAATTCAACTTCATTTCTTTAAGAGATGAAGTGGAAATTGTTCAAGACACAAACAACGGTGAGATTGTACCAAAATCAAGTAAGTATTTCTTTTAATTCAACAATTCTTCAACTTTAGGAAAATGATCTTGAAAACAAAAATTTTTGTCCTAGTGTCCTTATATCCGATGAATCAGATGGTACCTTAAATCGTCACAAATATATGGATTTGTGATTGTTGGATTTCTCATAGCCATGTCCTCTACTACACTCCATCAAAACTTGATGGTGAGATTTTTCTTCCATATCCATATTTCCACCTATGTTCTCCTATGTGGAAACCCAGTGATGAGTTAATCTCGGTAACCATTGCATTTCTTAATTTAATTTTTAAAATTAAGTTTTAGTATTCCTTTTACGATGTGGGTTTCTACTAACGAAACTTTCATGTAGTAAACGATTTATAACCCTGACGAATTTCAAGGGAGAAATTCATTTTAAGGGGGGTAGAATGTAACACCTTGATATTTTATGAGATATATTATTTTTAATTTCTTTGATGTCTTCTATTATACACTACACCAAGATTATTTTGTACTATATGCAACACCGTATTAGGTTGCAGTATATGCAACACTATTCTTGGCTCATGTCACACACAATTTCAAGTTCATTTTGTGGAAATTATTCTACGCAAAATTAAGTATAGATTTTTTTAATGTATAAATGAAATAAGTTTTGATTATGTTATATGCAACAAAAAAGGAATCCTGCACTACACGCAACCCTGACTTGTCTTGCTTTACATGCCATCGCGACCTTCCACGATAGCATGTGTTGTACGCAATACTGAGTTTCACTAAACAACAATATGTTATTAAAATATTATATAAAATAGCCGCTATGGATAGTAATACCCACTTTTTGAAATTTTATAAATTCTATCTTTCAAAATGGACTTCATTTTTGGATTCAGAATATCGAAATTAGCCTAGGGTGAATTTTTGGTATTTTTCTAAAAACTTTCAATTTTTGATGAATAGTGAAAATACTGGGTTACTATTTAAAAACAGTCTTTTTATTTAAATAATTATTTATTTTATTTAAATTTATTTTAGGACAATATTGATACATAATACGTATATAAGTTCAATGTAATTCATTGGAGTCATTTTATAATAATTTTAGATATATAAAAATTTTACTGAACTTTTCACCGTCTTTTACCCACCTCTTAGGAGAATTTGAAAATTTACATAAAACTTAATTTTACTGCTTCTGTGAGTGGAATTTCAAAAATCTAAAAGACACGGTTAATATCAAGGATTAAAATGTTGTTCTATAAGATAAATATAATTTTTGGTGAATAGTAACTTTTTACTTTTATTTACCACTGTTAAAAGTAAATAGGGTAATTAAGGGTAAAAATGATATTATTATTACCATAACACATGTCCTAATTCTATTGGATAAGTTTAATTAGACCAAAAACAACCTTAGGAAGAAAATATTACCCTTTAGGTACACTTGGATCAGATTAGGACATTTATTATTATTTAATTTAAAGAAGAGTTAAAATAGTTAAAATCAAAGTTTAATAACTAAAACATTTTTAATATAGGGTTATACATAAGATAAATTCGACTATAAATATTAATTAGAAAGATAAAAATATTTCCTACATAATGGTATATTATTTATAATTTTTAGACATTAAAAAATTTAATTTCGTTATGACACAATGATGATGCAATAATTACCTTATTAATGAAATATTAACATAATTGATGTTATAAATACCCAAATAAATGTAATTTGAGACTTTTTATTAATTAAAATAATTTTTAGGTTAATATGACATTTTATTATTGGTTAAATTAACGTTTTTATAACTAATCATGGTGTTATGATTAAAAAAAAACAATTACCAAATAGTTTCAAAATTGACATAAAATAGTTTTTAAAACAAATATTATATTATTAATTGATATTCTATTCCTAAAAATCTAACGTTCGGACAAAAGACTTATATAATAATATATATGACATTAATGAACCATTTGGGGTTCCATTTATAGTTTATAGTAAGTTTATTAACCATATAGTGTAATAAAACAAGAATACACGGTAAAAGATAAATTATTTAACTTAGAGTTAAATCTAAATGATATGGTTAAAATGGTAACCTAAACTTGTCTAAAACCTATTGGTTGAGAGTATTGCGACCCATACCCACTTTATTTTCGAAATAATCACTTTTTATCCATTATAAACTGAATATGACTTTATTATAAAATAATATTTTATGTTTTTTCCTAAAGTGCCCCTCTCCTCCCTTTTAAAAGGGCACCTCATCCCTCTTCTCTTAACAAATTTTGAGCCTTCAATCTCAGACAAACCATGAAAATTTCACTTATAAACTTCCTTATAAACATTATATAGGTCCTGGTCTCCTCAAAAGACCAAATCTAGTTCCTTAAGAGGAAGCTTAAAAGAGGTGCGTCGAAGAAGAGGTAATCTCTTCTACCGATTCTTTCAAGTTTTATTTCTTCTTCAACTTCTTCTTCTTTAGTTGTTTCATTATAAATTTTAAACATAAGTATCAATAATATACTTACATGTTATTATAAATTTTAAATAACCCCATTTCACCTTCTATCCATCATATGGAAAATGAAATCATCGTGCGTGCGTACGTACGAAATACCGTCTCCACGCCGTGGTGTAATCTATTTTTCCACCACCACCTTACTTGGATGGGTATAATGGTGTAAATAATAACTATATATAGTTATTATAACATCATAATTATTCTGAGATATTATATTATCCACTCCAATTCAATTCAATAATTATGGGAACGATATCATCGCTCATGCGTACGTACGGATTACCGTCTCCACAACGCGATGAGATTCATTCTCCATGTTAGCCACTCAAGAATGATTATAAAGTATATATAATGAATAATAATGAAATACATGACATTATAAATATACTGGATTTATGTATACATATATATATATATATATATATTTCATCTACTTACTTCCATTCAAGTCAATAATGAAAGGAAAACAGCATTCATGCATACGTACGGCCTACCGTCTCCATGAACGGTGTATTTCATTTCATTTATATATATATTATATATATATATACGGAATATATATGATATATAAATCATGATTTAATTTCTATAAGTAATTAAATCATGATATAAGTAATAATAATATCAAGAACAACAAGTCCAAACACGTAAGATAAATAAAACGATTTTACCCAAAACGCTACTTTAACATGGAATTTGCAAAAGAACAGGTAATATAAAGTCATAAGTGAACCATATATGATATCATAACAATGAATATGCTTCTATAATAAGTAAATTAAATTGCTTAAATCATTATATAGGAGGTTCAGATACGTACGAAGCATATCGAACCTAATGTAAGGGATAACTATTCCAATCTCGTTCTTATCCGAGATTGTTTATTCGTAAGTATTTATTGGGGTTATATTTTTCTTCCATGTCCATAAAAAATGTTTTTAATAAAGTATTTAATATTCTTCCATGTATGTTTGAATTCATTTTTACCCCTTTTTGACTTTTACTTTGTGTTATGGAAGGAATCTTTCTTTTGTTTACCATATGTGGTACTTTTTGACTTTTCCGTTAAAAGTATGAGGAGAATGTTTTTTTAACTTATACAACATGAATGGATTTTTATGGTTTCATAACACCTTATTTTCATGAATATTAATCTACAATATTTCATGACTATTTTCAAAAAAATACTTTTCTTTTAAAATTGCATGGCATTTTGTGAAAAGAAAATGATTTTGAAAAAGAAAGGATATTTTCCTCAAGAATTCATTTCAAGTGTTTTATCAAAACCATTTTCCATATAAGATGAAATTATTTAATATGTGTATGTTTCAAGTATAATGTATATATGATTTACATGGTTTCAATTTTCTTATGATGAAATGATATCCATTGGATTTATATGGATTATGTTATGATGGGATGATGTTTATGAAACCCATTTTATTCTTTGGGTTATGATGAATGATTTATGTTTATGTTGTGGCACACATAAGAATGATTTCATTATGAGATGGGTGAGACCTATATCTGCCTAAAATTAATTGGGTAAAGATTTATATCTCATGAGATAGACATGGATGGAATGGTAAGTTAATCTGGTTTTGTGTTACAGGACTAGAACGAGGAGTGAACTTGATTCAGATAGGGACTTTGTCCACTAAGATGGTCTTGGCAGCAATGCCTTGGATACTATGGAAATCATATCATGTGCTTAATGGTTTTCCACAATTACATGTTTTATTCCCATGCTATTTTATCATGATTGATGTGCCTTTATGATATATTCCTTACATACTTCCAAGATTTATGTCTTTGCTCAAGATTTTGATGTTTAGATTTTATGTTCAAGTTTTTGCATTCAAATGTTTATGGATTGTTTTATGTTCTCTATGTTTACCCTTACTAAGCATTTGAGCTCACCCTTTTTATGTTTTCTTTTCCCCAGGATATAAAGATAGGTTTTAGGTAATAAAACAAAAGGGGAAGATCTTTATGGGAGATGTTGAAGATCTTTCACCATGATTAGAAGATTATTTTTTTTCCGAGTTTCCAAAGACACTAAACTATTATGGTCCTTGTGTGTTTGTTTTTGTTATGTATTAAGTATTCCACAAATTTAAGGTAATGTCTATGTACTTCAGGCTACGAGTCTCTACAATCAACACAATCCGAATGCGTTTGGTTGGTTTTCCGTATGCCAGTTGTTGTTTTCACTTAAAATGTTGATCATTTCAAATAAAGGTGAGACAATTTGAGTGGTATCGGCCACACCATGCCTCGGATTTATGCGGGGTTGACTCCTACACGTCACAAATGTCCCATGTATAGTTGTGCTAAATTATCAATAGAATCTGAATACTTTTGGTCCATTTTTTGTACGTCAGTTGTTGTTTTCACTTAAAATGTTGTCCATTTAAAATAAATGTGAGACACTTTGAGTGGTACCGGCCACACCGTGCCTTAGATTGAGGCAGGGTTGAGTCTTACACATCAAATATGTCCCATGTATTGTTTTCCAAAAGTACAAACACAATCCAAATACGTTTGGTCAGTTTTCTGTATGCCAGTTGTTTTTACTTAAAAGGGTGTCCATTTTAAAAAAAAAGAGAGACAATTTGAGTGATACCGGCCACACTGTGCCTCAGATTGAGGAAAAGTTGACTCGTACATGTCAAATATGACTCATGGATTGTTTTCCTAAAGTATCAAAACAATCCTAATGCGCTTGGTTGATTTTTCATACGCCATTTAGACAAATCGTGCAACAATAGTGATAATATATTATAGTAAAACTATAGACATTGTGCATTATGTGCATCCCCTGGTGCATGGTTAGGGAAAATCATGCACATTGCTTCTAATATAAATCCCTATAGGTTTTGTAGATACCTTATGGGATGGACTTAAATTTTTTACTAACCGTGAGGCATAGTGTTTTTCTATGCCGACTGAGGTTCCGAGCTCCGAACAAGCCCCATAAGCCCCATAAACCATTATAACATCATTAGGCTTCCATATTTGTTCAAAATTAAAGGGTTATACTGAATTAAAAAAATATCCATACCATAGTGAAAAACCTGGTTCTTATCATCTTCCCATTTAAAGGAACTCATCCTGAAGTTCACCTTCAATGGGTGGTAAAAATTTATTTGAGAACAACTCTGTCCGGGGGGTTGTCCTGGGTCCAGAGGTTGTTGGGGGAGCTATCCGGGGGGCTGTCTGGAGGTTGTCTGGGGGGCTGTCCGGGTTCTAGGGAGGAGGGTGGGGGGGGGGGGGGGTTGTCTGGGGTCTAGGGAGGAGGGTGGGGGGCTATCCGGGGGGCTTTCCGGGGTCTAGGGTGGAGGGTGGGGGGGGGGGGGGGGGGGCTGTTCGGGGGACTGTCCGGGGTCCAGGGCAGAGGGTGGGGGTTATGTTTGTTATCTCTCAAGGGGGCTATTCGAGGGGCTGTTTGGGGGGCTGTCCGGGGTCCAGGGAGGAGGGAAGGGGTCTATGATGGTTGTGTGCAAGGTGTGATAGTCTTTGAAGTAGAATGACACATCCACATTAAATAAAAAATCAAATGTTATAAATATCAGTCAAAAATGTAATGGATCAATCTGCCCCTGATCACCATCACCATCACCACTATCATCATCAACCTCATCCTCACCACCATATCTGTCCTTGTCGTCTTCCTCGTCATCATCCCCATGATCATCCTCAGCCCCATCCTCGCCCCCATCCTCATCCTCATCCTTGCCCCCATCCTCATCCTCATCCTCACCCTCGATCTCTGCATCAACATCATCCCCAACATCTTCCTCTTCAAAATCCTCATCATCACCAAGAACATCATCATCTTGAATGCCACTAGAACTGCTACCTAGTGCATTGGATAATTCACCCATCGACGACATATATGTCTGACAAGCTGCTCTGGCCTCTGGTGGAAGTGATGAAGATAAAGCTTTGATTAGTTTCATAAATTCTTTCTCCCTCATTTGAACATGTTCTTATAACTATGTGACCCTTTTATCAGACTATCTTGCATACTCCTTGACATGTTCCCACTCGGTGGTACTAGAATGGATACCTGGAGAGGACCAATACCTTATCGGGACTATATTCTTACCAGGTCGACAGCATACTTGACCAGAGTGCTCATCTCCCAAAACCTGATCTAAATGATCGTGTGACCCAAAATTTTCAGGCTCCTTGGAATCAAGGGCCTCTAAAGCAGCCTGTTAAAAATATTAATAGATTATTAAATTTCAAAATAGATATTAAACTTTGAAATAAACAAATTAAAACTTACAATCTTTTCTTGTATCAGTTCATTAACCGTAGTTCCATATTTTTTCCTTCTACTCAAGAAAAACAATTTTTCTCGAGGGAGACGTCCTTCAATATTCAATTTGTACTTCTGTATTGACATTGAAACAATATAAAGTGAAAGTATAATCATATATTCAATATTAAATAAATCACATAATTTAAGTAGGAAATAATAAAAAGGGCACATCCTAAAGAAAAATTATAAAAAAATATATCATACCAGCTACCTCTCATGATCTGACATAGTAGTGCGCCCCAAAGTGTGGAGGTATTAATTTGAATCAATGTTTTTTTGTTTTTTTTAGAATATTACTAAATAATGTTTAATAATAAATAAGATAATATTAATGAAAAATATGAAAACTGAAATTTAAATACCTCAAATGGGATTAATACCTTAAATTTTGCAGTCGCCCAATGGGTAATCATTTGGCGATATTGCTCTATCAGGAAGTCATCCACGATAGGTACTGTCTCCAACTCTGTGCCCACTCTATCACACTATCCAACATACAACTCATGCTTATAAGCTTTCAAATCTCTCATAGCTTTTTTAAATGTGCTAGTCATGCACCCTCGCCATCAACGAAGTTAAACCGAAGCTGACACACAATAGATTAATTCATATAAATACAAAAAAATACTACATTAAATCCAATATATTTTTTACCCATATCTGTGCCCACGCATTATCCTTGAATTCATGTGGTAGATGTCTCCAAGAGAGAGGGATGACCGGAATGATGTCGGAGTATTTG
This sequence comes from Viscum album, assembly GCA_963277665.1. Lineage (NCBI taxonomy): Eukaryota > Viridiplantae > Streptophyta > Magnoliopsida > Santalales > Viscaceae > Viscum > Viscum album. The sequence continues at coordinate 1,861,192,482 of OY728160.1, forward strand.
GATAGCATCGCCAAAAAACCCCGACATTCCTACCCAGGTTTATCAATCATATGTCCATCATAATTGTATTCAACCATCAACTGTGTCTGGAAGTTCCATACCGCACACAAGTGAGTACGCCCCCTCCCCCGCCTCCTATCAGTAGATGAATTTGTTATTGAAGAAAAAAAATATTAGTAAAATTTATAATAAAAATAAATTTTGGTATAAAAATTTGTTAGATTTATATAAATATACCTATTGTAGTCAGATAAATGGGAGTCACTGGATGTGAAGAAGCTAAATAAATATCCTGTACAGGTGGAGTGTCCCTTAGTGTATGATCCTCAGCCACATACTGTGTCAGAGCAGGAGTCGACGAAGGTGGAATATAATAGATTGGAGATAATGAACCAGAAGAAAAATATGATGGCACAAACGTCTGGCCAACTAGTAGTGTAAACATCAGAGGCCTAAATATATTGTGTGTCCCCAAAGACACAGCATGATCAAAATGGGGTGTAGAAGATACGTCTGTGGTAGGGGCATAGTCCAATCGGGTACGACCAGTGGATCGTCTAACTCTTGCACCATGAGCCCTCGTACCACAGGCCTCAGTACCGGGACCACCATATGATCGTCTAACTCTGATACCCCCCTCCTACCACCAGCCTCTATACTGGGAGAAATATCAGGCTCCTCGTCAGATATCTCTCATCTAGGGGTGGATCTGGAAAAAAAGTTTAACAAAAAAGTAAACACATGATATTATATGTTATTGAAATATATATATTTGAAATAAAATACTCACAACAAGGATGAGTGGAGGAACTCACATCTATGTCATGTGACAATTATTTTCTGTCATCTTTTTCCACCGCATCTCTTCAATGGGTGTCATTTCCTACAATGAAAACAAATATAGAAGTAATTAGAAATATATAACTAATGTGTAACACAAAAAATAAAATATAAAAAACCATTCTGATAAAAAAACATAAATAAATAGAAGATTTATGGTGGTTTGACGGTAAGTACTAGGATACACACTCTGAATGATGTAGGTGAAACATGTAGGTGAGAACATGACTGTATGATTCTATATATTTACCACCACAACTTCATGTTTACAATCAACTCTGACAATTGAGCTATTGGATTCATCATAAGTAATAAACAGATTTCTTCCAATTGCAGTAGGGATAATTTCAACTTCATCATCACCATCATCAAAAACATGTATGGGATTTAGTTCAATAATTACACCAAATTTAGGATGATGATGATCTTTGACAAAAAAAATTGTTTCACCATTGATGCCAATACATATGGTTAATCAGTGGCAAGAGTTCAAGTCATGTCAATAACTTGAAATACAAAATAATCAATAAAGGTGCCTTGCCTCGTCATTGAATCAAACCATTGGAATTTCATCATCGTGACTCAACCATGTGAGTAATAATACAAAATTATTATTTTCTCCACAACTCTATAATAAGCTACATTTTCAGAACGAGGTCTATTATTTGATGAACTGGAATAACAATCTGTTTTGGTAGTTAGCATAACACCATCATGTTGTGTTCTCATGTTCCATTCTCGTTCAGTGATAATAAATTTGTATCCATTGATCACAAGTTATTTATAAGCACGAACCATGGTATTAGGACCAAAAGCCAAAGCTCTTATTTCCTCAGAAACAGAGTCTGCAGGAAAAATAGATACCTGAAATTTAAAAAAATAGTAAACTTAATTAAATATTATTTTTATTTAGTTATTACAGAAATATTTTTACCTTCAATTTCAACCAAGAATAAAACCCTTTGCTATGCAAAGTCTCTTTCCTTCTCAAATATAAATAACAATTCTTTCTATATATCAATTCTTTATGTTCCCTGTAGATAAAAACAACAATAGTTTAACAAATATTTAAAATTACAAGAGATAAGATAAGAGATACATGTATAATTTACTTACTTGATATACTCATCGAACAAATCACAATTGAACAACACTATGCGATGTTCCATATCTCTCTCTTCAAGGCTTAATGTCGTCAATGTATATGATCCTGGAATTACTCCTGTCCAAGGAAGTTATGGAAAACTAGGTTCAATTTTCTCATACTGTTCTTCTTCATTTCCCATTGTTCTGTTTATTCTCATAGTAAGATCAGACAAATACATTGAGCATAAATACATACATTCTTGAGCCAAGTAACCATTCAAAATAGAACCTTCTGGATAATTCCTATTCCGAACATATGATTTCAATGTGTACATGTTTCTTTTAGTTCGATACATCCAACAGAAAGCAACGGGTCCTCCAAGAGTTATTTCGGTCAGAAGATGGACAATCAGATGCAACATGCATGTAAAAAATGATGGAGGGAATATTTTCTCTAACTCACACAAAATTAATGGTGTCTCTTCCAATAGTTTTTTCAAGAAGTATTTGGACAACTTCTTAGCACAAATATCCCTAAACAAATATCACAACTGAATAACTGATAATCTTATATTATTGGATAAGAGATGATGGATTTCTATTGGAATCAACTCATGCAAAAAGACGTGATAATCATGAGTCTTCAAAGATTTCATCTTCAAATCTTTCTGTTGACCCATTTTGATATATTTCTTGAATATCCATTAGGAACTTTAATAGTCTCTAGCACTTCCAGAAATTGATTTTTTTCACCAGGTGTCATCACATAAGAAGCACATGGAACTTGCCATTTATTTTCACTGATACAGACAGGATGTAATTCTGGTCTGATCCCCCAATCTACCAAGTCACACCAAGATCATAAATCATCTTTTGTCTTCCCCTTGACATTTAGAAGAATCTAAATCAAAATTTCACATATATTCTTTTCAATGTGCATTATTTCTAAGAAATTACATAACATGTTGGTTGACCAATACGACAACTCAAAGAATATACTCTTCTTCTTCCAATTGTAACAGGTATCATTGGAAATATTTCTCCTCTTTCTATATTTCATTACACCCTTCCCAAATGAATAAAAAAAATCTATCAATTCATTAAGAACATCAATTCCAGACATACACTGAGGTGGATTTTCAGTCTCCATGGTATTGTTAAATCTCCGACGATTGTTTCTATATGGATGGTTCATTGGCAAGAATTGTCAATGTCCCATAAAACTAAAACTACGACGATATTTCAGTCTTATCAATCATGTATTCTTCATAAAAATAGGACATGACAATTTTCTTTTTGTGCTCCATCCAGACATCATTGCATAAGCAAGAAAATCATTGATCATCCACATAAGTGCATCACGCATCTGAAATATGTCTTTCAAACATGCATCATATGTGGGAACACCCACATACCAAATAATTTTGAACTCTTTTATTAAAGGTTTCATGTATACATCTATATCATTTTTGGGATCAAAAGGGATAGATATCAGTATACTCAAGAAAGTGAAAGGCTTTTTCATACACAACCATGGGGGAATGTTATAAATGTGTATGAAAACCAGCCATGTGTTGTGCGAAGTAAGAATCTGCCCAAATGGATTAAAACCATCACATGGAAGACCTAGTCTCACATTACGCACGTCGACTGGAAATTCAGGATATCGAGTATCAAATCTTTACCATGAAAATCCATCTACAGGGTGAACCAACTCTTCATTATTCTTTTTTTCTCTCAGTGTCATGCCATCACATTTTTACTGATATTTCATCAGACATGAAATGGTTCTGTAATATGGGGATAAATGGAAAGTGCCACATTAATTTTTGTGGCACATGAGATGGTGTTCCATCATCTTTTGGCTTCCATTGGGAGGTTCCAAATTTGATACAATCATTTCTTTTAGAAGTTTCCTCCCAAAAATAAGATGCAATCATTCGGGCAAGCATGATTTTTTTTGAGAATCCAAGTTCATCAACTAACTTCCATGCCAAATAGTGGTTTGAAGGAATATCTTCATCATCTGGAAGTAAGTCCTTCAAGAAGGTAATAATTTAATCGATTGTAGTATTTGAAATCCCATACATAGTTTTCCCATGAAACAATCAGATTAAAAATTCCAACATTTTCATTTTACCACATTTCTGATATACTGGAGTCATCACAACATCATTCAATTTGTTCACCCTATCAACATCATCATTTTCATTGGACGCATCATGTGTGATTGTATCAAAATCTTGTTGTCTGGACATACTTTCCTTACCATGATGCCGAATAAATGGAAACCAATAATATATCAAACTCTCCAATTCAGTCCTATCATTTAGATCATCAACATTTTGAGATTCCATTTTCTCTCCATTGTGATACCACACATAATAGTTTGTTTGGAAACAATATTTGGATATATGATAGCTAACTACTTCACGACTCAACCAAGGTCTTCCAACACAATTAGAACATGGGCAGTGTATGCGACCACTATCTGAAGCCTTGTCAAATGTAAAATCTAAAAATCTGTTCAAATTATTTTTAAAATCGGTTGAAATCCGATCAGTTTCGTACATCCAACTTCTATCCATTCTGTAAAAAAATTACAATAAGTCATTTCAAATAAATTCAATAATATTGAAGTTCAATGAAAAAAATATTTAGGTAAATGACAATTGTTTACTTTATATAAAAGCATAACTGACACATTACTCTATATGAGAATCATATTAAGAAACACAACAAAATACAGTGTATATAAGAAATTAAGATACAGAATTTCTAATGCCTATATTCAAGGATTTCTCAGTAAGATATTGGAATTGGATCAAGGAATACATAATCCTTAAGGGTTTTTTTTGGAGTACATGATTTTTATACTTTAACTTCTTCAGGGAGATCAGGATGAGGAGTAGGATAAGGATCATATCAAAAGTAGTTATGGACTCATCAAGTTTCACCTTAACCATAGATTAAAGGATCCTAGGTTTTGGGACATAGATCATATGTTGGTAGGGTGTATTCATTGAATCATGTACCAATTGATTTTGGAGAGGGACCTTCAATAGTTATAGGCATGGATTTGATTATATTAATTCCTCGAGCTTCACATTCATTTATTTCTGATCTCATTTTTTCTTTTTTGTGGTTCTTGATAGATTTCCCCCTTATTTTTTAGGGCCTTAATACAATCCTTTAGAAGAGGATGGATCATTATTAGAAATGACCAATGTTTCTTGTAGTGGTTCCATGTTATATACATCAATGGTATATAATGATCCAATATTTTAAGAACGTTGATGTTATTTTCGGTATGAGATAGTTTACATATTATAAATATCACATTGTTTTTTATAATAAGTGGATTTATTTTACCACCCCTAATGACTTGGAGTACATTATTACTTGGGATTGAAACCTAGAGGTATGAAGAGTATGTCCATTCCTAGCCATGATTGGGTCAATTATGGCATAGATGGTAGGTGTGGTTCTAAGAATGAGGATGCACTTATGTCTTGGGTATAACCTAGAAACATGATTCAGTTTCAATGTTTCTGACCAGGTTGGATGGTTAATTCAGTAAATTTCTTATTTAGAAACACCTATAAAAAGGATATCTGAGAATTGTGACGTCCCAAACCAAGATTCCACTCATTAGTGACCCGAACCCAGATGGCCACCTGGCCTGAAGCTCATCTACAAAAATTCCAAATGTTATTGACTAAGAGTGAGAGCCTTTGGTTTGTCTGGGGGGAGACTATTCCCTCATTACCTAAGTTTCACAATTTTAATATTATCAGTTAAAAAGTGGAAGAAAGATAACAATGGGAAAATGTTGGAAATTGATGAAAATTACCAAAATAGTAATACCAACTAATAACAAAATCATAAACAAAATGATGGTAATGTATGTCATGTATCAAGAAGAAAAACATAGTTACAAATAGTAGGAAGTATTACTATACAAGAGGCTCAATAAATACAAAAATTTAACCTAGTTTCTTGAGCTAAAACCCAATCAACTGCTACATGATCCATCCTATGTCATGTGAGTAGTCATGCATCTGTCAGATGGTGATTCCCCTTATCTAAAAATATAATCATGTAGTTTATTTGGGTACCCAATGGCATCTCGAAAAATGTGTGAGATACAATTCATGTAGGTGACCACCGAGCGGTCTATAACTATCCAGTCTATTTATATAACATTTTAATATAATGATATGATAAATTAAAGTGACAAATAAAAAATCTAAAAGGGTTTTCTATGGTTTCGGAGAAAAAATACCTTCATCTTCAATGGAGAGTTAAGGATTTAATTAATTAAATGGATTCTAATGAAGAAATTATAGGCTAAATCAAAATAAAAAAAAACATATACACATAAAAATCAAAACTAAAAACTGAAATATTAGATAAATTTCAATAAAAATAAGGCACCACTTAAGAAAATACCTAATTTGAGATGGGTCGGATGAAGATTCAGCAGTAGATTCGGTAGCTTGGATGGGATGGAGGAAGAATAAGCCGAAGGAGATCCTAGATCGCCGAGAGAGAGGGGGATGCTACAAATTTGGGGGAAGTGATCTGTTTTAGTGTTCTGTCTCATGAATGGGGGAGAGGAGGGGATGCTGTTAATTTTGGGGGAAACTTTTACCAACGGTTTTTAAAAACTGTTGGTAAAAATGTTAGGTCCACACTTATACCAACGGTTCCTTATAACCATTGGTAAAAGGTCCCCTAAGCCATCCTTTTACCAACAGTTCTATTTAAACCGTTGGTAAAGGTTTCTTAGGAGCTGATTTACCAATGGTTTTAGGAAACCATTGGTAAAACACTTCTTTACCAATGGTTTTATGAAACCGTTGGTAAGGAAGTGTTGGGAAAAAAACCCACATTCCAGTAGTGTGTATGGATACATCGGCCACCACACCAAAAATGGATTCCCCAAACTAAAAACCACACTCATAACACTTAACACTATTGCCACATAAAAAAGATCAGATTCCTAGTTCTTTGGTAGAACTGACTCCTCTGCTACCACTTTTTCACAACCCGCCCCTCAGGGGCCGTGCCATGACTACCCCAAGCCCACCTTCCATAGGCCAGGGGCTGGCGACTAGCACCAGAAAGGAATATCCCTAAAAGGGAATACATTTCCTTTTAACCTATACAGACACACATTACAAGAACACAACAAGAATCAACCACAAAGTAAACTACCATATTAAAAGAGTGCTGAAAGTAAAGGGTCTGGAATAAAAGCCCAACTGAAAGTACACATACAACGGAAAAGTAAAAATACAACTAAAAAGGGGAAAACAGCTCTTGGATCATCCACTGAGGATCCCAGCTAAAGGGTAGGTACAACTCACAATCAGTAGTCCCTACATCACTTCACGCCAAATGGTCCACCTCTGACTACCGTCTAGTCCTGGCTCCCTCATCCTCGATTAATGTTGTACATTTTCTGCACAAGACACAACAAGGTGTGGGCATAACCCGTGTAGGGGTGAGTATAACAATACTCAGTAGGGACCCTGAGACCCCCATAGGTCTCCTAGAGTTCCACAAAGGAAATACCACAAAGCAAGATCTCAATCTTAAAGCACTAAGCAATAGACATCAACTATACTTAGGTATATTCCCATATATATACCTAAGTTATCAAGACATACACATCTCATACATGAGGGAAGAATACCACAAAGGTAACACCATGAAGGTAGAAGTACCACATAGGTAACACCACGAAGACAACACCATGAAGGTAGAAGTACCCCACAGGTAACGCCACGAAGATAGAAGTACCACACAGGTAACCCCACGAAGATAAGAGTACCACACAGGTAACACCACAAATATAGAAGTACAACACAGGTAACAACACGAAGATAGAAGTACCACACAGGTAACACCACGAAGATAGAAGTATCACACAGGTAACACCATGAAGATTGAAGTACCACACATGTAACACCACGATGATGGAAGAGACTCAGCTCACTATCAGGTATAACTTAAGTAAAAAAGTACATATGATTATTCGTAAGATAGATCATCTTATTCTGTTAAGAGGCATTGCTTCTGACCCACACATGATCGATAGGTACTAACCCCCACTGACCCACACATGATCTGACCCACACATGATCGGTTTGTTCTAACCCATACAGGAACGTTGAGCACTAACCCACACAGGATCTGATAGATGATGACCCACACAGGATCGATATATGCTAACCCACATAGGATCGTTGTTCTTTCTTCACGTTACAGCCAACCATAGGATTCCTAGCACACGATGTGATCGAGTTCTATAGAATCTACCCCTTTGAGATATCAGTCACACCTCGACCACCACTAAGCTCAAAAAAGGAGTAAACCAAAGGACTGTCATGAAATAAGGGCTCCAACGTGATAGACGATGCATCAATCAGACACTCGGTCTATGAGTTATAACCATTTTAGTTATGAGGGCCCGGTTGGATTTGGGTTCGATCCAACTCAGCTGTACTCCAACCTTCTCCAAAACTCAAGTGGAGTATACAAAATGGACCGTATCGATCCAAGGATTTTAGCACCATAGACGATTCATCAAACGAATGCCTGAATTTTAATTTATGGCCCTATAAGTGTTGTTGGGTCCGGTTGGGCCCTGGTCTGGTCCAATCCGGTCGGAACGACCAGGTCCGACCTAGTATGGGCTGGTCCGTGGAATACTCGGCCCGCTAGGTTGAGGTTCAGTCTAGCCTACATAGGGGCAACCCATAAAATAGCAGCCCACTAGCGGCGGCCCGCTGGGAAGGTGACCCACTGCGTGGGTGACCCGTTGGGTGGCGGCCCACTGGGCGGCAGCTCGGCTACGTGAGGTGCGGCCGCGTGAGGCACAACCCATAAGGGGTGCGGCCCACGGTCCGCCCGATCTGGTGGGGGGGGGGGGGGGGGTTCCCCCGATATTTCGAATGGCCCGGAGTCCGTTCAACTTTGTGAAATGGTAGTGCCACATGAGCATCGCCCAGTCACCATGGAACCCACCAGAGGTGTAGCTTCCATCTCGGCCGCCAATTCGGCTGCGACCCTCTGCTCACCGGCAATGCATGGGTCACGCCACCTCCCCACTCACCGGCGGCGCACTGGTCACGCCTCCTCCCCTTCTGCAGCCGGCCGATGTTCCAACCACCTCCTCCGGCCGCTGTGGATGACGAGCCATGGCCGGTTCCTCCGACGGCGCATGACAGTGCACTACCACTTCCTTCGTGTCCAACCGTTGCTGGTCACCTCCATTATCCAGCTTCTATCCAACCCAAAATAAATGCCCATGAAGAACACTTCAATTCCAACTAAAAGGTGGAGGGTGCAGGTCTTGTTCATTTGGCCCATGCTCTCCATGTTAGTTTGGTAACATGAGAGAGATAAAGCAATCAACAATCTCACAGAATTTAAATCAAGATGAATCTCTACCTCAAGAACGATGGAAAAATGCCCACGTTTGAGGAAGTGGGACCGTTTTTTCCGTCCCCCAGAACTAGCCTCCAATGATGTCGCTCGATCGTCAATATTTGGTTCGGGGTTTCGGTGTCACTCATCACTGCCTGATGGAACCGGCTCCATCCTCCAAGGGTTTGGATTCTCAGCACTTTTTCAGCACTTCGCTGCTTGTTAAAGCCATGTCGAAACCCCTCCACAAGCTCCATATAAATAGGAGAGGGGGAGGGTAAGTATCGACATTGAGAATTAATGGGGGGTCAATAATTAGAAACCTTCCTAATTCACCAATGACGTCGTTACTTAAGATTGAAAGGTCAAAAAATTTATTGTCTTGAAACATTACTGGTCCCACGTTTCCGTTTGTCTGTTGGAGGGAAATAAAGAAAATAAAAATTAATTAAGTTATTTTTATTATTCTTTAAAAAGTCCCAAAATGTAACTTTTTCTCCAGTCCTACTTTTGTCAATGTGAAGCCTACATTAATAGAATCCTGGTGCTGCAGATTCAATAGTGTCCTCAGATTTTTAATCTAAGAACCGTTACAAAAGTTAGAAAACACCGCTCGCGCGTTTACTGAACGTACCTTAAAAAAAATTCAGAAATTCATTCTGGGAACACCGGGCCTCAGAATCATGCGCCGTCAATTTTCATAGACTCTTAATAATTCCATATAATTAAAACAAATTACATGGAAAATCTGGGTCTTTACATATATCTCTGCTACAAAGGCATGCACTCAACTACTACAGATGAAGCAACAAATGACATGTATTGTTGATTAGGTGAAACAACCAATGGTGATTTACTATGATAACCAGAACACAATTGATCTTACGAAGAATCATGTTCAGAATTACCATAAGAAAATACTGAAATCAGATATCACTTTATCAAATAAAAAGTTGAACAAGGTGTGATTAAAATGGATCATGTGGGAACTGATGAGAAAGTAGCAGACATCCTGACTAGGCCTCTATCACCAACTATGTTTGAGAAACATCGGTTGAACCTTAGATTTCATCCACCTACCAGTGTATAAGGAGGTTACAAAATACCCCTCTCCCTAATTTTGTTAACTATTTTTAATCAGTTTGTGGATGTGATGTAGGTTTATGGGGGAGATACTATCCAGTGGGTCTTTTGAGCTATTCAATGATGAGATAATGGCCTTTGGGGTTATTTTCAATGGGGGAGAAAGGAATAAATTCATGATTATTCATGAAATTTACATATAATGAACATGTAATGCTTTTGTGACATGATGATACTTCAGTGTTAGGTGGAGAAGAAATATATTCAGGATATGTAATGCTTCTGTGGTACAATAAGAGAATATCTTGCGTTTCAGGTTTCCAAAACATGAGATCCCAATTTATGCTTCCCCTATTATTTTCTACACAGATCATTTCTCACGTAGACTTAGAGTGTTGGCTGAGTTAATTCTTGAATTTCAGGTTTTCAGGTTTCCCGGTGGCTGGTGCTCTATTGAATTTTTTTTGGTGATTTCCAACAAACCCAAAGGGGAAGATTATTGGAACCACGACCATTCTATGAAATTAATGGAGTTTGGTTTGTATTTTTTATCAATAAACATTGGAATTTCATAATTTATGATAGGAAAGGGTCCATATAGTTTAAGAGGATAACATTACTGAAGGTGGAACCATTTTCTAGTGTTTTCCATATTTTCGGGCCTAAAAATCGGAAAATGGAGAGATGCGTTCTTAGAAAAGGAAGGTGCGTGAAAATCATGGAATTTTCACTAAATTGGTTTTGTATTTTTTGTGAAAAAGGTGTTTCAGGATCATAATTCCAAAAAATGGAAAAGTCACGGGCTGTGCGAAAAAACTAGAGTTTGCATGGCAAACAGTTCCTGCACGAAAAGGCATTGCGTGCAGAATGGGAGTTTTGTGCGACATAGTGGGTTTTGCGCATGGGGGTCAGCAACGCCTATAAGTAAGAGTTGACCCATATCTTTCGGTATGGAAAAATACTACGAGAAGATCCGAGTTCTGATGCGCATAAAAGTTGCGCGAAAATGGAGTTGCGCGGAAATTTACTACTGCGCGGGAAAGCAAGAGTTGCGTAGAAAAATTAATATTGCATAGAAAATGACTAAGTTGTGCAGAAAAGGATATAGTTGCACATAAAGGATATAGTTTCACACAAGGTTTTTTGTGTGGAAAGAAAATATTGAGCGCAAAAATTCAGATTTTTTGAGCACAAGGTAGGTGATGCGCACAATTGTCAGTGTAGGATGAATACATGTTCTGAATATCCAATTTAGTGGTTCAGTGCTTTCAGGTGAATCAATCCAGGAAATCGATGTAAGTAGTATCTTGTGCTGAAAAAAGACAAATACTTCAATGAAAATCTATTGAAGGGACCTTCAAGTCTATAATCCTAGTTTGACTTCTCTCAAGACAGTGAGCTAGGGGGAGTCGACAAAAGTGATCCGAGGGACGCAATGAGATATCCCTGAAACTTTGTAAAGGTAGTGTGCCTGTCACAGAGTGACTGTGACCAAATCTTGTAATCCTAAAACTAGTAAATATTAGTAGTTTTAGCTACAAATGAAACACTGTCAGCGTATGCTCCTTGGATGTATCCCTTTACGGATAACCAAGTAAAAGTGTTGTGTCATCTCTCTACTTTCATTTGTTTGACAGATTTAACAATTTTCTACCAATGTGGGAACAAGATCCAAAACTTTAAGAAGAAAAAGTTGACGCCCAGATTTACCCATCCCCTCTCAGGGTGTTTCGGGGTCTTTCAAACATTACAAATAGACAACAACTCATCTAGGTTCCTAAGGAACACATGACCACTATACCTACTTTGGCTCATAGGCAAAATAATTATAATCAAGAAATATATATATAATAATAATATATATATATATATATAGTATAAATATATATACAACATCCTCCTATATGAACCAAGTGTGTATCGATGCCAAATGGTCATATACTTGGGATACCATTTCTGGCTGGACGAGGTTGTAGCTCACTGAAATCCATCACCAGGGGAAGCTTTCATGGTCTAACCTCTATCCCAACATGGAAGTTCTCATAGTATTACTATTCAAAGGTTCTCACAGTCCTTTCTAAATCAACATGGAAGATTCACATTGTCTTCCTACTCAAATTCTCTCACAGTCCATTGGAAATTAACATGGAAGCTCACACATTATTCCCACTCAAAGGTATCTCGGTCATTTGGAACCCAATAGGTAAGCTCACATAGTATTTCACCCCAAGGGCTCTCATGGTCCCTCATCTTCCTATTTCTATACAAGGAATAATAAATTATAATATACAGCATGAGGAAATACCTCTCATGCAACTTAATATCCCATTTCATTTATAAAATAATATATAGGGAATAACCTATTATGAATTACATTATCCAAGTTCCTTTCTATATAAAGCATTACATATCTTATGAATCATTTACCAAAACATAAAAAAGGGAATGATCTAACCATACCTTATGTGTCATTCCAATTAAACTATCATCTACATTTATAATATACTATATAAGGAAACACCTCTTATGATTTTAAATTAAACATTAGAAAAGTCATGGTAAAATATATAAATTAATACACAAGGTAAAGACCTCTTATGCATGTAATTATCCAGGTCAATTCCATTTAAAACCAATTGATTCAATTTAAGAAATTCCACCAATCATTCTTAATCATACCTACATGATCAATTACATTTAATTCCATAGACCATGACAATTATGTTATAAGGCTCAAAAGACAAGGAAAACTACCATGTTCAATATTTATATTAAGGAATCTACTATCTTGTATAAACCATCCTATATAAAAAATTTACCTTAACCAAATCATTTAACTCATTAAGAGATGGAAAATCCTTTCCAAAGGTTCAAGTGTAAATGAAGGGTGTCATGGAATCAAGGAATATAGAACTACCAAGCAATAAAACCAAGAAAGAATAAATCATAAATCACCCCTGTGAGTTTTTGAAGCCAGTACACCTCCGTTGGAGGTTTTTTATTACAAAACCATGACTTTTTTATTCAAAAACCCATTTATTCATATTTGAAACTTATTATAAAACTCATTCAACAATATTCAAAAAAAGGAAAGTGATAAAGAGAGTAACTAAGTAATAATTGAATTTAAAGGGAAAAGGAATGAGACCCTACCTTAGGAAGTAGACCAAAGATAAGCCAAACACTTTGGCACTTGACCGTTTTACCGGCGACCACTCGAATCATCTCCACAATTAAACGAAAATACATTCATATATATATGTATATATCCCTTAACCCAATGCACTTATTCACCTCTCCATGAGAGAATACATACATGGAAGATATATATATTTATACATATTCTTACATATGTATATGAGCACAAGTCTTCAAAGATGATAAAAAATCACTACAAAAATATTAGGGAATATAAATCACCCAAAGGACACAGAAGGAAAGATGCATAACCAAGCAGAAGATGAAAACCCTTAACCCAAATTGATGATGGCAAGCCGAAAGAATTCAAACCACTCTGCCTTAGGTGGTAGTCGTCAGAACACAAAATAAGGGGTTTTGAGAGACCCTTCACATACTCTAACATCAAATGAAAAACAAAAAACATTGTTATCTTCAAACCCTAGGTTAGGCCGTACCTCACCGGGTGATGGAGAGATGAAAAATAGTGTAAAAAGGAGAGAAAGAGGGACCAGAGACCTTACCTCAATGTTTCAGAGAGACATCATGAGAAGATTTGTTGGAAAACAACATGTGGATAGGAGGTCAGGAGAGGGGGTCATGCGCCATTAGAGAGGTGGAGGGTATTGCATCACACGAGTAGGAGGGGGAGTAGGGGCAGGTTTGGTTTTTTGTTTTAATTTTATTTTAATTTTAATTAAACTATTTCTATTTTTTAAAAATAGACCACCACACACAGTTTGGAAAACCATGCGCCAACAATGAACCCTCCACTAGACACATAGAGCAGCCCACACGGTTTTTCCCCGCATGGTTTTCCTAACCATGCATAAATTGTTTGGTGAATAGTTTTTAGGTACAACCGCTTTCACTAACTATCTAAGCTAGGTGTACGGTTTGGTAAACCGTGAACTTCCCATATGACGACCTCTATCTAATATTATATGGCCACACAGTTTCCTACTATGGGTAGCATAGTTTAAGACAAACCGTGAACCCAATATAGGTCCTTCAAAACATGATTTTCTAGGTCCATCACTCTTGAAACTCATCGGGACACCCAAGAAACTCCTCAGTCATTAAACAAAAACTAAAAATGGCATTTTGAAACATTCCAACTCTAATAATTTAGTTTTGATGCTCAATTTTAATAGAAACCCATCCAGTAAACAAAAAAGTTCAAAAACCTTTTCATTTTCATCTGGTTCAAAACACAGATCATTAAAACTTTCCAACCTTAGAACTTATCATATCGATGAAGCCTTAGTGAACTATTAAAACATCACCTGACCTATAAGGTTTATGAAGCCTCATTAAAAAAGTCCTGTTGTGTTTCCAAATTCCCATGCACCTCGGAGCACCATTCCACCACACAGAAACATAAGCCGTCAAAACTTGAGACAACACTCGTTGTACAACCAAAACATCAAGATAAATATTACCCAAGTCTATTTAGCTAGAGACATGATCAAATCATCATTTCATTAAACATCTTTCCAAAGGAACTTCCCACCTTAGTATTTAACATTATAACGTGTAAATTTTTTATCCACGACATCTCCACCATTAGAATTTACTTTCAAAGCACGCTCTAAGAATTTTAACGAAGACCCAAGTGTGATTTCAAAATTACCAAATAATATATCCTCCATCAATATCATTTAGCCAAGTTGACCTATATTATCATGAAAAACCTAGACCGATACAAACTCTACTTGTCTCCACCTAACGATGTTCTATAAATAGTCCCTCAACGACCATACAATTTGGAAGGAGGGATAAAAAGTTGAGCCACTTCAAACGACTCACCATTATTAAGATGCCTGACTTAGATAGCCAGTAAAAATCAAAATGAACCACAATTCCTTCCTTCATGGAACCTTGAATTTAGCACGAGAAAATTCATTGAATCCTAAAACCAACTACTGGTGACATTTCCTTATCAAACCATCACCATGATATTTAAAATTATCATACCCCGACACGATCATAGGTGCAATATGGATCGAGCACCTTGGAAATTTCCACCCCTTTTTAAAACATTACCTACAAGCCCGATAACAATCCCAGGATAACCCAATATTCATAGAACTGGAGTCCAAGGGATTATTCCAAGGTAGTCTATTTTCCATAATTACAAGAGAGATGTCGACTCAAAGTCACAATGACCACATCAGATCAACGACTATGCTCTGAGCGGCATTCGCCTAGTAGTTATGTTAGGAGAAGACGACCAGTGTCTAAGAGTCTGTTTAAGGAATTCCTACATGGGAACCCAATAATTACCCATTAAAACCAATCCCTGATAATAACCACACATTCAGTAAGAAACATAGATAAGGATCACCCAAGTAATCCAACAACTTAAAGATTCAGGGCGGTGTATGACTGATGCTCTCTTAGTGCATCTAGGATGAAATCAAGATAGGGTACATACTCGTTGCTAAGCAGAATATAGTAAGACAATTTGAATGGTTTTCAGTCAATAACACCCAATTACTGGAATGAATAATAGTCAAACAACATCTGGTTTACTTTAAGGTAGAAAATCAGCATCACCTGCAGACACACCACCATTCCAGACCAATCACAATGCATTTTTTCCACATGAGGCATTCCATGATCAGTCACGTTTAACCACTGAATTCCTCCAAGAAAAACAATATTTTCAAAGGTTTCATACATTTCCAACCATTCAACGATGTCATGACACCGAGAAAGAAACAAAATGATTTAAGACTCACAAGCCTCAAAGGAATTAAAACTGAACCGACCATCTTTCAATGGTCCTATTCTATTATGTTCCTTATAATTTGAAGGGGAAATTTATCATAAATGATAGGATTCCACCCACATTAGGAGTTTCTATGTTGATGATAATGAAGATAAACTAGCCGCTCACAAGCATGCCAGATCAAAAACACCTTACACGAACGTGTGACGCTCCTCCCATCCATGATCACCACGTCAAAGCATACAATAAAGACAAATCAACAAGACCCGCATGTCAAAAAACCCGAGTCTCTTAGAAATTCATCCCAATCATTGGGATAAAGTTAATTCCTTAACACCCAGGTCACTCTACTTTGGAGATAACCTAATACCTCACTCAACAACATAAGGCTCAACAACTTATCCATACTCAACCAGTTCGTTACATTATTTAGAAACTCAGTTGTACAACATATATCAATTCATACTACCATGATATTTCATGATAAAGACAATACATCCATGACACTATCTATAGGTTTTCTTCTCTATGCATCCAAGTGTCAGATGGATTATACAAGAGATTTATCCCAACATCGTATTTCCTCATATGACCATTAACCTGGATGATGACATACCAAATTGTCTATCAACGAGGAAAATAAAGTGTCACATGACCTAAAAAATGGCCGACCATGCTCGAGGTATGTTTAACCAGCTGAAACAGAGCATTTCTCAATGATCATTCCCATAACAAAAGCCAAGGAAATAATGACCACCCCTCAAAACAAGGGTGTCATTGGAAAATAAAATTCCTACAAGGGACAATGACACCCAAATAGAAACAAACATTAAAAAACTAATAATACAAGAAAGGTATTAAGCTATAAGGGTGAAACCTACCATGTGCTAGCCCCTTATGAAGGTATAAGTGCCGACCCTAAAACTAGGCCACACCAACTGAAGTAACTAACTCAAGAGCCTGTCATATAATCCATTTTCAAAGAAAATAATTCCTATGGAAAATTATTGTTCTTCCATTCCCAGAAAACTCAAAGGAGAAACTCAAACTACCCTTCCATAGGGGTTTCTTCCAAGAACACCACTACAGGTTCCATTTCCAAGACCTTTACATATAATTACATTTTAATCTTTAACCATTTAAAATATTTAACTAAGAACCTAAATCACCAATTATAAAACAAGGAAATTGGAAAAAGGTAAGGTAAACAGTCAAGCTTCACAAAACATATTTTTAAAACATTTTACACTTAATTATAATCAGTTATCATTAGGGAATTTATCAAAATATATTAATTTTTTAATAGAAAAGGTGACCTATTAAGGCCCCACTTATCCAACCTGGGATCTCTAGAAAGTAACCCAATAGTAGTTTCTCAAATATAAAAGTGTTTAAACACCAAAATGGGTCATCCCAAAAGAAACATGACTCCAATTAACCTACTTGGGTCCAGTTGTGAATTTAGGAATTTAACTAATTCATTTTAGATTAAAACTAAATAAATTTTAATTTAAAATAATCTCAATGCATAAAACATGGCTTTAAATTTAATATGGGATTCCATTTACCAATTTATGAAGTGTCTATACACTTTATAAATTGAAAATTAGATCCCATTAATCACAACCAATTTTAGTTCAGAATTTAACATGCTAAAAAATAACGGTCTAGTCACATCGGTGGCCATTTAACAACCTAATAATCTCCCATAAACTTTATAGTTTGGAATTTTTCTCCCATTTACTAACCAATTCACCTTAGCATCTAAACTTTAACAGCCTTTAATTTTTCACAATAGCCTTAAAATGTACATATACGTATTGTGATCAAAATATTTTGAATATAAAATTTACCCTTTCTTGATTATAAGGTGCCCATACACCTTAAAATAAAAAAGGGGTTCCAATTTACTCAAAAACCATATATTTATTCATCCCATGAAATAAATCATATATAAACAAAGAGAAACATGAAATCATAAGTAATAAACACAGAAGCATGATATAAACAAGGATCATGACACATAAGAAAGACAGAAAACATGGATTATTTTATCCTAAGAATGTTAAATATATCATCAAAACATGCTAGATAAACATGCATGTTAATAAATAAAAATCATGAGATTCATTAAAGGAACTTAATAAAAAGAAGCAGGCAAACTAAAATGCAACTACATGGAATGGAGCATGCATAAAATTTTAATTCCCTAGGTTCCAAATATGATACATGTAATGCTTCATCCTCATAGAACCAGGAAAAGGGTAAATTTACATAAAATTACATAAGTCATAAGCAGAATAAAGTACACCAGTAACTCTAGGTGGAATAAAAATCAACTATAATAGAAAACAGCTTGAATAACAATCCCAACCCTGACAAATTGGTGTTTTCTCATACATGGGGTGATCAGTCCCAAGCATGAATATTTACCAAGATCCAAAAAATTCCTAGTCTCCTATTTAACAACCCAAAACACTAAGAAAAAGGAAAATAAATTTCTCCGATACCTCTTTGTAACATCCTATCCCAGCTTACTATCAAAATGGTAGCCGGATCAGTGGGTCACATGGCCTCAAACACATCTTCTCGTATGGAAAAGGTAACTGACTAGCTGTGAGGGTTTCATGAGGTGATAATGTAGATACTATACCCTCTTATTGGAGATGAAAAATGGTATTATCAGGTAACAAACAATAGATATTATAGGAAGTATAAAATAGTAAAGACAAATCAGTAGAAAAAAATATTATAATAATTGTATTAATGTGGTCAACACTAATTTATACAAAACAAGCATGCATATCATAGTGATGATATATAATTGAAAATAGTAATAATATAATATGATTTAAAATTAATAACAATACATGACTCAAATAAATAAAAGAACTAAAAATACCTATGTAAATATATACAAGTATTCTGAGCTTCAGCTCAGTCCTTTTCTCCTAACACATCAGGTATAAGCATCACAACATAATCAATAAACCAAGGCCTGTAGTCCTATGAAAAAGAGATCCTACATGGGTTACCCAGTGTAATGGAGGCTCGAGTAGGGTGTGAGAGATAAATATCAGTAGTTAGGAACCCAAAATATCGAGTCCAATCCAGAAAATGAAATATAAATTAAATAGTGTGCATGTATAGAGAATTTACAAACGTAATAGAAAAAATAGACAACCACCCATTCGAGTTCCCAAGGGACACATGATGGATATACTTACTTTGGATCGTAGCTAGAATAAGAATGAATAAGAACTATATATATACATATAATATAACTATATATACAACATCCTCCTATATGAACCAAGTGTGTAATGACACCAAATGTTTATATACCTGGGATACCATTTCTGGATGGATGGGGTTGTAGCTCACATAAATCCATAACTAAGGGAAGCTCTCATAGACTAACCCCTTTCCCAACATGGAAGTTCTCTGGATATTCCTACTCAAAGGATTTCACGGTACTTTGGAAATCAACCTGGAAGCTCACATAATATTCCTACTCAAAGGCTCTCATGGTCCTTTGGAAATCAACATGGAAGATCACATAGTCTTCCTACTCAAATGATCTCCCAATCTTTTGGATCCTAATAGAAAATCTCACAGTCTTTCATCCCAAGGTCTCTCATGGTCCCTTGGATTCCCAAGTATATGTAAGGTGTAATCAATTATAATATATGGCATGAGGAATACCTCTCATGAAACTTAATATCCCATTTCATTTATAACAAAATACATAAGGAATAACCTCTTATGAATTCCATTAGCCAAGTTCATTTCTATATAAAGAATTATATTTCATATGAAGCGTTTACCAAAGCATAAAAAAGGGTATGATCTAACCCTCCCATAGGTGTTATTCTAATTAAACCATCATCCACATTTATGAAATATTGGATAAGTAAATACCTCTTATGCTTTTCAATTAAACATTAGCAAAGACATGGTCATATATATAAATTAATATATGAGGCAACGATCTCTCATGCATTTCATTTACTAGGTCAATTCCATTTGAAACTAATTGAATCAATTTAATAAAGGAAACCCATAATTCTTAATCCTACCCACATGATCAACTCAATTTAATACCATAGACCATGGAAATTACGTTTATAAAGATTAAAATACAAGGAAAAGTACCGTGTTCAATATGTATATAATGGATGCATATATATTTAATAATACATCCTATAAAAACCATTTACCTTAACCAAATCATTTAAATCATTAAGACATGAAAACTTAATTCCAAAGGCTAAAGTATAAAGGAAGGGTGTCATGGAAATAAGTAATATATAACTACCAAGAAATACAACCAAGAAATAAAAAATAATAAATCACCACTTTGAGTTTTCAAAGGTATCACACCTCCATTAGAGGGTTTTTGTTACAAAAACATGAATTTTTTATTCAAAAAAAAAAAATTATTCATATTTAACACATATTCTAAAACTCATTTATCACTATTAAAAATCAAGGAAAGTGAGAAAGAGAGTGACTAAGGTATACATGAATTTAAAGGGAAAAAGGAATGTGACCCTACCTTAGGAAGTAGACCAAATTAAAAACAAACACTTTGGAATGTGGAAATTTTACCGAAGAATACTCAAAACTACTCCACACATGTATGCAGATACATTCTCTCTCTCTCTCTCTCTCACACAAAGATATATATATCCCTTAAACAAATGTACACATTCCTCTCTCCAAGAGGGAATATATATATGGAAGATATATATATTTTTATATATACATACCTATGTATATGAGTGAAAGTATTAAAAGATCGTTAAAACTCACTAAAAAAATATTATGGTCTCTAAATCACCTAAAGGACACAAAAAGATAGGTTTGTAACCAATCAGCGAATGAAAACCCTTACCCCAAATCAATGGTGGTGAGATAAATGAATCTAAACCACCTAACCTTAGGTGGAGGTTGCGGGAATATGAATAAAGGGGTCTTGAGAGACCCTTCACATACCTTAACATCGAAGGAAAAACAAAAAATTAGGTTAGCCTCAAACCATAGGTTCGACCACCCCACATTAGATGACAGAGAGAGGAAAAAACGACTGGAAAAGGAGAGGAAGAGGGACCATAGACCGTACCAAAAAGTTTTGTAGAGAAATCGTGATAAGATCCAATGAAAAATATCCTATAGAGAGGAGGCTAAGAGAGGGGTTCATGCACCATGGGAGAGGAGGGGGTGCTGTGTTGGTTGAGTGAGAGGGGGAGAAGGGGTGAGTTAGGGTTTTCATTTTAATTATAATTAAATTAATTCCATTTTTTTTTAAAATTGGTCACCACACACAAATTGGGGCATATATTTTGGAAAATCAAGCGCCAACCATGTTCCCTCCACTAGACACCTGGAGCAACCCACGTGGTTTTCCCCACACGGGTTTCCTAATCATGTGCAAACTATGTGGTGAATAGTGATTAGGTACTACCTATTCCATTAAAAATTTGGGATATTCACATAGTTTGGTAAACCATGTGCAGCCCATGTGATACCCTTTGTCCACCTACATAAGGCCACATAGTTTCCTGTTGCAGGACACATGGTTTCAGACAAACTATGCTCCCTCTATAGGTCCTTAAAAGCATGATTTTCTGGGTCTAATGCTCTCAAAACTCATCAGGACACCTGGGAAACTCCTTGAGCCTTAACCCCAAATCAAAAACATCACTTTGAAACATATAAACTCTAGGAATTTAGTTCTAATGCTCATTTTTGAAAATATCCCTCCCATTAAATGAAATTGTTCAAAAACCTTTGTATTTTTGTCCTGTTCAAAAAACGGATCATTACACTCCATCACACTAGTTTTTGCATTTCCTATATTTTGAGTTTTCTCACTTTTAAGAGGGTAGTGAAATTCAAGTGTAGAGGTATTTCAAACCTGTTAGATCTAGGTGTGTTTTATATCATTTCTTTTATTTTAATAAATTATGATGAACGATTTCCTCCACTTGAATGAATCCAATTATTGAGTTCTCTAAGTGACATAATTCACTATTGAAAATATGGAGTTTATTGTTTGAAATTTGGACAATGAATTTTAATTGAAAAATGATTTAAGAGGATAATAAATTAATAAGAATAAACTAGTTAAGGAACATGAATTTTAGTGGATCACTTACTCAAAAAAAGTAGATTTTAAAGGATTAATTAATAAAAACCCAATTATATAAATTCATTTGAATTAGAGTAGTTTGATAAGTTGGGATCCAAAAGTAAGTCTCAAAAAATTTCCAAAAGATTAATGTCTATTTCTGTGAAAAATAAAATCTATCAATAATGAGTTAATTTGATTTATCAGTAGTTTTTCCAAACCATGATTTCATTCTTCAACTATCACAAATAGCCATGGGGGATGCCTACTATTTCAAATTACTAGTTTTGAATTAACTCTACTCAATAAATTCTTTGCACATGAATGGATTTAATTAAAAGCGAGTAAAAAAGTGCATGATTAGGGAAAGATATAGAAGGGAAGAAGAATTATAAACATTAATAAATAATATGAAGATAAATTTATCTAATAAATTGAATAATTATGAATCAATGTTTTTGAAATTAGTAATCATTTTAAGATTCTTGAATAATATGGAATAAAAAAGATAAATTTATATTAATATTAAGATTCAATTAAGTCCTAAATAATTAAAATTCATTGATTGAGGATTTAATATGAGATGAGGATTATTTAATGTGAAAAACTTTAGATCCATTTCTTAAGAACAAGGTATAACTCAAGTGTGGGGGAAATATAAATCCAATTTTTTATATATTTTTAACAAGCACCCCATAATCCTTCATGAAAGAACTAGGTTTAAAACTGAGTAGGGTAACGATTTCCATAGGTATTGTAGTAGTACAATAGTAGAAATACTATACAGGCAACTTGGGATTTTGGAAAAAAGTTTTAGGAATTTAGGTCATATGGCCTCCAAGACATTAAAGGCCTGCAGACCATAGGAACTCTAGGCCATCATCAGTTGGCTATAAGGATCATGGAAAGACAATACAAATGACTTGTTGCAATTGGTAGACATTGTAGCATGGTGAAATGTAGGTGACACATGGTGGGAGGGCTTGAAATATGGGTGTATGAACTGATGTATATGAACAATAATTTCATCATCATGTTTCTAATGTGAGAAAAGGGGTGTTATACCACATAAATATCTATACATTTTAACCTTTTTGATGACGCGATGAACTAGGAGGGTGATGCGAAGGGTGTCACATAGGCATCATCGGGTGAGTGACTCAAATGATAGATTAATGTTTTGGAACCTATCATATGGACCTCATCCTCACATGAATCTCCAATTTGGGAAAGAGGGGTTCCCTACCACAATTCATCAATGGGTAACAGAAAGAAACAAATCTAGGAAGGAGGAGATGCAATATTCTGAATGGAAACATTATGTAGTGACTACTAGCATGGGGTGATGTGGCATCATAAGACTGGTGACCTGACATGACACAAACTACTCATTTTGGCCTTCATTTCATCTCATTTATAATCCATTGGGAGAAATTTAGTTGTGAATTAAGTCTATAAAAAACATGGGAATTCAGGCTATAAATATATAATTAAATAGGTCTAATATGTTTTTATCAATATATATGGAGAGGGATGAGGCTTAACACACTGGGGTCTCTAGATGTGTGTGTTGTTTGTGGTTTTTAATCCAATCTACCTTGTATATATTATAATATTATATAAAAATAAATATTTATTTTATAGTATAAATATTGAATATAATATTCAAATGACATTATTTATGAATTTTATTCCTTAAATAATTATTTTGTGCTCAAATATTGATTTATTAATATTAAAATTCGTTTTAAATGATTTTTCAGGTAATGATATTAACCTTACCTATGAGAATAAGGATGTAATGTAAAATATATATGAAAATTATAAATAATACATATGGTTAACTTGGGGTAGTTTTGTCATGACCCATCCTCGGGGCCCATGCCGTGACTACCCCAAGCCCGCCTTCCATAGGCCAGGGGCTGGCGACTAGCACCAAAGGCGAATCCCCGATAAAAAGGGAAGAAATTGCCTTTAAACCTATAACACACACCATCTGAACACAAGTAGTAGAAGTAACAAGTAATAATATAGAAAAGTAAAGTGTGCTGAAAGTAAGTGGGTCTGTATAAAAACCCAACTGAACAACAAGTAAAAGTACAAGTAAAAAGGGAAAACAACTCATGGATCGTCCACCGGGGAATCCTACCTAAAGGGTAGGTACAGAACTCAAACAACTCGTCCCTACGGTACTTCCCATCTAGTCCAGCTCTGAGTAGCCTCTTGTCCATCACCCTCAGCCTCTATCACTGTTGTCCATTGTCTGCATAGAGCACAACAAGGAGCAGGTGAAGCCCGTGCATGGGTGAGTATAACAATACTCAGTAGGGGACCCTGAGACCCCTGAAGGTCTCCCAGAATCCACAAAGGATAAAACATAGTAGAAAGATACATTCATGGAGTATCAGAAAATCCTACTTAGGTATATGCCCATACATATACCTAAGTTGTCAATCACATTACGGCTCCAACTCTCGAGCCCAAGCACAAACCATTCACAAAGGAAGTAAAGTCAATCACCACGATGATAATGGTTGAAAGACATGACTCTGCTCACATAGGTATACATCTTTCGTAGAGTGATAGAGATGATCAGATTTAGTCACTGATTCATCTAAGCTGTTGGAACCACATAGGATACAGGACCAGCTAAGCTGTCAGACCCACACAGGATACAGGACCAGCTAAGCTGTCGGACCCACACAAGATACTGGACCAACTATTCTGTCGGACCCACATAGGATACAGGAACAGAAGTCAGAACTGTCGAACCCACGGAGGATCCCGGTACAGTAGTCATCGCTGTCGAACCCACAGAGGATTCCAGTACAGTAGTCATCGTTATTGAACCCATGGAGGATCCTGGTACAGTATCGTCGCTATCGAACCCACAAAGGATCCTATCAACTCAGTCGCAGCCAGGCCTAGGGTTCCCGCCCATAGCATGCTCGATTCCAGGAGGGTCCGCGCCTCGATCCCAGTGCCGATACATCAACTATCACAAATTCTTGAGTTTATGTATCCCATAGTTTTTTCTCATCATAAGGAACCCAATGCGACAGACGGTGCGTCAATCGGACGCCCGGTCTGAGGGTTATTGGCACTTCCGTTCCAGGGGCCCAGTTGGATTTACGCTCGATCCAAACCCGGCCATTTTACAAATTTGTCCGAAACTCACTTAGAGTATCCCAAAAGGACTTCCTGGTCATGAGGGTTCCAATGCCACAGACGACGCGTCAATCAGACACGCGGTCTAGGAGTTATTCGCATTTAAGCGAAGACGGGCCCGACCCGTCAAGCCCAGTGGGCTGGCGGGTCGGCCCGACCCAGCTCGGCGCGTCCGACCCAGCTAGGGTTCGGCCCAGCCCGGTGGGGAAAGACCCACCCGCAGACTCGGCCCGCGCTGCGAGCTGGTCCAGTTCGCCCGG
Source organism: Viscum album (assembly GCA_963277665.1). NCBI lineage: Eukaryota > Viridiplantae > Streptophyta > Magnoliopsida > Santalales > Viscaceae > Viscum > Viscum album. The sequence goes on from OY728160.1 coordinate 1,861,218,400, forward strand.
TGCGCCACGCGGCGCCGCCTCCTCCTCTGTCCCGGCCGACCGCAGCAGGCCGGTTCGTCCCAATGCACGTGGCCCGCCTTGCGGGCCACGATTCTCCCCATGCAGCACCTGCAGGCACCATGATTCTCCAGCCCGGCCGGCACGCGGATGGCAGGTTAACCTAGCCGAGCGGCCCACGGACGTGGGCCGTGTCCTCCTCCACGCGGCGCCTGCGGAAGCTATGGTTCTCCAGCGGGCCGTCCAAATTAGTCGGCCGGTCATTCGTGGATCGGCGGCCACGCAGTTGGCGCGTGGCCGCCGCCGCCTCCTCCGGTCGCTGGCGCCCTCGCCCGGCGACCCACCTTATGCAGACCACCAGGTTTGCTATGTTGGTTGGAAATTGGATTCGTCTTCACCGGGGGTCCTCCCGGGATGCCGCCCTCCATGATGGACCCTCTAGATTCCGTCGCTTCCACTTTGGCCCATTGCCCAAGAAGAATGAAACAATCCAAAGAACATCACAAGATCAGCGGAGGGAATCAGGCCGTGTTAGGATTGGTCCGCACTCTCCGTGTTAGAAGATCATAACAAGGTTCAATAAAGATCATCAACAAGACCGATCCATCCCAAATCTAAACCCTGTATGATATTCTTCCCTTAACCACAAGAATGGTCAAACTGTGGATCAGCCTGTTCGTTGGATGGTCTGTGTTCGTAGTTTAGAAATAATAACAGAGAACGCCAATCCCGAGAAAGGTAAATCCCCCTACCTCGCATTTTTCTTAGTACATTGACGAGTCGCGGAAGACTGACATCGTGGAAAACGGACGGCGTTTCGTTAACATCGGAGGAGGTAGAGCTCAGTGAAGACAAGTTGAGACAATACCCTCGGTGTACTTCGTGGGCGGCAGTGCTTCCCTTCCTTGCTCTGGTTGAAGAAGGAAGAAGATGATGCTTCCTGTTCTTCAGATACGAGGAGAGTTCTTCGTTGGAATAGGTCGTTCTTCATTGGAAGAAGTCGTTTCTCTAAGAGTTCTCCCCAAATCTATTATGTGTCCACCCAAACTAAAATAATTGCCTCGCTAATATTTTATCCATTCCATGCATTCCAAATGAAATTCAAAAGAATTAAAATCTCTACAAATTAATGAATTAATTGTGGGAGCTTAATTAATTAATTAATGGGTGTTGGCACTTTAATGAGAGAAGGTGGAAGGTTCAAAATTAAATGAGGAGAGGTGGATTTATTAATTTCAAGGGAAGTTTAATAGACTTTTCCCAATTAAATGAATGTTACATGGGGGTTAAAGGGGGTTAAAACTAGAGTGGTCCCCACCTATTTATATCCTCCCAAGGGAGGTTAGGGTGTGGTAGGACACACCTCTAACCTCCACTTGGTGGTTTTAACCATCAATCTAATAAAAATATGTACACATATTTTAATTTTATTTTATTTAGAATCCCCAAAACTTAACTTCCAACCTCGATAAAACGTAACTACGGTAAAGGTATCCTTAAGAGAATACTAGCGCTGTGAGTTCAGCAGTTCCCTCAGATTTCAATTCCGATCACCGATTCAAAAGATATAAAATCCTGCATGTACGTTTACTGAACGTACATGAGAAATACTTCAGAAATTGATTCTGGTCACACCGGGCCTCAGAATCAAGCGCCATCAGAAACTGCAGACTCGTAAAAAAAACCCACGAATTTAAAAAAAATCACGGAATTTCTGGGTCTTTAAATTTTCCCCAGCTTACAGATTTATATCCCTGTAAGCTACAACTCATACTAAAAGAACAAATGATGGTACTGAGCATGAATCTGAGTCTCCCACTCCCATGTTCTCTCCTAGAGGTTCTCGTGCTGCCAGTGATCACGCACCAGAGGAATCGACCATCCATGCAAGACCCACTCTTATCGATCCTCAATATCCACTGGAACCTCTGTGAATGTCACCCCATCATTGATGTCCAGCTCCCTATGGTCAATGATGTGGGATGGGTCATGAACATATCTCCTCAACTGAGATACGTGGAAGACGTCGTGCACCTGGTGCAATTGAGGTGGAAGAGCCAGGTGGTAATCCACCTCGCCTACTTTGATGAGGACATGGAACGGTCCGATGAATCCCAGAGACAACTTTCCGCCTCGGCCAAATCTCCGTAGACCTCGTCAAGGTGAGACCCATAGAAATACATGGTCTCCATCCCTGAACTCCAGTGGTCTCCGTCTCCTATCAGCATAAGACTTCTGCCTGCTCTGTGCAGTCTTCATCCGCTCCTGGGTGATCTTCACCTTCTCTGTCATAGCCTGTACCATATCTAGTTCTACAAGTGTTGACTCCCTGGGATTAGTCCAGCATAGAGGTGATCTGCAAGGTCAGCCGTAAAGTGCCTCATAAGGTGTCGTCCTGATGATGGAGTGGTATCTGTTATTATACGCAAACTCTACCAAGGGTAAGTGATCATCCCAGCTACGACCAAAGTCGAGGACACATGCTTGAAGCATGTCCTCGAGAGTCTTAATGGTCCTCTCAGTCTGACCATCCGTCTGAGGATGGAAGATAGTGCTCAAGCGAAGCTGCGTCCCGAAATCCTCATGAAACCCCTTCCAAAACTAGTTAGTAAAACACGCATCTTGATCGAAGACGATCGTCAATGGAACACCATGAAGTCATACGATCTCCTGTACGTTGAGGCATCCCAAGATCTCTACTGAGCCCTGCTCTCTGATCGGTAGGAAGTGGGGAAACATGGTGATTCGGTCTACAATCACCCAGATAGAGTAATGTACTTTGGATGTACGTGGAAGTCCCGTCACGAAATCCATAGATATCCCATCCCACTTCCACTTTGGGACCTCTAAGGGCTGAATCAAGCCTGCTGGAACCAGGTGCTCTGCCTTTACTTGCTGACAAGTGAGGCATCATGAGATAAACTCTGCTACTGCCTTATTCATACCTGGCCACCAGTGTTGTTGTTGGAGGTCCTGATACATCATCGCTACTCCTGGATGTACCGCTAAAGGAGATGTGTGGAACTCCCGCAGCACTTCCTCCTGAATTGCAACTGGTACCATGGTATGTCCTCTGAAGAGAATGACATGTTCCCCACCTTTAGAAAATCTATCAGGTGCATGCCCTGTGGATATCTAAGCACGTCGTATCTCACAGTCAATGTCCCCACGTTGTGCCACCCTGAATCACTGAAGAAGTGGAGGAGTGACTATAAGAGACTGCAGAAAGGTTGCTCCATCACTATCCACAAAAGATATCTACAACACAAACAACTTCTCTGTCGCCTCTCCTAGTAGTTGAATGCTTTATCTCTTACTGAGAAAATCTACTACAATGTTCCCCTTCCTAGGATTATAGACTATATTGAAGTCATAGTCCTAGAGGAACTCGAGCCACCGTCGCTGTCTCTAGTTCAGGTCCTTCTCCAAGAAGATGTACCAGAGACTCTGGTGGTCAGAGTATACTGTAAAACGTTCGCCCATAAGATAGTGTCGCCACATCTTCAAGGCGAAGACTACTACTGCTAACTCCAGGTCATGGGTAGCATAGTTCTGCTCGTGCTATCTCAGATGACGAGAAACATATGTGATCACTGCTTGCTCCTACACCAGGACACACCGATGTTCGGTCCCTGATGTTTCGTAGTAAACTACGTACCCAATTCCCTCCTCCGATAGCCTCAAGATGGGCGCACTGATCAACCTCTGCCTCATCTCCTGAAAGATCTGCTGGAATCTCTCTGACCACACGAAGGGTTTCCCCTTATTTGTCAATGCAGAAAGCAGTGCTGCAACTTGGGAGAAGTCTGACACAAATCTCCGAGAGTACCCAGCCAGTCCCAGAAAACTCCGTACCTCCGTCACACTCCTGGGTGGCTCCCAAGAAAGTACTACCTCAATCTTTACTGGATCCACTGCAACTCCATCCTCTGAGATGACGTGTCCCAGAAATTAAACCTCTCAAATCTAGAACTGGCACTTCGAGAGATTACCATAAAGTTGGTGCTCTCAGAGTGTGTCCAGTACTACCTGTAAATGGTAGGCATGCTCATCCTCAGTAGTCGAGTAGATCAGTATGTCATCGATGAAGATTATGGAAAATCAATCGAGGTAAGGCTGGAAGATCCTGTCCATGAGACTCATTAACACTTCTGGAGCATTGGTTATGCCAAAGGTCATAACCAAGAACTCGTAGTGGCCATACTAACATCTAAAGGCCGTCTTCTACACATCCTCATCCTAAAATCTGAGCTGGTGATAGCCTGACCTTAGGTCTATCTTCGAGAACCATCGTGATCCCTTGAGCCGATCAAAGAGGTCGTAAATCATCAGGAGTGGGTACTTGTTCTTCACGATCACCTGGTTCAGGCGACGGTAATAAATACACAATCGCAAGCTCCCATCTGCCTTCTTGGCGAACAACATCAGGGATGACCAGGGTGAAACACTAGGTCAGATGAATCCCTTCCCCTACAAATCCTCTAGCTGTACTCGCAGCTCACGAAGCTCGGCGGGAGCCATCTGATATGTTGGAGTAGATATTGGTGTTGTCTCGGGGTATATGTCAATGTAGATGTATACCTATCTGTGAGGAGGTACTCTTGGAACGTCGTTAGGAAAAACATCCACATACTGATCCACCAAAATAGGAAAACTCGGACTCTGCACATCAACCGCTCCGAGGATGAGACTAGCCAAATGGTGTGTGATCAGTTTTCCCCTCCTCTGTGTAAGTCTATCCTACACTGAAAAGGCTCCCTTCTCGCCGGTGAAGGTGAACTTGGTCCCATACGTGTGGATACACCGTACTTTTCACCTAATACAGTCAATCTGGGCATGAACTGTGGATAACCAGTCCATACCTAATATGACATCGTAAGGCCTCGACGCCGCTACCAAAAGATCCCAGCCAAAGCTCTCGTCTCCTAGAGTAAGCTCACACTGTCGGCACTAGTGCGTAATCATAGAGTCTGCTCCCGTAGGAGTCTCTAGCTGTAAGGATCGAGCCAACGGCTCCTTCAGAATCTCCGAGCTCTGAACATGGGCAGTGGCAATAAAAGAATGACTCACACCTGTGTCAATAAAGACTGCAACAAGGGTGGAGTAGACACAGATAATACCTCAAATCATCTCAGGTGCACCGTGGTCATAGGCCTCGACTGCCTGGAGCTGAGCCTACCTCTTTCCTCTAGCTCCCTATGGTCAGGGAGGACCTCCTAGTGGTGGTGGAGGTAGAGCCTCGAAACATCATCCACCACCCACTGCTCGGCCAACTCATCTCCCACGTTCACCTGCTCTTGGAGGACCACCACTGTCGAAACTATGCCTCTTCATAGGAGGTCCCTCTACTATCTTCTGCTCATATGCATGGTGGGTCGGGCAGTCACGAGCCATGTGGCCCTACCCGCCGCATGCATAGCACTGTATGCTCCTTATATAGGTGGCTCTATGTTGTGTGCCCCACACAACTGAACCTGTATCCTGGGGTCGCCCACCTGATGGACTAGTTCGCTTGGTCTTCTATGACATCTGTCTACTGCAGGATGCAGAAGACTCTGCCATGTGTTGCCCTGTGGTGGGTCTCGCTGCTGGTGACTGCTCAGCGAGAAAAAAATCCACTATAAGGGCTCACTCCAGCACCCCCGCCTGCGTCGGGATGCTGAGGGGGATCATAGAAGCCCTGATCTCATTCCTGAGTCCCTTATCGAAGGTCTGGGCCCTGAAGAACGGGTCCTGTACCATATTCGTGGAGTAGTGTGAGAAGTTGGTGAACCTCGCTGAGTACTGAGCTACTGTCATGCTGCCCTGCTGCAGATGAAGTAACTCCTGAATCTGCCCTACACGAAGGGTGGCTGGAACAAACTCTGAGTGAAAGAGACTCTTGAATTCTGTCTAGAGTAATGATGTCTCATCATGCACCTGGAGCATTAGGCACCACCATCTACCTGCTGCTGCATGCAGGATACTCGCGGAAAGGATCACCATGAGGTCAGTTGGTGACCCTATTAATATGAAAACTCACACAACAGCCTCCAGCCAATCCTCAATTTCCTGTGGGTCCGTCTCTCCCTGGAACCTAGGTGGCCTCTAGCACTGGAACTCGTGCAACGTACTCAGGCGGCATGCACTCTCTTCTACTGGAGTTGGTGGTATCGGTGGCCCATCGGGTAGTGGTACCGCTAGTACCTCCGCTGTGATGGGGCCCTGCACCAAGGCCTCATCACTCGGTGGGCTACCATATCATACATAACTCGGAACCCTAGCTGGATGCCTTCATGGGGCCATCCTGAAAAGAAAAAGGTGCACCACAGTAAAAAAATATACCTGGTGAGCTGATACAAAGTAATCACAAAGAAAATATTTCAATGGAAACACACATGCAATCAACGTTTTCATGCACTGAGTCAGAAATCAGAAGTTAGAGTCCTAGTGTATGGATATGTCAGCCGCTACACCAACACCGATTTCAATAAATAGATAACCACACCCAGAACACTTAACACTATTGCCTTTAAAAGAATCAGAGTCCAAGTTCTGCGGTATAACAAAATCTATTGATACCAATTTTTCATGACCCGTCCTTGGGGCCCATGCCATGACTACTCCAAGCCCGCCTTTCATAGGCCAGGGGCTGGCGACTAGCACCAAAGGCGAATACCAAATAAAAAGGGAAGACATTTCCTTTAAACCTGTAACACACATAGTCTGAACACAAGTAGAAGAAGTAACAAGTACTAATATAGAAAAGAAAAGTGTGCTGAAAGTAAGTGGGCCAGTATACAAACCCAACTGAACAACAAGTACAAGTACAATTAAAAAGGTAAAACAACTCCTGGATCATCCACCGGGGAATCCTACCTGAAGGGTAGGTACATAACTCGAACAACTCATCCCTGTGGTATGTCCCGTCTAGTCCAGCTCCAAGAAGCCTCCCGTCTGTCACCCTCAGCCTCGATCACTGCTGTCCGTCATCTGCACAGAACACAACAAGGTGCAGGCGAAACCCGTGTAGGGGTGAGTATAACAATACTCAGTAGGGGACCCCAAGACCCCCGAAGGTCTCCCAGAATCCACAAAGGATATACCATAATAGAAAGATACAATCATGAAGTATCAACCAGCCCTACTTAGGTATATGCCCATACATATACCTAAGTTATCAATCACAGTCCGACTCCAACTCTTGAGCCCATGCACAAACCATTCCAAAGAGGAAGTAAAGTCAATCACCATGATGATAATGGTTGAAATACAAAACTCATCTCACACATGTATACATATTTCATAGAGTGATAGAGATGATCAGATGTAGTCACTGATTCATCTAAGTTGTCGGACCCACGCAAGATATTGGACCAACTAAGCTGTCAGACCCACACAAGATACATGACCAGCTATTCTGTCAGACCCACAAAGGATATAGGAACAGAAGTCAGAACTGTCAGACCCACGGAGGATCCCGATACAATAGTCATCATTGTCGAACCCACGGAGGATTCCCGTACTGTAGTCATCACTGTCTAACTCATGGAGGATCTTGGTACAGAATCGTCACTATCGAACCCATGGAGGAACCTTTCAACTCAGTCGCACCCAGCCCTAGGGTTCCCGCACACAGTATGCTTGATTCCGGGAGGGTCCACTCCTCGATCCATGTTTCGATACATCAACAATAAGTAAGTCTAGATTTGATGTATCCCATAGTTCAGTCCCATCACAAGAAACCCAATGCAATAGACGGTGCGTCAATCGGACGCCCGATCTGAGAGTTATTGGCATTTTCCGTTCCAGGGGCCCGGTTGGATTTACGTTCGATCCAAACCTGGCCATTTTCCAAATTTGTCCGAAACTCACTTAGAGTATCCCAAAAGAACTGCCTCTCCGTGAGGGTCCCAGTGCCGCAGATGGTGAGCCAATAGGACGTGCGGTCTAGGAGTTATTCGTATTTTAGCGAAGATGGGCCCGACTCGGCTTGACAGGTCCGACCCGGTGGGGCGTGACCCACCCATGGACCCGGCCCGCACTGCGGGCTGGTCCAGTTCGCTAGGAGGTGCTACGAGGAGCCACCTTTTACTCTATTTCTACCGGTCGTAGCCGGCCTGTTCGGCGCGGGCCGCGGTTCTCCCCACGTGACGCCTGTGGGCGCCGCGGTTCTCCAGCCTGGCCAGCATGCGGCCGACCTGTTCGCCTAGCCGAGAGACCCGCAGAAACGAGCCCCGTCTTCCTCCACACAGTGCCTATGGGTTCCGTGGTTCTCCAGCGGTCCGGTCGGATCAGCCGGCCGGATCGGACGGCCGGTCGTCCCGCAGACCGGGCTGCCCGAGCGGCCACTGATCCCTCCACGCGGCCGACGCACGGTCGCCGCCGCTACCTCCGGTCACCGGCACCACCGCCCGGCGACCCACCTTCTGCGGACCACCGGGTTTGCTCTGGTGGTCAGAAACTGCATCCGTCTACGCCGGGGGTCCTCCCAGGATGCTACCCTCCATGCTGGACCCTCCGGATTCTGTCGCTGCCACTTTGGCCCATCGCCCATGAAGAACACAACAAGCTAAAGAACATCACAAGATCAGTGGAGGGAATCGGGCCCTGTTAGGATTGACCTTCACCCTCCGTGTTATTAGATCATAATAGGGTTAAATAAGGATCACCAATAAGACGGATCCATCCCAAATCTAAACCCTGCATGAAATTCTTCCGTTACCTGCAAGAACGGTCGAACCGCGGATCAGACTGTTCATTGGCTGGTCCGCATTCGTCGTTTAGAAATAGGAACGGAGAACATCAATCCCAATAAAGGTAAATCCCCCTACCTCGTATTTGTCTTAGTACGTTGGCGAGTCATGGAAGACAGACGTCGCAGAAAATGGACGTCGTTCTGTCAACATCGGAGGAGGTAGAGCTCAGTGAAGATGAGTCGAGACAACACCCTCGGTGTACTTCGTGGGTGGAGGTGCTTTCTGTCCTTGCTCCGGTTGAAGAAGGAAGAAGATGATGCTTCACATTCTTCAGAGACGAGGAGATTTCTTCGTTGGAATAGGTCATTCTTTGTTGGAAGAAGTCGTTTCTGCAAGAGTTCTCCCCAAAGCTATTATGTTTCCACCCAAACTAAAATAATAGCATCCCTATTATTTTATCCATGCCATGCATTCCAAATGGAATTAAAAATAATTCAAATCTCTACAGATTAATTAATTAATTTTGGGAGCTCAATTAATTAATTAATGGGTGTTGGCACTTTAATGGGAGAAGGTGGAAGGTTCAAAATTAAATGAGGAGAGGTGGCTTTATTAATTTCAAGGGAAGATTAATAGACTTCCCCCAATTAAATGAATGTTACATGGGGTTTAAAGGGGGTTCAAACTAGAGTGGGCCCCACCTAGTTAAATCTTCCCAAGGGAGGTTAGGGTGTGGTGGGCCCCACCTATAACCTCCACTTGGTGGTTTTAACCACTAATCTAATAAAAATATGTACACATATTTTTATTTATTTTTATTTAGAATCCCCAAATATTAACTTCCAACCTCAATAAAACACAACTACGGTAAAGGTCTCTTTAAGAGAATACCGGCACTGCAAGTTCATCAGTGCCCTCAGATTTCAATTCTGAGCACCGGTTGAAAAGATATAAAATCCCGCACATACCTTTACTGAACGTACCTGAGTAAAACTTCAGAAATTTATTCCGGGCACACCGGGCCTCAGAATCAAGTGTCGTCAGAAACTGTGGGCTCGTAAAAAAAAATACCATGTATTTAGAAAAAAAATTCACAGAATTTCCAGGTCTTTAAAAGTTTATAGGACACCAAAAACAAATTAATTTTCCATGAGGAAGAGATGAGGCTAATATTTAAGAATCCATAAATTTCCATTGAGATAGAAGGATCCAATTTTTCAATAATATATAACAATAAATGGTGATATTTAAGAAGTAATATTCTATTACGTAACATATATTGAGTGATATGGAAGAAAAATAGATGTTGTGGAGGTATACATGATGTTTTTCACTATGATAGTTTCGACCAAGAAACTCATGTAGGTCAAATTTTCCATGAAGAAGAATAGTTACACCATCTTCTTAGATGTAAATCTAATCCAATAACCCTATTAGAATCTATATCGCCTCCAAACATGAGAACATAAATCAAAAATTATATCCAATATTGTACTACAAGGATAAAATTTGAAATAATAAATGGAGGTTTCCAAATGGATTTCATTTATAAAAATATAAGATATGCGATCACGAGAGAATAACCGACTCGCTAGAGGATAACAGAGAATACCTTATAAGGAGAAATATCTAACTCACACCATGAACATGGAATTCACACATACGCACCTAGAATACCCCCTAAGGACTATAAATTTTCATCCTCATCTAACTTATAAATGGTTTGGAATCCTTGGATCTCAGTTTGAGTGAAGAGTATAGTATGTTTTTAATTCTATTCATTCAGTACTTCTTATTTTTAATATGATTTAGCTTTATGTTATTATAATATCTTTTTACTTATCTTCTTCTCCACATTAATTTTCTATTTTTATTATTCCTTAAATTTTACCTCTTCAATTCTCATGATGGTGAGTAGCTAACTCGAGTCTTATCCTTGAGGTAGTTGTTCTCCATGTTCCCAATTCCCAATTTCTAAATTTGAATGTTTATTTTCTATTTGTAATGATATAGTAGGATATTACGATATGGTGTGTAAATTGTATGAATCTCCATTGAATAACTATAAATATCATTCCATTACATTCCCTACTCTACTTTAATTACCTTATATATCTTGACCATATTTTCATACGATGGATTTGGGTTTGGTAATGAGATGAAACAATATATAGTAGAGTCGGGTATTGGAAGGTGTCACATACTCTATTGAGGTGTGTTTAACATTATTGAATATTAGAGGTGGTAAAATTTTGGGTGTCCAATATATCTCATTAGCATGATAATTTTGGAACTCATGGTTGGGTATAATAGATCATGTTTGATGGCATGAGTCATTAAATCAAATTTGGACAACAATATTGTTAATGATGGAACCTGAACAAAAAATTAAATGAATGATAAATTTATTTCAAACATATATTTAGGTTTTAATTTATTACATTTATATTTCATGAATTTTCACATATAAAAACACCCCACCATTTACAAATATTTCAATAATTATAAATAACAAAAATATTCATTTATAAATTAAATGATTAGTAATTTGAAAAACTTCTTAAGAGACAACCTATAGTTGGCCCACTATACTGAATCTATTAGGAATTCATATTACATTGATACCAAAATAGTTTTAAAAGGTTCAATGAATATAATTAATGATTTAAGATGATCAGTTAGGGTACCCCATGTAATTAAGCAATATCATATGTGTATAGTTTTCCCAATATCTCCATAAAACACCACTCTTTAATGGGTAGGAAATGAGTTTAATTGGTTATTCGACCAATAATCACCCCAAACCATCAGAAACTTTCACCAATCATGAATGTCTAGTCATGAAATACTTAGATATATTGTCCTATATAAACTCATGAATCTCTAGGGGTTGGATCAATCCTATGGGCTTATGGTGCTCAACCTTCACCAGTTATTGGGTTAGGTATATTGAATTAAAATAAAAAACCTAGTTTCATTCCTAGCTACAAGAATGAATGATTAAGATCCTGGTTCATATTCATCATGTCAGGATGCACTGATAAGGGAAAGTTGTATAACCCCCTTATCTCCCCTCATACATCAATATAGGAACCACATTTTTCTCAAGGAATAGGATTAAATACTTCCCACCATTATAAAACCCCTTAGGTATATCTATATAGAGAATATAATCTTACAAAAAACATGCAATTAATATAAAAAAGTTCATCCTACTTTACTCATTAAATTAGTTTATGAAAAAAAATTAAATTGACCCAATATAAAAATAGAATATATAAAACATTAATCTCGAGATTTAAATAATACATCTCACAAACAGTCGCACAACCCAAGGACCTAAGGTTTAGTGTCTTGGAGATTATCTACATAAACATATTATTTTTCAACATTTGAAAATATTTCTACATAATCATGATTATATAAACCCTTTATAGACATATCAAATTATATAATAATCATTATACCATGTGTAATGGAAACATACAAATGGGTGATCTTAGATGCTCAATTAGAAAAAACACATCATAATGTGTTAGATAATAAACATGTAGAACATGAGGAAGACATAAATATCTTCATAAAGTATCACAAGACCATATATGATAATCATAAACCATGATTAAGAAAAAAATATCATAACTATACCCTTAAGGAATCATAAAAGTTATTAAATGGCTCAAAATACATATCAATAATCATAAAACATATGAGCATGATATAAATGTGCAGAATACTTTAAAAATAAGTAGTAATCAAGGAAACATGGAATTTCATGGAAATGAAATGCATCCTGAATTTTTTTCATAACATTATAAACAACTTGGAAATGTGTCACTACCATAAACATAGGAAAAACTTTGTGATAAAATCCTTTATGACCACACCTATGTGAATAAACTCATCACGTCCATGCCTAAAAATATGAGCAAACCCATCATGCCTATTCCTATATGGACAAACTAATTATGTCTATTACTAACTATATCAATAGATATAATATTAAACTAATGAAATAGATGGTGATATAGGACCTCATCCATCATTATCCATATATATGTGTGCCACATTAAATCATTCATAAACATATATCAATGAACTCATGGAAAAAAAAATGGGTTTCATAAATTCTTTAAAAAAATCACATAAAATTAACATAAAAGACAATAAGATATAAAATATAACACTTTAAAAAATGAATCGTATCACAATAAAATATAAAGGATGATAGAAGCATCAATTCTTGAGATATATACCTTTGAGGAAAACTAAAATTGAAAATACATAAGTTTTCACAAAACCTTATAAATATTATTATAATAGATGAAGTGAAAATTACATTCAAAACATTTTTAAATGGTAAAGAGAATAATTTTAAAAAATTTATTATAAATAGTTACAAATAAAATATCATTTTAAAAAACATAAAATTTTTCAAAAAAATGTGGATCGGAAGATAAAACATTTTTTTTGAAATGACAAAAATATTTTTATGTATTTTTTAATACATTTATTTGAAAACCTACATCATAAAAAGAGTATTTAAAATTTAATTTTAAATATTTTTTAATTGAATTATGAGAATTATATAAAATAATCCATATTATATTTCCTAAAAATATAGGAAAAAATTGGCTGGAATGGAAATATAAACATTTAAGAAAATGATCATTTGTCGGAATGAGAGTTATTCTTACTAATGGTACACTTTTATATTAGAAATTTTTTTATCAAATAACTGGTTATTGATGATGAGAAGTAATTTACCTAGGGATAAAAATTAAATACCAAATATAATGGTGGATGGTTATGATTAAAGAAAACTTGAAAAGTATATTTATGTAAGAAATACTATGACCCAATGAATCATAAATTGAGTTGATGAAACTCTTATGGAATTAGTAAGGAAATAATTAAAGGTGTTTGAATAATGACCTTGAAATGGAAATTAAAATCACATGAAATGGAAGATATTTTCATATTTTAAAGAAATTTTTTAGTGAATAAACCATATAAAACTATTTATGGTATATAATATCAAACTTGTCCCATGGAGTTAAAAATGAAATAAAGAAACCATTACCTTTACTCTTTATTTCCACAAAAGTGATTTAAGCTACTATATAACAAAAATAAATATATTAATAAATAATTTTAGAAACATATTCATACCTACCAATATTTATAATATTCAATTATAATCATTATATACTTTAATATTAGTTAGGTTTTACATATTTTCCAACATTGGGTGTTTATAGTTTTGTCTTCTTTACTAGTTTCATAGGAGAGTTGTCAGTATTGATTTTTATCCCAACTTTTATGATTAGAAGTTAATTAATGTTACTATAATGGATTAATTATAATTATTTTTTATTTTTTATTTTTATTTGATGAGTGTTTCAATCATTATCCTTGAAGATGAAATCAACAATAAACACAGTTCAGTGATTTTCTTAACCAAAAAAGGTGCTTTATTAATTATGGAGTTTCATATTAATGTATCCATTCTAGAAAAATTAATTATTATTAAAGTATTATTATGATATTATACCCCTAATTATGTTTTCATATTTAACCATGATATAATTTTGTGGCGTTGTTCAAGTAAGTGATCAAACCAACCCAAACATGAACATACAATGATTAGTGGATAATTATGAGGTGATTTAGTTGAAATATATTTATACATGAATAATAGAGATAATATTTAGTGTTTATTAGTATGATATATTATAATTGGAAGGAATTATAATAATAATTAATGGATATAAAAATGTTACATAATATAAATAGTTAATTTTTCTTCTTAGTTTTCATGTTTGAGATAATTAAATTTTTAACGATTGTTTATAGTTAATATTATTAATTGGTTATTAAATTTGTACCAAAATAAAAATATTCATATCATGAAAATCATATTTATCCTTGAAAATAATTATCATGACCATCCATGTAATGTGGTGATTAAATGAAAAACAGAAATCAATCATTCCATGGAGGCGGTAGTCCACACATATTCATGGTTAACAATATCATTTTCCATAGAATGGATAAAAGGAGTAATATGGTTTATTATTAATAATATAAAATATGTCATAAATATAATAATTTTATATTAAATTACCTATTAGGACTATCCTTTTACGGTGGTTATGTAAAAAACACATTACGTCATAGATCTGGTAGTCCGCACAATGAATAATGCACGTTTCATGTTTTTTTTTCTTAATGGGAAATGGGAGGGTGGATAATGATTATAACAACACTATAATAGCATAAAAGTATAATAAATATACTTATTTTATCATTATAATATTTTGAAAATAAATTTTAGGAATAATAAAATCACATAAAGAAATAAGAAAGAGGTAGGATCAGTTAGACATCTATACCTTACTACTTGGATTATCTTCTTTCAGAGGGGGATTAAACATTCTATGGATGGTATTTTCAGAAGAAAGTAACCTATTTAGGGTCAATAGTAGTGTTTTGAAGATTTTTCAGAAGAGATTGGGAAAACATTAAAAGGTTTTTTTGTGAGGGGAAGTGAGGATATGAGGCCCCTTTTTATAATTGAAAAGGGATGAAATTTTTTTAAACACCCAAAAATTTTCAATAATGGGAATTAACTCTAAAAAAAGATCAAAAATTTATAAATAATAGTGATGAGAATAAAAAAGATCATTAGACACCTCAAAAACTCAACTATTTATTTGAACATTTTTATCCATTTACCACTTAGGTTTCTTTTTTTTATTTTGGGTAATATCATGGAAACTAATTTTTTTCGAGGAAATTTATCCTTTATGATAAAAAATAAAATTATAAGGAACACTTTGTTTGCACTTAATAGATGCTAATCTTATAATTTCATTATTTATCTAATGATAATTCTTTGAAAGTAATGCATGAATGCAAGTACACAGACAAATATATTTTTACTTGGTTCACCCTCACTGGGCTACGTCCAAGGAGCATACAATGATGATGTGCCAATATACCAAATCCATTAAATCACACTACTAATTACAGTGTTCAGGCTAGATTACTTACATGCTGAGGCTCACTACCTTTACCAAGTTTAGGGACTTCTCACTGCATTCCCAAGGGTCACTCCCTATATCTCTTCCTCTGGATCACTATTGGTGGGAAGGATCACCGTCTTCCTCTTACTTCACTCACTGCTCTTGGAAGGGATCCACTCATAGTTTATTGACTTGTAGGTCCCTTCATTATCATTAATGAATACATATTCCACTATATATAGATAATCTTTTGATTTACAACTATTATCTACTAATGAATATCACTTTTCCACAAAACCCTAGACAATCCCTTTTGAACAACCTTTGTAAATATTACTGCTTTGTGAAGCTTCTTATCCCGCAAAGCTCAAACCAGCCTTCACGAAGTACACATCCTTTCACAAAGATCACTATTTCATAGAGCTCAAACTAGCATTTGCGAAGCTCTTGCCTTTTCATGAATCCCACTTAGCCTTTGCGAAGCACACCTCCTTTTCAAATCTCAACCAGCCTTCAGGATGTTCCTTCCTTTTTCAAAGCTCAATTAGCCTTTTTGAATTCCCTTACTTTCATGAAGCTCAACTTAGCCTTTGTAAACCACCTTCATGAACCACCTTTTCAATTTGAGATCATTAATATCTTCGATATGTATCAATACTCTTCTCTCAGGGGTGGATTCCTATTTATAGGCACTTCCCACTGACTCTAGAACCTTCCATGCCATGTCACCACCACGTAAGCCCATTTTGAAGAGCTCTGAAATTTCATATGAAATTCTCTCTTCCTCGTGAAGCTCCACAAAAATTTTCCAGATCACAAAGATCGTCGTAATCATGGAACGTTCTGTCAATTCCTTTGAACCACCTTTGCGATGCTGGTCATAATCGCAAAGCCTTCTATCAAACACTTTGCGCTACCGCAATACTCCCTCACAATTCTATTCACCTCTTGTATCCATGAATCTCGTCAAAATTGCAGGGGTCACCATAAACCTTCTTTATGTCTTTGATAAATCCACTTCATGAAGCACATTTTCATGAAACTCATGAATTTTTCATATTTTTATGAGATCTTAAAGGAAATCCACTTTTTTGTGATGCCCAGAAAACATCAAATTTTGGACCCCAAAAATTTGGAAAACACTAGAAAATGGTGCCACCTTATATATATTATTTTTATACCACCTCCAGATCATTCATTCCTTTTACATTGTTCTTTTTCAACATAAATATTCAACAATATATCTAGAACACGATAACTCACCATAAAAACCCGTTTTTCCAACAAACACAACCAACCCAAAAATGTATCAATGATACCTTGAGGGATTTTTACCAACAATCTCCCCCTTTGGATTTATTGAAAATTCTTTCATAATTTGATACCACTTTAAAGATCCTTATATCTTCAACGACCATTCACTTTTTCAATTCAAATTGCGATCAGTTATTTACTCACCACATACTCTAAGCCCACATGAGCAATGCTTGGCATGAGAAACAAGAGTCTAATGAAAAGTTCATCAATGAATCACTTCATTCTTGACACCAACTCTTGATAACAAACAACTAATTTTATCAAAAACCTCAGCTATCATGATATGTATCCTTTGATTGATCACTTCTATCATCATCATATTTAATTCCACCTCTATCATTTTTCTCTCCTATCTCACTGCTCCACCTATCAGTTTATCCATGTGTCTTTTACAACGAAATTTCACTACGGGAAAATGGGTATTTGCGACGGGTTATTTGCGACGGGAATAAATCCCGTCGCAAATAGCCCCGTTAAAAAATTATTTGCGACGGGGGTATTTTCCCGTCGCAAATAAGTAGCCTTTTGCGATGGGATTGCTTTCCCCGTTGCAAATGAACTGGCGCGCTTTGCGCGCCAAATCGCGGGAAACATATTTGCGACGGGCGGTTATTGCCCGTCGCAAATAACCGGCGGCGGTAAAAGGTATTTGCGACGGGAATATTCCCCCGTCGCAAATAGTATGTCGGCAGGTGGTTATTTGCGATGGGACCCGTCGCAAATAACTATTTAACCGTTGACCGTAATAAATGATGGCTAAGGTATTTGCGACGGGTACCGTCGCAAATAATATTATTTGCGACGGGTAGCCCGTCACAAATGGACCCGTCGCAAATAATCTAACCTATAAATACCCACATCCGTTTTTTTCAATTCATTCTCAAACTCCATCTTCTTCTTCTCTCAAAATTCTATTTCTAAAGTTGAGCGTTTCTCAAGTTTAATTTTTTTCTCCGGAATTGATATTTAAGTTTTCAAGAACGATCAGAGATCAACCTCAGATCAATTTTCAAGGTATTTATATTCATTTTAATTTAATATTTATTTTAAATTTTTTATTAGTTTCAATTATTCTTAATTAGTTGTAATTTAATTATGTTTACATTGTTTTGTTACTTAGTAAATTTAAATTATTAGTATTGTTCATAGTTAATGGTAATTAGGAATAATTAGTAATAATTTTCAATAATTAAGAATAAATATTAATAATTAGTAATAAATACCAATAATTAGGAATAATAACATTATTACATTATTAGTATATTTTATTATTAATATTAAAATAATATAATTTTTTATATTATATATACAATTCTCCTTTCATCTGTGTGTTTTCTGTCTCCACATGTATTATTTGTATGTGGAGACAGAAAACACAAAGATGAAAGGAGAATTGTATATAATATAGAAAATTATATTATTTTAATATTAAAAATAAAATATACTAATAATGTTATTATTCCTAATTATTGGTAATTATTCCTAATTATTGGTAATTATTCATATAATTACTCATAATTAGGAATAATTACCAATAATTAGCAATAATTAGGAATAATTACCAATAATTAGGAATAATTAACAATAATTAGTAATAATTACCAATAATTACCAATAATTAGGAATAATTACCAATAATTAACAATAATTACTGATAGTTACCGATAATTAGTAATAATTAGTAATAATTAGGATAATTTGTAATAATTACCAATAATTAGTAATAATTACCAATAATTACCCATAATTACCGATAATTACCAATAATTAGAAATAATTACCAATAATTAGGAATAATTACCAATAATTAGGAATAATTACCAATAATTAGGAATAATTACCAATAATTACCAATAATTAGTAATAATTACCAATAATTAGTAATAATTAGGAATAATTCGTAATAATTACCAATAATTAGTAATAATTACCAATAATTAGTAATAATTAGTAATAATTACCAATAATTAGTAATAATTACCAATAATTAGTAATACTTAACAATAATTAGTAATAATTACCAATAATTAGGAATAATTACAAATAATTACCAATAATTACCGGTAAAAAGTAATAAATAGTAATAAATAGTAATAATTAGGAATAATTACCAATAATTAGTAATAATTAGTAATAATTACTAATAATTAGTAATAATTAGTAATAATTAGTAATAATTACCAATAATTAGTAATAATTAGTAATAATTAGTAATAATTAGTAATAATTGCCAATAATTAGTAATAATTACCAATAATTAGTAATAATTAGTAATAATTAATAATAATTACCAATAATTAGTGATAATTACCAATAATTACCAATAATTAGTAATAATTAGTAATAATTTGTAATAATTACCAATAATTAGTAATAATTAGAAATAATTACCATTAATTAGTAATAATTAACAATAATTAGTAATAATTACCAATAATTAGTAATAATTAATAATAATTAATAATAATTACGAATAATTAGCAATAATTACTGATAATTACCAATAATTAGTAATAATTAGTAATAATTACCAATAATTAGTAATAATTAGTAATAATTACCATTAATTAGTAATAATTAGTAAAAATTAGTAATAATTACCAATAATTAGTAATAATTACCAATAATTAGTAATAATTAGTAATAATTAGTAATAATTAACAATAATTAGTAATAATTACCAATAATTAGGAATAATTACCAATAATTACCAATAATGACCGGTAAATAGTAATAATTAGTAATATTTAGTAATAATTTGTAATAATTTGTAATAATTACCAATAATTAGTAATAATTACCAATAATTACCAATAATTAGTAATAATTAGTAATAATTAGTAATAATTAGTAATAATTACCAATAATTAGTAATAATTAGTAATAATTAGTAATAATTAGTAATAATTAACAATAATTAGTAATAATTAACAATAATTAGTAATAATTACCAATAATTAGTAATAATTACCAATAATTAGTAATAATTAACAATAATTTGTAATAATTACCAATAATTAGTAATAATTAATAATAATTAATAATAATTACCAATAATTAGCAATAATTACTGATAATTACCAATAATTAGTAATAATTAGTAATAATTACCAATAATTAGTAATAATTAGTAATAATTACCATTAATTAGTTATAATTAGTAATAATTACCAATAATTAGTAATAATTACCAATAATTAGTAATAATTAGTAATAATTAGTAATAATTAACAATAATTAGGAATAATTACCAATAATGACCGGTAAATAGTAATAATTAGTAATAATTAGTAATAATTTGCAATAATTCGTAATAATTACCAATAATTAGTAATAATTACCAATAATTAGTAATAATTAACAATAATTAGTAACAATTACCAATAATTAGTAATAATTACCAATAATTAGTAATAATTACCAATAATTAGGAATAATTACCAATAATTAGTAATAATTACCAATAATTACCAATAATTAGTAATAATTAGAAATAATTACCAATAATTAGTAATAATTACCAATAATTAGTAATAATTAGTAATAATTAGTAATAATTAACAATAATTAGTAATAATTAACAATAATTAGTAATAATTACCAATAATTAGTAATAACTACCAATAATTACCAATAATTAGTAATAATTAGTATTAATTACCAATAATTAGTAATAATTACCAATAATTACCAATAATTAGTAATAATTAGTAATAATTAGTAATAATTAGTAATAATTACCAATAATTAGTAATAATTAGTAATAATTAGTAATAATTAGTAATAATTAACAATAATTAGTAATAATTAACAATAATTAGTAATAATTACCAATAATTAGTAATAATTACCAATAATTAGTAATAATTACCAATAATTAGTAATAATTACCAATAATTAGTAATAATTACCAATAATTAGTAATAATTACCAATAATTACCAATAATTAGTAATAATTAGTAATAATTACCAATAATTAGTAATAATTACCAATAATTAGTAATAATTACCAATAATTAGTAATAATTACCAATAATTAGTAATAATTACCAATAATTAGTAATAATTAGTAATAATTAGTAATAATTACCAATATTTAGTAATAATTACCAATAATTAGTAATAATTAACAATAATTAGTAATAATTAGTAATAATTAGTAATAATTAGTAATAATTACCAATAATTAGTTATAATTACCAATAATTAGTAATAATTACCAATAATATTAGTACTATGAAAATAATAAAAAATTTATATAATATTAAAATTATCAATATTTGTAACAGGTTTTGCTTTATTCTCAACATATTTAATTCTTAAATGGTCAATTTTTAGGTCTATCTCAATAAGAAGTTTGTGTTAGTCGTGTATGATGTAAAATCTATAATTATCATAGCTTGAGTAATTTTTCTAACAAATTATTCAAAACCAGTAATGATTTTATATTTTATAGAAAAATATGGAACAACGAGGTTGTCAATAATCATTATTAGGTGACCGCATATGGATAAATCAACATAGAAATCCAAACGGTTCTGGTTTAAATCCAGTATATGTAGAGGGTGTGGAGACTTTTTTATCATTTACGGCATCAAATCCATAATTTGTTTCAGAAGGCAAAATAAAATGCCCTTGCAGCAAATGTGCATTGAGAAAGTTTGACACATTTGACAAAGTGGGGGAACATCTCTTGCGTTTTGGTTTTCAACCATATTATGTTTTTTGGTATCAACATGGTGAACGCAGTTCCAGAGCAGGTGATACCAACTTGATTCCGGATCCATCCCGGTTTCATGATTTAGTACATGATGTTGCAGGTTCATCTGTTCAACATACAGAAACTCCGGCTGATATAAATTCAAATCCTGAGATGGCACCGTCTGAATTTTATGAGTTGTTGAGGTCTGCTGAGGATGCATTATATCCTGGCTGCAAGATGAGCAAATTAGAAGCAGTTGCAAAATTTATGGCTATCAAATCAGATAACGGAATGTCAAACACCTGTTTTGACCAGATATTTTCTTTGCTTAAAACACAGTTACCCGAAGGAAATGTTTTGCCAGCAAATTACTATGAGAGTAAGAGGCTGGTTCGAAATTTGGGACTTACTTGCCAGAAGATTCATGCATGTTCAAATGACTGCATTTTATATTCTGGGGAAAATGAGTCGTTGGATAGTTGTCCCACATGTGGGCAACTGAGATATAAAGAAGGACAACACGGGAAGTCTGGTTTGATTCCTGTAAAACAGTTGAGATATTTTCCACTTACATCCAGACTTCAGCATTTATTCATGTCTAAGAATACAGCGACAATGATGTCATGACATAAAGAGAATATTTCAACCGATAAAAGCTTGAATCATCCAGCCGATGGTGATTCATGGAAACATTTTGATAGAGTGCATCCATCCTTTGCTTTAGAAGCTAGAAATGTTCGACTGGGCCTTTCCACGGATGGTTTCTGTCCGTTTGGATCTTATGGTAGTCAATATTCATGTTGGCCTGTTTTTTTAACTCCGTACAATTTACCTCCATGGATGTTGATGACGGAGCCATATATATTTTTGACTTTACTAATTCCAGGACATCCGAAGAAAAATATTGATGTTTATTTGAAACCATTGATTGATGAATTAAATTTATTGTGGAGTACTGGTGTCAGTACATATGATGTTGCAACGAAACAGAATTTCATACTGAGAGCAGCATTGATGTGGACAATTAGTGACTTCCCGGATTATGGGATGTTATCTGGCTGGAGTACACATGGTCAGAAATCATGTCCTTACTATATGAGAGAGAACAAAGCATTTATGCTCATTCATGGAAAGAAACCTTGTTATTTTGACTGTCATCGAAGATTTCTTCCAGTTGATCATCCTTTTCGCAGAAACAGATCTCATTTCAGAAAAGGAATAGTTGAAAGGGATGGACCTCCAAAAATGCTATCAGGTTCGGAGTTAAAATCAGTTGTATTTTCAATACCTCCCATCACTTTTGGTCCCACAATAAATTAACAGAAAATTTCTGGTTTTGGGAAAGAATACAATTGGATTAAACGTAGCATATTTTGGGATTTTCCATATTGGTCTGATTTGTTGGTCCGACACATGTTAGATGTCATGCATATTGAGAAGAACTGTTTTGATAATTTGTTTCATACAGTTTTGGATACGCCAGGAAAGAGCAAAGACAATGTAAATGAACGTTTAGATCTTGCCCAAATTTGTAGGCGTCCAGAATTGGAACTGTTTGAGAATGTCAGAACAGAAAGGTTACTGAAACCAAAAGCATCTTATACACTGTCTAAAGAAAACCGTTTATTATTTTGTCAGTGGATTGCAGATTTGAGACTTCCAGATGGCTGTTCTTCCAATTTGGGTAGATGTGTAAAGAATGGTCATATTACTTGATTAAAAAGTCATGATTGTCATGTTATAATGGAAAGACTTCTACCCATTGGATTAAGAGGTCTGTTGAATTCTGTGATTTGGGATTCCATAACAGACATGTCTCATTTTTTTTGGGAAATTTGTATGGCTACAGCAGATTATGATTCTCTAGGAAAACTTGAAAAAGATGTTGTTGTAATTATATGTAAACTGGAAAAAATATTTCCGCCGTATTTCTTCGACTCAATAGAACATTTGATGTTACATTTGTCATATGAAGCCAAATGTGGAGGTCCAGTACAGTTTCGATGGATGTACCCATTTGAAAGATGCATGCAAAAATTGAAAAGAAAAGTAAGTAACAAAGCATCTATTGAAGTATCTATTGCAGAAGATTATTTGCAAGAGGAAATATCTTTTTTCTGCTCCCATTATTTTGAATCTGAGTATCCTTCAAAACACAACCGAATGGGACCGAACGAGAGGAATATTGATGAAATCGACAATCAATTATCTGTTTTCAACCAGCCAGAGCTTGGCTTTGGTGGAGTTTATGAACGCTGGCTTTCAGATGATGAACATCATAGAGCTCATACGTATGTTCTGCTCAACTGTGAAGAGATGACATCAGTTGTACTGTAAGTGTTTATATCACTTATTCTATCATTTATGTTACAGTTAATAACTTTAGTTTTTATAGGTTGTATGATAATCATATCAAGAAAAAAATTCCACAAATTACAGCAGCTGCTCTCGAAGAACGTCGACTGAAAAATTTCTCTCAGTGGTTTCAAAAACTGGTAACATAAATTCTTTATCTTTTAGCAACTCATTAAATGTATAGTTTACTATATTGATAATTATTTCACAAAATTTCAGGTGTCTCGACATGCTTCTAAAATTGACAAACGGCTGTGCGTATTGAGTAACCCACCTTCCAAACTTGTTAAAACTTATAATGCATATGTGGTGAATGGATTTTGATTTCACACACATGCATATGAGGAATCGAAAAAGAACAATGAACAGTGGAGTTATTTTGAGAGGATCTCATCATAAAGAAAATGAAGTTGACTTTTATGGCATACTTGATGAAATCATTGAACTATGTTATCTTGGACAACATTACATAACCATGTTCAAATGTCAGTGGTTGGATACAGAGAGAGGCGTGCATGTTCATCTGACTCATGGAATCATCGATATTAAATGTAAAAGTGTTCTCGTAGTAAATGAACCATTCTTATTGGCTCAACAGGCACATCAAGTTTATTACGCAAAGTACTGTGCTACATCAAGAGAGTTGACTGATTGGTGGAGTGTAACAAAAATCAAAATTCGAGACAATCAGTTTAGTCAAAGTGAATGTGCTTTCACTGATGTGAAAATAATTAAAGTTTTTCAAGAGAGTACTCAAAATCAATATTTTTTACAAAGAGACATGAGTATCGATGATGACACCCCACATTTAAGAGTCGGTGATGACGATGATGTTAATGATGTCACATATGAATTTGAAATGGTAAGATATGAAGCAACTGTAACTCGAATGGATATCGATGATGTTGAGGAGGAATATGAAGATGATATTGACATATATGAAGATGATGATGAAGATGAACACTGATAGAATTCCATGGTATTTATATACAATCATAATATGTATATATGTATATATAATAGTAATTATCAATTATTTTCTAACAACATTAACATTTTCTGTTTCAGATGGACGACGCCACATTTCGTGAGTTGGCGGATGCTGACCTGCCTTTCGATGCGGATGAGTTGCTGGCAGATGACCCTCAGCCTGCAGGCGCTCCAGGGAGTACATGGAGGGGGCGTGGTCTTGCACGATTGATGATTCCTGACCCCGTCCCCGAGCGACGTCCACGTCTTGGGTTTGATCCACGCACACGGAGGTGTGATAACCTGTGTGATAACCTATGCATTTGAATAAGATTTCATTAATCTATTCACATAATAAATGTTTATTATTTTTACAGTTTTCCGCATATAGCAGTCAGACATGGCAGCGCTATTTTGCGCAACTATTTCTCTCATCCGTGGACCACATGGGAGCAGATTCTCATTGATGTGCAGCAGGCCATGTTCGGCCATTGGTTGGTACGTACGTAAATAAATAATTTTTATTTTGAAAATTATTTCATTTCTAACTTGATATTTTGATTTATTTGTAGGGTTTATGGTATCCGATCGAGGATACCATGCGTGACGCCATCCACGAGGCATGGGAGGTGGCCATGCGTGATCGCCTTCGTCAGTTTTTGCACAATTTAAGAAAAGCTGCCATGAAGAAAGCAGGAGTGTCAGATTTTGACAAGTCATGTAGAGCACACCGACCAGAGTACATTTCATCCCATGTATGGGATGGATTATGTGCGCACTGGTTGAGTGGTGCCTTTCAGAGGAGATCATCGGTGGGGAGGCAGAATCGGGGGAGACAGGAGGTGACTCATCGAGCTGGGGGTCGTTCTTTCAGTACTCATAGACATCATCTGGTACGTACATTATTTATAAATATTTTATATAACTATAAATATTAACAGTTTATTTTTTATTCTTATAAGCTGTCGAGCACCCCGATATTACGGAGTACGACGTATATCGGAGGATGTATAGTGATCCTGCTACTGGGGAGCTCAGAGGTGATCGTCAGCATCACATCGTGGTCAATATTATTTGTTTTCAAGTTTAAAAATTAACTGCATATAATATATTCACAATTTTAATTTTAAATTGAAACTACAGGAGTCATATGAGGCCGCAACGTCACAGGCCCGGCCTGAGAGTCAGGCCGAGTCATCAGATCAGACCACTGACCGTCAGTTTGATGAGGCGGCATGGATGCAGGCCACCCAGTATGCCTTCGAGAAGGGCCGAGTAGTTGGTATCAGCTCTCGACTGACTCCCGGAGATTATTATGGAAATGCTGCGATGTCGGTGTCCAGCTCGAGAGGAGCTCGTGCATCTTCTTCTGCTACACAGTATGGGGATCAGTTGCGATCTCAGACTGCACTGATAGAGAGTCTCCGACAGGACCAGGAGCAGATGCGTCAGCAGCATGAGGAGGAGCGTCGACGCCAGCAGCAGCTGTACGAGGAGAAGACGAGTCGGTGGCAGCAGCAGTATCAGGATCAGATGGAGTACATGTGCCAACTCACTCATGCTTTAGGGATGGAGTTTCCTCCACCACCATCTGCAGATCCCCCCTCCCCCCTCCTTCAGATTAGAGTTTGTTTTTATGTTATAAAATTTGTGAAATCAAAATATGATTTTTTTTCTATTCGTAGTTTCTGTCTCATTATAAAATATTAATAATATTATATTTTGAAATAACAATATTAATATGAATAATAATATTATTTATATTTTATAATATTAAATTTTATATATATATTAAAATTTTATAATATTATAATTTAATTATATTTTTTTGTAATACTTGAATTATTTTAATATTTGAATATAAAATAATTCTATTATTTTTATATTAATTAAAATAACTTATTAATATTTTTTTTATTTATGAATTATAATTCTAATATTATTATATTAATTAAATCATTTATTAATATTCTATTATTTTTTATTTTTGAATTATAATTCTATTATTATTATATTAATTAAAATAATTTATTAATAATTTATTAATTTTATTTGTGAATTATAATTCTATTATTATATTAATTAAAATTATTAATTAATATTTTATTATTTTTTATTTTTGAATTATAATTGGATTATTATTATATTAATTAAAATAATTTATTAATAATTTATTATTTTTATTTTTTTAATAGTATTTGCGACGGGATACTATGCCCGTCGCAAATAGTATTATTATTATATGCATTAAAATAATTTATTAATAGTTTTTTATTTATTTTTTAAATAGTTTTTGCGACGGGTCCCATCGCAAAAACTATTTGCGGCGGGCCAGTCGCAACAGGTATTTGCGACGGGGCCCGTCGCCATTACTATTTGAAAAGTTTTTTTACAAATATACGGAGTACTATTTGTGACGGGGATTCTCCCCGTCGCAAAAAAAGGCTTTAGTGACGGGCCCGTCGCAAATAATTGTTGTTGCGACACCGTTTTCAGCAACGGGCCATTTGCGACGGGCCCCCGTCGCAAAAATCCATTTGCGATGGGATCCTGTCGCAAATGACCCGTCGCAAATAACTGTTTTTATAGTAGTGTTTTATCCCTTCATTTCTCCCCCATAAAGATCCATACTTTCTCTCCCTTTTTCAACGAACCCAAAGGTCACTGCTTTTCGGTCTGTAACAGAGTAAGGGACAAAAATCAATACATTTGGGAAAAACACATCATACCTCAAGGAGAGGGGGTTCCCATATTCACACTATTTCAGGTGATGGGAGTTGAATAAACACCCAGGGCTAGTCGATGCCTCTAAAATTCTTCTTTGGGTAAGACCTTTGTCAGAATGTCTGCAACCTATAGTTCTGTAGGCACATAATCCAACTTCACAATCCCTTACATCACTTTCTCCTTAATAAAGTGATATTTGATCTCAATTTGCTTTGTCCTTGAGTGATGGACTGGATTTTTGCAAAGATTTATAGCAGTTTAATTATCACAGTGAATTACAATAAGATATTTCACTACAAATCCCATATCCTCAAGATACTTCTTCATCCACAATAATTATGTGGATGCTTTAGTAGCCACAATATATTTAGATTCTATAGTGCTTAATGAAATGATGTTTGATTTCTTACTCAACCAAGAAATACACAATCCCCCAAGATAGAAAGAACCTCCATACATTGATTTCCTGTCATCTACTAAACTTCCCCAATCTCCATCTATATATCCCAATAACTCCTGATGAGATTGGTCATTGTTCATCAAACCGAAATCCATAGTTCCTTTGATATACCAGAGTATTATTTTCACTCCAATCATGTGGATTTATTTGGGATTACTTTGATATCACGCTTCTTAGCATGTGAAAAAAAAACAATATCAGGTCTTGTAACTATCAAGTATAGTATAATTCCAGTAATGTGCCTATATTATGTGATATTAACTTCTTTGCAATCATAATCCTTCAATAATTTCATCCAGGTAGCAACTAGAGTCTTCATATCCTTGGAATTTTCCATTCCAAATCTTCTTAGAACCTCCTTGGAATATTTAGATTGATAAATGAAAGTTCAATTCTTTCCTTGTGTCACTTGTAAACCAAAAAAACATCATCTCACCAATCATTAACATTTTGAA
The DNA here is from genome assembly GCA_963277665.1 of Viscum album. Classification (NCBI taxonomy): domain Eukaryota; kingdom Viridiplantae; phylum Streptophyta; class Magnoliopsida; order Santalales; family Viscaceae; genus Viscum; species Viscum album. The sequence continues at coordinate 1,861,247,089 of OY728160.1, forward strand.
CTCACATTTCAGGAATTTAGAAAATTGTCTACGTTATGCTTCATCTGATCTATGAAATATTATGTCATCGACATAAACCAGCACCATCATCCTTTGATTACTATCACTATTTAAATAGAGATTGTAATCAAATCCACCATGATGAAATCCAAGCTTCTTCAAAAACTGATCAAGTCTTGAATACCATGCTCTCAGTGCTTGCTTAAACCAATATAGTTCCTTCTTCAACCGAAAAACATGGTTCTCATCTTAATGAAGGAGAAAACCCTATGGTTTCCCTATATATACTTCTTCTTCCAGAACTCCATTTATAAATTCTGACTTGACATCCTTCTTGAAAACCTTGAAATTTTTTAGCAAGGATATGGAAAAGAATAATATGAATGCTTCTAACCTCTCAACACGTGTAATTGTCTCATCAACATCAATACTCTATATATGGGGGTACCCTTTTCACACTAGTTGTGATTTTTTTTCAAATCACTACGCCATCTTCATTCACCTTATTTTAAAAGACCCATTTAATCTTGATGACATTATTATCTGTTGTCCTCGAAACAATATCCCATATCCGATTCTTCTTAATTATTTCAATCTCTTCATTTGTAGCCTAATCCCAGTTTTCATCATTAGATTCTTCCTCATAATCATCATTATTATCTTCATCTGAATCAATATTTTACACTTTTACTCACCCAGAGTTTCTCACCACCTCATTTCTTCCCAAATATAGCTGTTCACTATTCTATTAAAGATTCTGTTTATTCTCTACTACAGTGACCTCACTACTTTCAACTACATTTGCAGCCACATGTTGAAACATTTTTGACATTCTGTCACAAATTATTAGAATCCTGAAAACTGTCAACATTGAGACTATTCATCTTATTAGGAGATATAATTCTCCCCTCATGACATGAAGCTCTTCCTATTGATTGTTACCACTATTTATACCCACAAACATTCTTCTTCTCCTGCATCATTTATTCTCATGTGGCACTTTGCAATGAGCTATTAATAAAAACTATAATCCTACTGAGTCAGAACTCAGTGTAGGATACAAGAGATAAAGTTGATAACATAATCACTATTTATTATGCTCAATTACTTCTACACATTTTAGGAAGCCGTAATCCATTAACACCTTTCAAGGAAGTCATCCAAATTAATTCTTCAGCTCGTGTGACTGATTTGAATTAGTTGAAATTCTTGAGCACATCACATCACCATTTTGTATCTTTTTACACCAGTTCCCCTAGGATCGTATCTCCCCTTGAACCTGAAACACTTAAACCTCAATTAATAGAATTTATACAATAGGGAGAGGGGATTATCTATAATCCTCAATAAGAGGATTTTGGTTGACCCGAATTGATCAACCCTTCAATGATTTCTTGTAAAACACTGTACTATTTTTATGCTTGTTCCAACTTCCCATATAACTTCAACTATTCTATCCATATGAATAACATTATTTACCCGCATACTGAGCCTTTTTCTGATATATAGATTTTGTAGGCTTGGCCTTGTTTAAAATTTGGGGTTTGAACCCACTAGTACACATTTACTTATTTTATGTTCCACCAACATTAAATTTATTATGATTCTTTATTTGAGTAGGAATCTATTCACATGTCATATTCTCTTTATTATTCCTCCCCTAAAGGTATCATTTTGTTTCCTTCGCTTCTCAACATGTGGCAAGCCATGTGAATTTTCCAAGACATTCTTTATTAATTTTTATTTTATCAGTTTTCCAAGTCATTCCAGCCTTTCTTGTTGGGGTTGAGTCTTCCATTGATTTTATATTATTATTACTCACAACTGTATTAGACATCCCCTAGTTCTTCTAGGTTTTTTCACATTCTCTCCAAGAGAGTTATTATGAGTGTAACCGAGGAGACAACTTATATAACTTTCGTTGATCTCCTTGTGATTATCCTACACCTATAAACCTATATTTTAGATCACCAAGTTGTCTTCCAGTATAGTCTTTTTCCTTATACACTGCCTGTGATAGGGATCTCCTTCTGGGTTTCTTTTCTTTCCACACTTTCTTCTTACTACAATTTATTTCCAAATACCCATGATCAGAACATATGAAACATCTTCCATCAAAGGCATACCTCATTTCATCACTTCTCATCTGAGATATTGATGGATCTTGAGTTATTCTTTTGACATTGATCTCTTGGTCTTCTTGAAACGTACTCATGGGGTTTTCCATTATTCCACAATAGAAGAACTTCATGGATTATCTCTTATAAGAGACTCTTATTTCATATTTCTCAAGGTGCTTCTTCTTATTATCATATTTGTAAATATTTCTTTCTTCAAAGAATGAAATATATTCGAACGACTCAAAATAAAATATTAAAGCATGAATATGTGTTCAATAAAAATATCACATATTGTCATCAATTATCGTGAAAGCCTTTGTTTACAAGATTTTTCTTATCTTTACAAATTTTCATATCTTTCTTCTTATTGTGCATGGGAGGGGGTTCATCAAATCCAGTGCCATATTTATTACAAATTTTTTGGCCAATGAGGTGAGAAAATACATTCTTGATTCTCTTCAAAAATAGAATATTTTCTTTTCATTTCATTATCACATGATGAAGGATAATAAAATAATAAGTTTAAGACATCCTTCATTTTAGGCTTTCCTTTTACATTAGATTTATCCACTTTTTTCTTTGAAAATTCTAGCTCTTCTCCCAATTGTTTAATATTCATATCCATTGATTCAACTTTAGAATTAAGTTCCCTCTTGATATTATTTCCACTTCTCATCTCATCTTCCAATTCTCTTGTGAGCTTATCCACCATGTCATTTTTCTCCTTTAACATAGAGTTCATCTAAGCCACATAATTATTACTGCTTGAATTATCCTATTGTATCCATTTATTTTCCAGAGCTAGTTTAGATAGCTTTGTAGTAAGATAAAAATTTATAGATTTCAGATTCTGAATTTCTTCTGAGTTCAGATTCTTTCCCTTATTATCAGCTTTGAGTATTTCATCCTTTGTAGACAAATTTTTCAGTTCTTTAGCTTGAGAATCATTATTATTTTTCAGATCAGTAGCCACATCAATAGGAATTTGATTTAATTGTCTTAGCTTGTTTACCTCAATTTATAATGCTTGGATCTGAATATCTTTAGAATTAATCACTTCATTAAATTTCTTATCCAATTCCTTTTTTTTCATAGACAACTTACACTTTTCTTCTTCTTGGAGTTTCTTCATCATCAATAGTTCCAACATTACTTGGAATATCAGGTTAATCTCCAATTCCTTCAAAATCATTGAATGAGTAAGTATTTTAACTCTATTATTTATCCAAATCATTATTATATTCACTACTTGATTCCTTCAATAGAGTCACACTATTTCCATAGAAACTTCCCCTCTAAGTAATGTCACATGACTTCTGCTTCTTCTTTGACATTCTTCCCTTTCCCATAGCACCAAAAGATAATAGCAGACTGAATCTTCTACTTAAATAATCGACTGAAAAAAGTCATATAAAACAAATATAAAAAAATAAACCTTCTTTCTGATACCAATTTTTAGGTCTAAAAGGGTCCTAGATACCCTAAGGGGGGGGGGGGTGAATCAGGGTATGTATATTCTTTTGTAAATTCGTACTACCCCCAGATCTTAACATATTTATTATAAGGGTCACTTTATTTGTGCTTAAGAGTTAATTTTGATCTTATAATTTCCTTATTTATCTGATGATGATGTCTTGAAACTAATGCAGGAATGAAAGTACACAGACACAAATAGTTTTACTTGGTTCACCCCTACTGGGCTACATCAAAGGAACATACAATAAAGATGTGGTGATGTACAAAATCCACAAAATCACACATCCAATTACAATATTCGGGCTAGATAATTTCCATGCCTAGGATCACTGAATTTACAAATATTAGGGTATTATCACTAAATTAACAAGGTTTACTCCCTATATCTCTTCCTCTGGATCGCTATTTTTGAGAAGGATCTCCATCTTCTTCTTCCTTCGGTCACTGCTCTTGGAGGAGATCCACTCACAGTTTATGGACTTATAGGTCCCATCATTATCACCAATGAATGCGTACTCCACTATATGTATATTCTCTATTAATTTCCCAATTTCATCTACTAATGAATACCACTATGACACAGAACACTGGGAAATTACTTTTGAACAACCTTTGTAAATCTCACTGCTTCATGAATCTCCTTCTTTCACAAATCTCAAACCAGCCTTTGTGAAGTACACCTCATCTTGTGAATCTCACTATTTCATAGAGCTCAAACTAGCCTTTGTGAAGATCTTTCCTTTTCACTAAGCTCACACATCCTTCATGAAGAACACCTCTTTCTCAAAGATCAACTATCCTTCTCAATGTTCCTTCCTTTTGCAATGCTTAATTTTCCTTTGTGAATTCCCTTACTTTCGTGAAGCTCAACATAGCCTTCTCAAACCACCTTTGCAAACCAACTTCGCGAACCAAATTCCCGATTAGAGATCCTTAAGATATTATTTAAGTCTTTCTACTCCTCTCTTGGGGGTGGATGCCTATTTACAAGTGTTTCCCACTGACTCCAGAACCTTCCACGCCACATCAGTGCCACATAAGCCCATTTCAACAGAGCTATGAAATTTCATCAAAAATTATTTCTTCTTTGTGAAGCTCCATGAAAATTTTCTAGATTGAAAATCCCATATTAATCGCGGAGCATTCCATCAATTCGTTTGCACCATTTCCATGATTCTCATCATAATCACATAAACTTTTATCAAAACTTTTGCACCACTACAATACTCCCTTGCAATTCTCTTCACCTCTTATATTCGTGATGCTCGTCATAATCGCAGAGATCACCCTCAAAATTCTTCATGTATTTATGAAATACACTTTATAAAGCCCATATTTGTGAAAATCATTCCTTTTCCATGTTTTATGGGATACTCAAGGTAATCCACTTTTCACAATGGTCACCAAATACCAAATTTTGGACCTCAAAAATTGGTAAACACTAGAAAATTGTGCCACCATGTATCTATTCTTTTGGGTAACACCTTTAGATCATCCATTTCTTTGTCATGGTTCTTTTTAGATTTAGATTGTAAACACTATCTCTGGAGCATGACAACTCACCATAGAAACCAACTTTGTTAACAAACAACACTAACCCAGAAAGGCATCAATGATACTTTGGGGGATTTTTTCCCAACAACATATAAACTAATAATGTCATAAAAGTAATGTTATTTGTAAAATGGTATTTTCCTATATTTACTTGAAAATAAATGTTTTAGAAAAATACCAAAAATTAATCATAAGATAACATTTCCATGATAAATCTATAAATGAGTTAATTTTTCAAAATTGTCATCCTAAAATTTATAAATTTTATTTCTATTTATAAGTAAAAAATATTTTGAAAAATATTTTTATAGAAAATGAATTTTTGTATATTAACTATTATTTTTTCTATAAATTCCTAATGAATATATTTTTAATATATAATGTCATTATTTAATAAAAATAAACATAGTTATTTGAAATAAAATTCCAATGTTGGAAATATACATTTTTTAATCATAAAGTGAATTTAGAAAAAATGACTTTTCAAAAATTAAACAAAATCATTATATATCTATTAATAAATAAATTTTATTACATTTTTTTTATATAATCTTAATTTCTACTTACATAACCCCTTATGATCTTCATATAAGACCTATATATCAGATATTCTCTAGTTGTAGTTTCGAGCAGTGTTTTAACTAGAATAGATCTTGTGGCAATATCTATGATCTTGAACTTCTCCCATATACAGTTTTTTCTCAAATTGTAATCTCTCAAGTTCACCATGGGATTGGTCAAGGGAAAACCCTATAAAATCTAGTTCTATTTTAATTTCCTAAAAATGGGTTTCATGTTGAAGACTTTTGCTTCTAGATCCCATTTCTTCTTACTTTCTTTATTGATTTTGTGATATGGTTACTTCTATATATACTAGACATTTTTATGGTCATATTTAATATTAAAAATATATCAAGGTTTTTAATTTCAGTTAGTTATTGTGTGTTAAACATGCTATTTAATATATATATATATATATATTGAAGAATATATAGTGAAATCTCAGGTTGTTACAAACACCATTTATGTTTTTATAAAATATTTTATTTTATTGATTTCAAAAATCCATATCTTATCATAGCCATAATAATATAGTTTGTTTGATTTTCAGGGAAGGATAATTAAACCAAATATAAATTAAGGTTAATAAATATCAAAATTTATAACCTCTATAGAGAATAATATATGCTTCAATATTTTGATTATCATTGAAATGTTGTGTGGTCATGTTTGAGTAGTTGGAATCATTACGGTTGGATTATGTGGAGGAAGGATAAATTTACCACCAATAGTTAATGGTGTTTACACGTACACATTTTTATGAAATGAAGGAGTCCAATCTTGGTGATATTGATTTTGAGGTTCAGCGAGATCATATTTTCTCAATAGATACACCTATGTGATTTTTTTAATATGGGAAGTACACCATCCTATTTTTGGGGAGAATAATTGTCCGTGCATTGATGAATAAAGACGTTTTAAAGGAGTTACATACCATCCTTTTAGTGATGTATCTTGGCATGATAAAGATATTCTAGGATCTTTGGCATCAGTTCTGGTTGTCAATCATGATGAGGGGTATTTTTGAATTCATTTTAAGATGACTCACCTATCAGTATGTAAAGGAAAACACAAATTTTCCATAGGTTTGATCAAACACATAGCGGTTATAGAGTGAAAGAGGGATTTTATATCGATGTATCTCATGGAAAGGCTTCTAATACTAGTAAAGGGTCATGATATTGTCTGGGTGATTATTGAATAGATGACCACGTAAGTTCAATTAAATCCCATTTATAGAAAGTGTTCTATTAAGGCCATGGGATGCTTGTACACATATGGTATTATAATATTTCATGGATTACCCTTTCCAACTATCTTTGAATTTGAGGCTCCTTTCCCATCCTAGTCATGGGGGAATTTTTAAGAGCCCTTCAGGAATAATATTTTTTAAGTATGGAATTTATCCCCATGATAAATGGTCTAAATAAGAGGACCCTCCAAATTAACAAGGATATACTATGATCTTTCAAGGAAGATTTTATTAGGTTTTGATTTGATCACCTATCATTAGAATAATTTTTGTAAAATAATATCTACTAGTCTACTATTGGCATGGAACCTTTTTTTACCTATATGGGAGACCATGTAGGTCACTTCCTTATGGATGAATAATTATGAGACATTTAATATGGTCCAATGCTTGTGATATTAAAGATGAATAAGGTGAAAGTTATCTAGGAGAATATGAGTATAGGCCAAATCCATCATAATCCATATACAAACATAAGATGGATACCCTTAGAGTTTGTGTAGAAAGATTATGTGTTCTTAAAGGACTAAAATTAGCATGGATTTAAGAGTTTTGGATGGGGGTGAAAAGATATATCTGAGTTCTATTAAACCTTTCTATATTCTAACCATGGTATGTGATGTTTCTTATTATATAGTGTCATATCCACAAAATAAAAAAGTACACAAATATTTTTATGCACCCCAGTTGAGATGGTATATGAATGAACCATCACACATTATTGATTGGGGTGAGATGGATATTAGGGAATAAACAATGTTTTTAGAGTACCAAATGAATATTGAGGATTAGTAGGAGAATATCCTTTATGAGCATATAATTCCTTACATTTAAATCTTATGGAAACATGATAATTTCTAGGAGAGATAATGGGAATATGAGAAACATGTGCTATCTAAGTTGTCATGACCCCTCCACTAAAATGTACCCCTTATGGGTTATAAATGAGAAAAGGGACATAATAATGGCCAAATTACACCTCTAATAGGTTGCAATTTGGTGATAAAGACTAAGGGTATATCATAAATAAGAATGGGAGACAATACCCTCTAAGATTTGAGAATATGAGAGATAATATAGAAACACCCAAAAACTCCTTATTATGGTAAAATTAATAGATCTAAAATATATAAATATAATTTCATACAACATAAGAAAATAAAAAAGGGAACTACTAGTACCAAAAGTTAAAATCGGCAGTGACCAAAAATCCCAAATAGATCCCAAATAACCATGAGTTAGTAATGTACATCCCAATCACCAAACTTCTCCTATTGACCTGAAAAATAGTTTATATTTATGTAGGGTGATCATAACATATATAATTAGAAGGATCCTGCCCAAATATTTTTTTGAAAAAGATTACCCCATTACCACTTCCCCAATGGTTTTCCAATCTACCTAAACATTGTAAATCCTAAGATATATCTCTCTAAAATGAATACATATTGAAGACACTTGGGATAAGTATCATATCATGCACCCTATGCATCACAACATCTAATCATCATGTACCATGAATCCCATGCATCAAATCAACTTATCATCTTATACTATATCTATATATAGAAACCAAATAGTTTATAGGATCCACCACATCCTGTATGTAATGTATTATACCTCAATACATCACAACCCATACACATTTTACCTATAATAATCCATATGACACTATATCTAAAGATACAGGTGTGTGAAATTACCACAATACATTACATCCCTCTACACACATGTATGGGAAAGGTATCCACTATAAATTCCAACTTATAATACTATATTGAGAAGTGAGCAGGTCTAGAGGGGGTAGCCAGCCATCCATTCCTTGCCGTCCTGAATATTGGGGAAAAAACCCTCACATAGTCCACTAGGTGTAAGTCTCCTTACCGACATGGGTGGGATACTGTATAAAATCATATAATATAAATGAAATAATATATCTCACGACCACACTATGTGAATTAATCGGACAACTAACTGCCACTATTAAGAACTAGATATCCTACAATAACACAAGAATTCAATGAGGTTCATTTAATTAATTATCTCCTTTTAACATTACAAATTATATTAATTTATTCATTATCCATTAATTAACATTATTAAATTCACATTCATTAACCACAAAGTGAAGTCTATTCCCTCTAGGTATAATCCATCTGATTCCATGGTTCCATAATATTATCTGTAACACCCGAGACTTTTATGTTATATAAATCATCAAAGGAATCTTTTTCTACACAACACTTGCTTGGCTTGCTTTGCACGCAATCGCGACCTTCCTCGATAGCTTGCATCGTACGCAATACCGAGTTTCACCAAACAACAATATGCTATTAAAACTAGCCGTTATGAATAGTAATAACCACTTTTTGAAATTTTATAAATTTTATTTTTCAAAATGGACTTCATTTTTGGACTCAGAATATCGAAATTAGCCTAGGGTGAAATTTTGGTATTTTTCTGAAAACTTTCAATTTTTGATGAATAGTGAAACTACTAAGTGGTAGGTTAAAAAACTGAATTTTGCATAAAACTTAATTTTACCGCTTCTGTGAATGGAATTTCGAAAATCCGAGAGACACGGTTAATATCAAGGACTAAAATGTGGTTCAATGAGATGAAAATAATTTTTTGGTGAATAGTAACTTTTTACTTTTTTTTACCGCGGTTAATAGTAAATAGGGTAACTAAGGGTAAATATGATATTAATATTACCCTAACACATGTCCTAATTCTATTGGACAAGTTTATCTCGACCAAAAACAACCTTAAGTGTAAAATATTATCATTTAGGCCCACTTGGATTAGATTAGGACATTTATTATTAATTTATTTAAAGAAGGGTTAAAATAGTTAAAATCAAAGTTTAATAAGTAAATCATTTTTAATATGGGGTTATACATAAGATAAATTCGACTATAAATATTCATTAGAAATCTAAAAAGATTTCCTACATAATGGTATTTTATTTGTAATTTTTAGACATTAAATAATTTAATTTATTTATGACACAATGATGATGCAGTAATTATCTTATTAATGAAATATTGACATAATTGATGTTATAAACACCAAAATAAATGTAATTTGAGACTTTTTATGAATTCCAATAATTTTATAGGTTGATATGATATATTAGTGTTGATTTAATCAACTTGGTTCGAACATATAATTCTGTTATGACTTTCACAAAAATCATATATCAAATAGTGTCAAAATTGACACAAAATAGTTTTTAAATCAAATATTATATTATTAATTGTTATTTTATTCCTAAAAATCTAAGGTTCGGCCAAATGACTTAGATAAGGATATATATATTAATAATAAACAATTTGGGGTTCGTTTGGCATGTTATAGTAAGTGTATTAACCATATAGTGAAAGAAAACAAAAAGACACGGTAAAAGTTAAATTAATTAACTTAGAGTTAAATCTAATTGATAAGGTTAAAATAATACCCTAAACTTGTCTAAATCCTATTGGTTGATAGGATTTCGACCCTTCCTCACTTTATCTTCGAAATAAGACCCTTTGGAACCATTATAAACCGATTTTGACTTTAATATAAAATAATATTTTGAGATATTCCTAAGGTGCCCCTCTCCTCCCTTATAAAAGGGCACCTCCTCCCCCTCCTCCTCACACCAATTTGAGCACTCAAGCTCGGCCAACCCCTGCCATTTTCCCTTCTCCACTTCCCTAGAATAATCCTAGAGGTCCTGGTCTTCTCCAAAGACCAATCTTAGTTCCTTAAGTGGAGGATTCAAAAAGGCGTTCCAAAGAAGAGGTAATATCCATTACCGATCTTTTCAATTTCTTTCTTCTTCAACTTCTTCTTCTTTAGTTGTTTCATGATAAAGTAATAACATCAGTATTACTTACATACTGATATGTTATTATAAATATGAAACAACCCTAATTCACCTTCTATCCATCCTACGGAAAAATGAAATCACCGCGCGTGCGTACGTACGGAATACCGTCTCCACGCCGTGGTGTAATCTATTTTCCACCATCACCTTACAAGGATGGGTATAATGGTGTAATCAGTAACTATATATGATTATTATTAAGTAATATTGATACTGAAATAATATATATATATACTCCAATACAATTCCACGATCATAGGAACGATATCATCACTCGTGCGTACGTACGGAATACCGTCTCCACGATGTGATGCGACTCGTTCTACATGATCTTCATTTCATAATGATTATATAAATGAATTGAATGAATTAATATGGTATATACTACACTAATACCATTCTGGAAATGAATTATCTATAACCTAAAGATAAGAATAAGAATTTATTCGACAAAACACGCATAAGAACAAAAAGTTATAAAGACCCGAGTAACAAGTAACAATGAAATATTACTAACAAGAAGCAAATAATATGACCATATATGATCTCATATCAATATGTATGATTCTGGAATAAGTCAATAACATTATTTAAACCATTATACAGGAGCTTCGGACACGAACAAAGCAAATCGGACCTAAGGTAAGGGAAAATATCACAATCTCACTTTTATCCGAGATTGTTTTTACTTTGGTAACTACTGGGGTGTATTTTATCATCCACATCCATGTTCCCTCGATATGTAATATTATTTCCTTCCTTCTACAATATTTTATATCCAATTTTACCCTTCGGTAAGTTTTTTGTAAAAGATATGAAAGGAATCTTTTGTCGTTTTTCGTACGAGGTACTTTTTGACTTTTCCGACAAAAGTACGAAGAATGTTTTTTTTAACTTATACGGCATGAATGGATTTTTAAAACATTACTTCAAAGAAGCTTCCTTTACAAGTTTTCAAGTTTATTTTTAATCAACTTCTTTTATTTTAAAGTTGTATGACATGTTATGAAAGGAAAAATGTTTTTGAAGAAGAAAGGATATTTTCCTCAAGAATTCAATTCAAGTGTTTTATCAAAATTATTTTCCATCTAAGATAATAAAGGGTTCTGTTTCTATCCATATTTTTACATTGGTTTGACTATGTTGTGATGGAATTATGTTTATGAATTCCTTTATCATATATGAATTGATTTATGATGTCATGATGTTTCAAGAATCCTATTTTTGTTATATGTGTTATGCGATGATGTATGTTTTATGATTATGTGGCACACATAAGAAAGGATTCATTATAAGATGGGTGGGACCTATATCTCCCTCCAATGCATTGGGTAAAGATTTTATATCTCATGAGATAGACATGGCTGGAACGGAAGGTTATTTCGGTTCAGTGATACAGGACTGAAACGAGGAGTGAACTCGGTTCAGAAAGGGACTTTGTCCACTAAGATAGTCTTGGCAATGAGTCATGACTAACAAGAAATGATTTTCCATGATTATGTGTGCATGCCACAAAGATTCAAGTTTTATGTTATGATTATGGGGATCTCATTTTCACTTCTATGATTTATTCCATGTTAAGATATTATGATCTCTTTTGCAGGTTTTAATTTTCAAAAAGATATGATATGATTTTTATTTCCATTATTTGCCCTTGCTGAGCATTTGAGCTCACCCTTTTATGTTTTCTTTTCCCCAGGTCAGGAAGATGGATATTAAGTAGAATATGCTAAAAGGGACCCTAGATATGATGAAATAAATGGGAGACACTGTAGAAGATTTATGAACCAGTTGTTTATGTTTCCCAGTTTCTAAAGACACTATACCTATACGGTCCTTTGTGGTTTTGTCATATGTTGTAATAAGTGTGCTTCAATTTTGAAGTATTAACAATGTATGTAAAGTGTAGGTCGTTATAGTTGGTATCAGAGGAAAGGTATAGTCAACCTTTGGAAACTAGGATGTGAAAGCCTTAGTAAGAACCCTAAGGATAAGTCTAAGCATAGAACACAATCTTAGAAATGGCCATGAATAACCTAGGATAAGACCATAAGCATGAAAATTTTATTCTTGAATTATGTGGTTTCCTATTATAATTAGTGTTGCTCACACTATTCTTCTTGGTTTTAGTCAATGGCTGGAACCCGAAGGAACCATGTTAATGCGGAATGCGATGGGCAATGCAATGATTGCCCCCCTGAGCAACCAAACGATATGGGAGCTGGAATGCAAAATATTGTAGCCATGCTCACACAACTTTCTCAAGCTATGAATCATGCAGGATTTCCAAACGAACAAAGGAGGGAGCAACATTCTGTTGAATCCTTCATGAGGCAGCGTCCACCATCTTTCAGCGGGTCTACTGATCCATTAGTTGCTGAACAATGGATTAGTACTACTGAAAAGATATTTTCAGTTCTTCAATGTTCTGAGCATGATAAAGTCATCCTAGCAGTGTATCGTTTGGAAGGAGATGCTGATCAATGGTGGAATCTTGTTAAGAATATGAGGCAAAGGGATGAAATTGAGTCTATGGAATGGGACGAGTTCAAGAACTTATTTTTCAATAAGTACTTCCCTCGTATTCTCTGAACAAAGATGGAGAAAGAGTTCCTTGAACTGAAGCAAAGGGATGATGAATCTGTTAGTACCTATGAAGCAAATTTTACAAGACTTGCAAGGTACGCTTCTGGTATTATTATCCAACCTGAGAGTAAGATCGATCGATTCTTTAGTGGCTTAAAACCAAGTCTTCGAAGGGCGTTAGCCATAAGGGACTTCAATAGCTACGAGGAAATCGTTCGATGTGCTCTCAAAGTCGAGATGGAGATTGGAGTAACCCATCCGTCACATGGGTTTGATAAGAAGAGGAAGATGGAATTCAAAGAAAAATCTAAAGAGCACACGGAAAAGAAGATGAACTTTCCCTTATGCTCAAAGTGTGGAAAGAAACATGGAGGGAGTTGTCTTAAAGGGACAAGTAAATGTTTTAAATGTGGAAAGGAAGGTCATCGGGCATTTGAATGCCGTGATAATGGGAAGAAGATGTCTAATGATGCAAACAAAGGAATGGATACACAGAATGAACCTGCTACACTTCAATGTTTCAAGTGCAAGGAGATGGGGCATTATGCCAATCAATGCCCAAATCCAAGGGTTGATGATGATGGTCGACGTCAACAAACTCTTAAGGCTAAAGGCAAAGGAAAGTCACATGCAATTTCTATCAGCGATGTGGAGTACGATAACGATGTGGTGAAAGGTACACTTACCATCCACTCTAAAGTAGCAAATGTTTTATTTGATTCTGGATCCACCCACTCTTTTATTTCTGAAAAATTTTCTAAGGGTATCACCGTATTACCTCAACAATTAGATGTTGAGTTAGCTGTGACAACACCTAATGGCACATCAATCGCATCAGAAGTTTATAATTCTTCTCCGATCGAAGTTTGTGGGAAAGTGCTTCCTGAAAATCTTGTGATCCTTCCTTTAGTGGAATTTGATGTGATTCTTGGCATGGATTGGCTTTCTCTACATGGAGCTCATATCAATTTCCAAAGAAGGGAAGTCACATTTCATATTCCAGATCAACCTATGATCGTCTATCAATGCAAGGATGAACATAACCTTCCAGTGGAAATTTCTTCCATCTTATGGGTATTGATTCCACTAAATGAAGGTTATTTATCTCAAATGGTTGGTGAGAAACTCACGATTAAGAATATGCCCATTGTACGGGAGTTTGATGATGTCTTTCCGGAGGAATTGCCGGGTCTTCCACCAAATCGTGAAGTTGAGTTTTCAATAGAACTCGTACCGGGTGCTTTGCCTATTTCAAAGACACCTTATAGAATGGCCCCAATTGAGTTGCAGGAATTGAAGAAGCAACTCCAAGAGAATCTTGATAAGGGATTCATACGCCCTAGTGCGTCACCTTGGGGAGCACCTGTTCTATTTGTTAAGAAGAAAGATGGATCAATGAGACTCTGCATTGATTATTGAGAACTTAACAAGATCACTATCAAGAACAAATATCCTCTCCCACGCATTGATGACTTATTTGACCAACTACACGGAGCTCAATACTTTTCCAAGATTGATCTTCGTTCAGGGTATCATCAATTAAGGGTCAAAAGGGAGGATATACCAAAGACGGCTTTCCGTACAAGATATGGACACTATGAATTTATAGTGATGCCATTTGGTCTTACTAATGCCCCTGCTATCTTCATGGATCTAATGAATAGAGTCTTTAGAGACCATCTTGATCAATTTGTGGTAGTCTTTATAGACGATATTCTTGTCTATTCAAAGAGCAAGGAAGAGCATGAAGATCACTTGAGAATTATATTGAAGACCCTGAGAAAGGAGAAGCTTTATGCCAAATTTACCAAGTGTGAATTTTGGCTTCAAAAAGTTGCATTTTTGGGTCATATAATCTCAAAAGAGGGGATATCTGTGGATCCAGCAAAAACAGAGGTTATCGAAAGATGGTCAAGACCAACAACAGTAACTGAGATCCGAAGTTTTCTTGGTTTGGATGGTTATTATCGACGTTTTGTAAAAGATTTTTCACGATTATCTAATCCACTCACCAAGTTGACTCGGAAAGGAGTTAAGTTTGTCTGGACAGAGGAATGTGAAGAGAATTTCAAGGAGTTGAAAAGAAGGTTATCCAGTGCACCTGTGCTCACACTGCCTTGTAGTGGAGAAAGGTTTGTGATCTACAGTGATGCATCCAAGAAGGGATTGGGGTGTGTTCTTATGCAAAATGATATGGTGATAGCTTATGCCTCACGACAGTTGAAAATCCATGAGCAAAATTACCCAACACATGATTTGGAGTTGGCTGCGGTAATCTTTGCATTAAAGATTTGGAGGCATTACCTTTACGGTGAAAGGTGTGATATTTATACTGATCATAAAAGTTTAAAGTATATTTTCACACAAAAGGAGCTGAATATGCGCCAAAGAAGATGGTTGGAGCTGATTAAGGATTATGACTGCTCAATCCATTACCACCCTGGGAAAGCAAACAAGGTGGCAGATGCATTAAGTCGACAAGACCATGCTAGTTTATCCATGATGAGGATCACAAAAGATCCAATATTTATGGATTTACAATGGATGGATCTTGGAATTATAATGGAAGGGGAAAAATCTTATCTTTCTCAAATGAATGTTCAACCATCTATACATGTGAAGATTAAAGAGGCACAGAAAGAAGATGTCGAGTTACAAAAGAAGGTGAGAAATGTTCCTGAATTCAACCTTGATTGTGATGGGATAATAAAGTTCAGGAATCGGGTTTGTGTTCCTCCCATCCCCGAATTAAAGAAAGAGCTGCTGGATGAGGCTCATAGTTCTTCATTCTCTATTCATCCTGGAAGCACGAAGATGTATAGGGACCTGAAAGAGTACTTCTGGTGGGATGGCATGAAAAGAGATGTTGCTGAATATGTCTCTCGATGCTTGGTTTGTCAACAAGTTAAAGCTGAGAGACAGAAGTCTAAGGGGATGTTACAACCATTACCCATACCCGAATGGAAATGGGAAAACATCACTATGGACTTTGTCACAGGACTTCCTAAAACATCCAAAGGCAATAATGCTATCTGGGTCATAGTTGATCGTCTTACAAAGTCTGCACACTTCATTGCTATTAGAGAGGATTTCTCTCTAGATCAGCTTGCCAGGATATATGTAAAGGAAGTGGTAAGATTGCATGGAGTACCACTTTCTATTATATCTGATCGAGATCCGAGATTTACCTCGAAGTTCTGGCGAAGTCTTCAGCATACTCTGGATACAGAGTTGAGTTTCAGCACTGCTTATCATCCCCAGACAGACGGTCAGTCTGAGAGAACAATTCAAACCCTAGAAGATATGTTGAGAGCTTGCTCTATGGATTTCAAAGGAGGTTGGGATCAACACCTACCTTTGGTGGAATTTTCTTATAATAATAGCTTTCACTCCAGTATTCAGATGGCTCCTTATGAAGCTCTCTATGGAAAGAAATGCAGGACTCCAACTTGCTGGGATGAAGTTGGGGAAAGAAAGCTATTAGGACCTGATCTCGTTGATGAAATGGCAGAAAAGGTCAGATCTATTCAACAACACATAAGAGCAGCTCAGAGTCGACAGAAAAGTTATGCCGACAACCGAAGAAAAGACCTAGAGTTTGAAGTGGGCGATAAAGTGTTCTTACGAATATCTCCCTGGAAGAGGGTTATGAGATTTGGAAAGAAGGGGAAGTTGAGCCCTAGATATATCGGTCCTTTTGAAATACTGGATCGTGTTGGTAAGGTAGCTTACCGATTGGCGCTTCCACCGAATCTCTCTCAAGTTCACGATGTGTTCCACGTATCTCTCCTGAGAAAGTACATACCAGATCCTTCACATGTACTCAGCTCAGAAGTTGTACCGCTGGAGCAAGATCTTTCTTATGAAGAACAGCCGATAGAGATTCTGGATCGTAGCGAAAAAGTCCTACGAAACAAGACCACTCGCTTGGTGAAAGTTTTATGGAGGAACCACCAACTTGAAGAAGCTACATGGGAGCTTGAGGATATGATGAGGGAGAAGTATCCTCATTTGTTTGTTACAAAGTGATGAATTTCGAGGGCGAAATTCTTTTTAAGGGGGGTAGAATGTAACACCCGAGACTTTTATGTTATATAAATCATCAAAGGAATCTTTTTCTACACAACACTTGCTTGGCTTGCTTTGCACGCAATCGCGACCTTCCTCGATAGCTTGCGTCGTACGCAATACCGAGTTTCACTAAACAACAATATGCTATTAAAACTAGCCGTTATGAATAGTAATAACCACTTTTTGAAATTTTATAAATTTTATTTTTCAAAATGGACTTCATTTTTGGACTCAGAATATCGAAATTAGCCTAGGGTGAAATTTTGGTATTTTTCTGAAAACTTTCAATTTTTGATGAATAGTGAAACCACTAAGTGGTAGGTTAAAAAACTGAATTTTGCATAAAACTTAATTTTACCGCTTCTGTGAATGGAATTTCGAAAATTCGAGAGACACGGTTAATATCAAGGACTAAAATGTGGTTCAATGAGATGAAAATAATTTTTTGGTGAAGAGTAACTTTTTACTTTTTTTTACCGCGGTTAATAGTAAATAGGGTAACTAAGGGTAAATATGATATTAATATTACCCTAACACATGTCCTAATTCTATTGGAAAAGTTTATCTCGACCAAAAACAACCTTAAGTGTAAAATATTATCATTTAGGCCCACTTGGATTAGATTAGGACATTTATTATTAATTTATTTAAAGAAGGGTTAAAATAGTTAAAATCAAAGTTTAATAAGTAAATCATTTTTAATATGGGGTTATACATAAGATAAATTCGACTATAAATATTAATTAGAAAGCTAAAAATATTTCCTACATAAGGGTATTTTATTTGTAATTTTTAGACATTAAATAATTTAATTTATTTATGACACAATGATGATGCAGTAATTATCTTATTAATGAAATATTGACATAATTGATGTTATAAACACCAAAATAAATGTAATTTGAGACTTTTTATGAATTCCACTAATTTTCTAGGTTGATATGATATATTAGTGTTGATTTAATCAACTTGGTTCGAACATATAATTCTGTTATGACTTTCACAAAAATCATATATCAAATAGTGTCAAAATTGACACAAAATAGTTTTTAAATCAAATATTATATTATTAATTGTTATTTTATTCCTAAAAATCTAAGGTTCGGCCAAATGACTTAGATAAGGATATATATATTAATAATAAACAATTTGGGGTTCGTTTGGCATGTTATAGTAAGTGTATTAACCATATAGTGAAAGAAAACAAAAAGACACGGTAAAAGTTAAATTAATTAACTTAGAGTTAAATCTAATTGATAAGGTTAAAATAATACCCTAAACTTGTCTAAATCCTATTGGTTGATAGGATTTCGACCCTTCCCCACTTTATCTTCGAAATAAGACCCTTTGGAACCATTATAAACCGATTTTGACTTTAATATAAAATAATATTTTGAGATATTCCTAAGGTGCCCCTCTCCTCCCTTATAAAAGGGCACCTCCTCCCCCTCCTCCTCACACCAATTTGAGCACTCAAGCTCGGCCAACCCCTGCCATTTTCCCTTCTCCACTTCCCTAGAATAATCCTAGAGGTCCTGGTCTTCTCCAAAGACCAATCTTAGTTCCTTAAGTGGAGGATTCAAAAAGGCGTTCCAAAGAAGAGGTAATATCCATTACCGATCTTTTCAATTTCTTTCTTCTTCAACTTCTTCTTCTTTAGTTGTTTCATGATAAAGTAATAACATCAGTATTACTTACATACTGATATGTTATTATAAATATGAAACAACCCTAATTCACCTTCTATCCATCCTACGGAAAAATGAAATCACCGCGCGTGCGTACGTACGGAATACCGTCTCCACGCCGTGGTGTAATCTATTTTCCACCATCACCTTACAAGGATGGGTATAATGGTGTAATCAGTAACTATATATGATTATTATTAAGTAATATTGATACTGAAATAATATATATATATACTCCAATACAATTCCACGATCATAGGAACGATATCATCACTCGTGCGTACGTACGGAATACCGTCTCCACGATGTGATGCGACTCGTTCTACATGATCTTCATTTCATAATGATTATATAAATGAATTGAATGAATGAATATGGTATATACTACACTAATACCATTCTGGAAATGAATTATCTATAACCTAAAGATAAGAATAAGAATTTATTCGACAAAACACGCATAAGAACAAAAAGTTATAAAGACCCGAGTAACAAGTAACAATGAAATATTACTAACAAGAAGCTAATAATATGACCATATATGATCTCATATCAATATGTATGATTCTGGAATAAGTCAATAACATTATTTAAACCATTATACAGGAGCTTCGGACACGAACAAAGCAAATCGGACCTAAGGTAAGGGAAAATATCACAATCTCACTTTTATCCGAGATTGTTTTTACTTTGGTAACTACTGGGGTGTATTTTATCATCCACATCCATGTTCCCTCGATATGTAATATTATTTCCTTCCTTCTACAATATTTTATATCCAATTTTACCCTTCGGTAAGTTTTTTGTAAAAGATATGAAAGGAATCTTTTGTCGTTTTTCGTACGAGGTACTTTTTGACTTTTCCGACAAAAGTACGAAGAATGTTTTTTTTAACTTATACGGCATGAATGGATTTTTAAAACATTACTTCAAAGAAGCTTCCTTTAAAAGTTTTCAAGTTTATTTTTAATCAACTTCTTTTATTTTAAAGTTGTATGACATGTTATGAAAGGAAAAATGTTTTTGAAGAAGAAAGGATATTTTCCTCAAGAATTCAATTCAAGTGTTTTATCAAAATTATTTTCCATCTAAGATAATAAAGGGTTCTGTTTCTATCCATATTTTTACATTGGTTTGACTATGTTGTGATGGAATTATGTTTATGAATTCCTTTATCATATATGAATTGATTTATGATGTCATGATGTTTCAAGAATCCCATTTTTGTTATATGTGTTATGCGATGATGTATGTTTTATGATTATGTGGCACACATAAGAAAGGATTCATTATAAGATGGGTGGGACCTATATCTCCCTCCAATGCATTGGGTAAAGATTTTATATCTCATGAGATAGACATGGCTGGAACGGAAGGTTATTTCGGTTCAGTGATACAGGACTGAAACGAGGAGTGAACTCGGTTCAGAAAGGGACTTTGTCCACTAAGATAGTCTTGGCAATGAGTCATGACTAACAAGAAATGATTTTCCATGATTATGTGTGCATGCCACAAAGATTCAAGTTTTATGTTATGATTATGGGGATCTCATTTTCACTTCTATGATTTATTCCATGTTAAGATATTATGATCTCTTTTGCAGGTTTTAATTTTCAAAAAGATATGATATGATTTTTATTTCCATTATTTTCCCTTGCTGAGCATTTGAGCTCACCCTTTTATGTTTTCTTTTCCCCAGGTCAGGAAGATGGATATTAAGTAGAATATGCTAAAAGGGACCCTAGATATGATGAAATAAATGGGAGACACTGTAGAAGATTTATGAACCAGTTGTTTATGTTTCCCAGTTTCTAAAGACACTATACCTATACGGTCCTTTGTGGTTTTGTCATATGTTGTAATAAGTGTGCTTCAATTTTGAAGTATTAACAATGTATGTAAAGTGTAGGTCGTTATAGTTGGTATCAGAGGAAAGGTATAGTCAACCTTTGGAAACTAGGATGTGAAAGCCTTAGTAAGAACCCTAAGGATAAGTCTAAGCATAGAACACAATCTTAGAAATGGCCATGAATAACCTAGGATAAGACCATAAGCATGAAAATTTTATTCTTGAATTATGTGGTTTCCTATTATAATTAGTGTTGCTCACACTATTCTTCTTGGTTTTAGTCAATGGCTGGAACCCGAAGGAACCATGTTAATGCGGAATGCGATGGGCAATGCAATGATTGTCCCCCTGAGCAACCAAACGATATGGGAGCTGGAATGCAAAATCTTGTAGCCATGCTCACACAACTTTCTCAAGCTATGAATCATGCAGGATTTCCAAACGAACAAAGGAGGGAGCAACATTCTGTTGAATCCTTCATGAGGCAGCGTCCACCATCTTTCAGCGGGTCTACTGATCCATTAGTTGCTGAACAATGGATTAGTACTACTGAAAAGATATTTTCAGTTCTTCAATGTTCTAAGCATGATAAAGTCATCCTAGCAGTGTATCATTTGGAAGGAGATGCTGATCAATGGTGGAATCTTGTTAAGAATACGAGGCAAAGGGATGAAATTGAGTCTATGGAATGGGACGAGTTCAAGAACTTATTTTTCAATAAGTACTTCCCTCGTATTCTCCGAACAAAGATGGAGAAAGAGTTCCTTGAACTGAAGCAAAGGGATGATGAATCTGTTAGTACCTATGAAGCAAATTTTACAAGACTTGAAAGGTACGCTTCTGGTATTATTATCCAACCTGAGAGTAAGATCGATCGATTCTTTAGTGGCTTAAAACCAAGTCTTCGAAGGGCGTTAGCCATAAGGGACTTCAATAGCTACGAGGAAATCGTTCGATGTGCTCTCAAAGTCGAGATGGAGATTGGAGTAACCCATCCGTCACATGGGTTTGATAAGAAGAGGAAGATGGAATTCAAAGAAAAATCTAAAGAGCACACGGAAAAGAAGATGAACTTTCCCTTATGCTCAAAGTGTGGAAAGAAACATGGAGGGAGTTGTCTTAAAGGGACAAGTAAATGTTTTAAATGTGGAAAGGAAGGTCATCGGGCATTTGAATGCCGTGATAATGGGAAGAAGATGTCTAATGATGCAAACAAAGGAAGGGATACACAGAATGAACCTGCTACACTTCAATGTTTCAAGTGCAAGGAGATGGGGAATTATGCCAATCAATGCCCAAATCCAAGGGTTGATGATGATGGTCGACGTCAACAAACTCTTAAGGCTAAAGACAAAGGAAAGTCACATGCAATTTCTATCAGCGATGTGGAGTACGATAACGATGTGGTGAAAGGTACACTTACCGTCCACTCTAAAGTAGCAAATGTTTTATTTGATTCTGGATCCACCCACTCTTTTATTTCTGAAAAATTTTCTAAGGGTATCACCGTATTACCTCAACAATTAGATGTTGAGTTAGCTGTGACAACACCTAATGGCACATCAATCGCATCAGAAGTTTATAATTCTTCTCCGATCGAAGTTTGTGGGAAAGTGCTTCCTGCAAATCTTGTGATCCTTCCTTTAGTGGAATTTGATGTGATTCTTGGCATGGATTGGCTTTCTCTACATGGAGCTCATATCAATTGCCAAAGAAGGGAAGTCACATTTCATATTCCAGATCAACCTACGATCGTCTATCAATGCAAGGATGAACATAACCTTCCAGTGGAAATTTCTTCCATCTTATGGGTATTGATTCCACTAAATGAAGGTTATTTATCTCAAATGGTTGGTGAGAAACTCACGATTAAGAATATGCCCATTGTACGGGAGTTTGATGATGTCTTTCCGGAGGAATTGCCGGGTCTTCCACCAAATCGTGAAGTTGAGTTTTCAATAGAACTCGTACCGGGTGCTTTGCCTATTTCAAAGACACCTTATAGAATGGCCCCAATTGAGTTGCAGGAATTGAAGAAGCAACTCCAAGAGAATCTTGATAAGGGATTCATACTCCCTAGTGCGTCACCTTGGGGAGCACCTGTTCTATTTGTTAAGAAGAAAGATGGATCAATGAGACTCTGCATTGATTATTGAGAACTTAACAAGATCACTATCAAGAACAAATATCCTCTCCCACGCATTGATGACTTATTTGACCAACTACACGGAGCTCAATACTTTTCCAAGATTGATCTTCGTTCAGGGTATCATCAATTAAGGGTCAAAAGGGAGGATATACCAAAGACGGCTTTCCGTACAAGATATGGACACTATGAATTTATAGTGATGCCATTTGGTCTTACTAATGCCCC
Source organism: Viscum album (assembly GCA_963277665.1). Taxonomy (NCBI): domain Eukaryota; kingdom Viridiplantae; phylum Streptophyta; class Magnoliopsida; order Santalales; family Viscaceae; genus Viscum; species Viscum album. Next base: position 1,861,270,494 of record OY728160.1, read on the forward strand.
TGCTATCTTCATGGATCTAATGAATAGAGTCTTTAGAGACCATCTTGATCAATTTGTGGTAGTCTTTATAGACGATATTCTTGTCTATTCAAAGAGCAAGGAAGAGCATGAAGATCACTTGAGAATTATATTGAAGACCCTGAGAAAGGAGAAGCTTTATGACAAATTTACCAAGTGTGAATTTTGGCTTCAAAAAGTTGCATTTTGGGGTCATATAATCTCAAAAGAGGGGATATCTGTGGATCCAGCAAAAACAGAGGTTATCGAAAGATGGTCAAGACCAACAACAGTAACTGAGATCCGAAGTTTTCTTGGTTTGGCTGGTTATTATCGACGTTTTGTAAAAGATTTTTCACGATTATCTAATCCACTCACCAAGTTGACTCGGAAAGGAGTTAAGTTTGTCTGGACAGAGGAATGTGAAGAGAATTTCAAGGAGTTGAAAAGAAGGTTATCCAGTGCACCTGTGCTCACACTGCCTTGTAGTGGAGAAAGGTTTGTGATCTACAGTGATGCATCCAAGAAGGGATTGGGGTGTGTTCTTATGCAAAATGATATGGTGATAGCTTATGCCTCACGACAGTTGAAAATCCATGAGCAAAATTACCCAACACATGATTTGGAGTTGGCTGCGGTAATCTTTGCATTAAAGATTTGGAGGCATTACCTTTAAGGTGAAAGGTGTGATATTTATACTGATCATAAAAGTTTAAAGTATATTTTCACACAAAAGGAGCTGAATATGCGCCAAAGAAGATGGTTGGAGCTGATTAAGGATTATGACTGCTCAATCCATTACCACCCTGGGAAAGCAAACAAGGTGGCAGATGCATTAAGTCGACAAGACCATGCTAGTTTATCCATGATGAGGATCACAAAAGATCCAATATTTATGGATTTACAATGGATGGATCTTGGAATTATAATGGAAGGGGAAAAATCTTATCTTTCTCAAATGAATGTTCAACCATCTATACATGTGAAGATTAAAGAGGCACAGAAAGAAGATGTCGAGTTACAAAAGAAGGTGAGAAATGTTCCTGAATTCAACCTTGATTGTGATGGGATAATAAAGTTCAGGAATCGGGTTTGTGTTCCTCCCATCCCCGAATTAAAGAAAGAGCTGCTGGATGAGGCTCATAGTTCTTCATTCTCTATTCATCCTGGAAGCACGAAGATGTATAGGGACCTGAAAGAGTACTTCTGGTGGGATGGCATGAAAAGAGATGTTGCTGAATATGTCTCTCGATGCTTGGTTTGTCAACAAGTTAAAGATGAGAGACAGAAGTCTAAGGGGATGTTACAACCATTACCCATACCCGAATGGAAATGGGAAAACATCACTATGGACTTTGTCACAGGACTTCCTAAAACATCCAAAGGCAATAATGCTATCTGGGTCATAGTTGATCGTCTTACAAAGTCTGCACACTTCATTGCTATTAGAGAGGATTTCTCTCTAGATCAGCTTGCCAGGATATATGTAAAGGAAGTGGTAAGATTGCATGGAGTACCACTTTCTATTATATCTGATCGAGATCCGAGATTTACCTCGAAGTTCTGGCGAAGTCTTCAGCATACTCTGGATACAGAGTTGAGTTTCAGCACTGCTTATCATCCCCAGACAGACGGTCAGTCTGAGAGAACAATTCAAACCCTAGAAGATATGTTGAGAGCTTGCTCTATGGATTTCAAAGGAGGTTGGGATCAACACCTACCTTTGGTGGAATTTTCTTATAATAATAGCTTTCACTCCAGTATTCAGATGGCTCCTTATGAAGCTCTCTATGGAAAGAAATGCAGGACTCCAACTTGCTGGGATGAAGTTGGGGAAAGAAAGCTATTAGGACCTGATCTCGTTGATAAAATGGCAGAAAAGGTCAGATCTATTCAACAACACATAAGAGCAGCTCAGAGTCGACAGAAAAGTTATGCCGACAACCGAAGAAAAGACCTAGAGTTTGAAGTGGGCGATAAAGTGTTCTTACGAATATCTCCCTGGAAGAGGGTTATGAGATTTGGAAAGAAGGGGAAGTTGAGCCCTAGATATATCGGTCCTTTTGAAATACTGGATCGTGTTGGGAAGGTATCTTACCGATTGGCGCTTCCACCGAATCTCTCTCAAGTTCACGATGTGTTCCACGTATCTCTCCTGAGAAAGTACATACCAGATCCTTCACATGTACTCAGCTCAGAAGTTGTACCGCTGGAGCAAGATCTTTCTTATGAAGAACAGCCGATAGAGATTCTGGATCGTAGCGAAAAAGTCCTACGAAACAAGACCACTCGCTTGGTGAAAGTTTTATGGAGGAACCACCAACTTGAAGAAGCTACATGGGAGCTTGAGGATATGATGAGGGAGAAGTATCCTCATTTGTTTATTACAAAGTGATGAATTTCGAGGGCGAAATTCTTTTTAAGGGGGGTAGAATGTAACACCCGAGACTTTTATGTTATATAAATCATCAAAGGAATCTTTTTCTACACAACACTTTCTTGGCTTGCTTTGCACGCAATCACGACCTTCCTCGATAGCTTGCGTCGTACGCAATACCGAGTTTCACTAAACAACAATATGCTATTAAAACTAGCCGTTATGAATAGTAATAACCACTTTTTGAAATTTTATAAATTTTATTTTTCAAAATGGACTTCATTTTTGGACTCAGAATATCGAAATTAGCCTAGGGTGAAATTTTGGTATTTTTCTGAAAACTTTCAATTTTTGATGAATAGTGAAACCACTAAGTGGTAGGTTAAAAAACTGAATTTTGCATAAAACTTAATTTTACCGCTTCTGTGAATGGAATTTCGAAAATCCGAGAGACACGGTTAATATCAAGGACTAAAATGTGGTTCAATGAGATGAAAATAATTTTTTGGTGAATAGTAACTTTTTACTTTTTTTTACCGCGGTTAATAGTAAATAGGGTAACTAAGGGTAAATATGATATTAATATTACCCTAACACATGTCCTAATTCTATTGGACAAGTTTATCTCGACCAAAAACAACCTTAAGTGTAAAATATTATCATTTAGGCCCACTTGGATTAGATTAGGACATTTATTATTAATTTATTTAAAGAAGGGTTAAAATAGTTAAAATCAAAGTTTAATAAGTAAATCATTTTTAATATGGGGTTATACATAAGATAAATTCGACTATAAATATTCATTAGAAAGCTAAAAATATTTCCTACATAAGGGTATTTTATTTGTAATTTTTAGACATTAAATAATTTAATTTATTTATGACACAATGATGATGCAGTAATTATCTTATTAATGAAATATTGACATAATTGATGTTATAAACACCAAAATAAATGTAATTTGAGACTTTTTATGAATTCCACTAATTTTCTAGGTTGCTATGATATATTAGTGTTGATTTAATAAACTTGGTTCGAACATATAATTCTGTTATGACTTTCACAAAAATCATATATCAAATAGTGTCAAAATTGACACAAAATAGTTTTTAAATCAAATATTTTATTATTAATTGTTATTTTATTCCTAAAAATCTAAGGTTCGGCCAAATGACTTAGATAAGGATATATATATTAATAATAAACAATTTGGGGTTCGTTTGGCATGTTATAGTAAGTGTATTAACCATATAGTGAAAGAAAACAAAAAGACACGGTAAAAGTTAAATTAATTAACTTAGAGTTAAATCTAATTGATAAGGTTAAAATAATACCCTAAACTTGTCTAAATCCTATTGGTTGATAGGATTTCGACCCTTACCCACTTTATCTTCGAAATAAGATCCTTTGGAACCATTATAAACCGATTTTGACTTTAATATAAAATAATATTTTGAGATATTCCTAAGGTGCCCCTCTCCTCCCTTATAAAAGGGCACCTCCTCCCCCTCCTCCTCACACCAATTTGAGCACTCAAGATCGGCCAACCCCTGCCATTTTACCTTCTCCACTTCCCTAGAATAATCCTAGAGGTCCTGGTCTTCTCCAAAGACCAATCTTAGTTCCTTAAGTGGAGGATTCAAAAAGGCGTTCCAAAGAAGAGGTAATATCCATTACCGATCTTTTCAATTTCTTTCTTCTTCAACTTCTTCTTCTTTAGTTGTTTCATGATAAAGTAATAACATCAGTATTACTTACATACTGATATGTTATTATAAATATGAAACAACCCTAATTCACCTTCTATCCATCCTACGGAAAAATGAAATCACCGCGCGTGCGTACGTACGGAATACCATCTCCACGCCGTGGTGTAATCTATTTTCCACCATCACCTTACAAGGATGGGTATAATGGTGTAATAAGTAACTATATATGATTATTATTAAGTAATATTGATACTGAAATAATATATATATATACTCCAATACAATTCCACGATCATAGGAACGATATCATCACTCGTGCGTACGTACGGAATACCGTCTCCACGATGTGATGCGACTCGTTCTACATGATCTTCATTTCATAATGATTATATAAATGAATTGAATGAATGAATATGGTATATACTACACTAATACCATTCTGGAAATGAATTATCTATAACCTAAAGATAAGAATAAGAATTTATTCGACAAAACACGCATAAGAACAAAAAGTTATAAAGACCCGAGTAACAAGTAACAATGAAATATTACTAACAAGAAGCTAATAATATGACCATATATGATCTCATATCAATATGTATGATTCTGGAATAAGTCAATAACATTATTTAAACCATTATACAGGAGCTTCGGACACGAACAAAGCAAATCGGACCTAAGGTAAGGGAAAATATCACAATCTCACTTTTATCCGAGATTGTTTTTACTTTGGTAACTACTGGGGTGTATTTTATCATCCACATCCATGTTCCCTCGATATGTAATATTATTTCCTTCCTTCTACAATATTTTATATCCAATTTTACCCTTCGGTAAGTTTTTTGTAAAAGATATGAAAGGAATCTTTTGTCGTTTTTCGTACGAGGTACTTTTTGACTTTTCCGAAAAAAGTACGAAGAATGTTTTTTTAACTTATACGGCATGAATGGATTTTTAAAACATTACTTAAAAGAAGCTTCCTTTACAAGTTTTCAAGTTTATTTTTAATCAACTTCTTTTATTTTAAAGTTGTATGACATGTTATGAAAGGAAAAATGTTTTTGAAGAAGAAAGGATATTTTCCTCAAGAATTCAATTCAAGTGTTTTATCAAAATTATTTTCCATCTAAGATAATAAAGGGTTCTGTTTCTATCCATATTTTTACATTGGTTTGACTATGTTGTGATGGAATTATGTTTATGAATTCCTTTATCATATATGAATTGATTTATGATGTCATGATGTTTCAAGAATCCCATTTTTGTTATATGTGTTATGCGATGATGTATGTTTTATGATTATGTGGCACACATAAGAAAGGATTCATTATAAGATGGGTGGGACCTATATCTCCCTCCAATGCATTGGGTAAAGATTTTATATCTCATGAGATAGACATGGCTGGAACGGAAGGTTATTTCGGTTCAGTGATACAGGACTGAAACGAGGAGTGAACTCGGTTCAGAAAGGGACTTTGTCCACTAAGATAGTCTTGGCAATGAGTCATGACTAACAAGAAATGATTTTCCATGATTATGTGTGCATGCCACAAAGATTCAAGTTTTATGTTATGATTATGGGGATCTCATTTTCACTTCTATGATTTATTCCATGTTAAGATATTATGATCTCTTTTGCAGGTTTTAATTTTCAAAAAGATATGATATGATTTTTATTTCCTTTATTTGCCCTTGCTGAGCATTTGAGCTCACCCTTTTATGTTTTCTTTTCCCCAGGTCAGGAAGATGGATATTAAGTAGAATATGCTAAAAGGGACCCTAGATATGATGAAATAAATGGGAGACACTGTAGAAGATTTATGAACCAGTTGTTTATGTTTCCCAGTTTCTAAAGACACTATACCTATACGGTCCTTTGTGGTTTTGTCATATGTTGTAATAAGTGTGCTTCAATTTTGAAGTATTAACAATGTATGTAAAGTGTAGGTCGTTATATTATCAATATTATCATTCCAACAAGAACAAACCCCATGGTTTAAAAATTTTTATATTAATTACGATTCCAAAATTCTAGGTACTCTAGGAAACATAAAATCTTCCATAAAATTGATGGATACACCAAGAAAAACCTTTTTCCTCAAGTAGTGGGGAAAAGAATATAGGTAAATAGATAACTCATCCATCTGTCCTTCAAACAAAATTTATTAGCAAGAAACCATCCTAACTTTCATAACAACAATGGGCAAGACCAACTTTAACCATTCCATCAATCCAAGTTCCATCACTGAAACCACCATGCATATCACAATGAATCTTCCCGATATCACCGGATTCAACTATTTACACAAACCTAGGACTCCCCACCCATATATCTTCAAAGAATTATCCATCCTAGGTTCACATAATTTAACATAACAAGGATAAAATCTAGGGAAAATGAATAAGGAAGTAAACAACAAATAGATTTAACATGGCATCTGGGCCCTAGAAAAAAGGAATATACTCTTCACATGAAAACGAGCTCATTCAACCCCAAAAATTTATCCTTATCAAACAACTAATTCCTTACCAACTTGAATTAACAGATTCATTTATCATAGGTTACAACCACATGAAACCTAATGAACCAGTTATTAAAATCTATAAATTATTTAAACAAACTTTTAAGAATAACTTACATTTTCAACAAATATTAAGGAAGAACAATTAATTAAAATCCCTATTTATTATTATCTACATAAAAAAATCATAGCATTATATTCTTTAGAAAAATAAATTAATATATTAAAGAATGATTTCAATTAAACATGAATTAGGCACAATTTGATTTCGATCAACTTATAATAATCTAAAGATTCAATAAACACAACTCTTTAATTATTTATCCAACAATATTAATGAATTTACGTTCTTAACCATTTTCATAAAATTAACATGCTAAAAACAAGAAAATAATATTCTAATAAAATAATAAATATATATAGAACACTATATATTAAAATAAGAGGAAAACTATCATCACAATGGAAACAAATGCGATCTCTATAACCATAAACCATTTCTTTTCATTAATCTAGTTTATTCTTTATTAAGGTTAATTACACTATAAATCAAATTGATAAATCATGATTAGTTTTATTATTTCATATAAAAATAATAGGCGAATTAATGAATCCCTTACCTCATGGATATAAAAATTCTTTAACATGAATGAAAAAACAACGCAGATCTCATATATCCTCTTGTATAAAGAAACTATACCCTATAATAAATTCATGCCACAACCACACCAAAAAATATCAAATAAATCGAAAAGATAAAATGAGATAAAACTTTATAGTATGTAAATAATTAATGGGAGGAAACAATATTGATGAAAGAATAAATCATAATATAAAGATGGAAAACTCACCTTAGATCACCATGGATTGAACATAGGAGGATGAAGATCAATCCTAAATGAAATAGCTCTGAGACACCTTTAAAGAGATCCTCTGAAATCCTCAAGTTGAAGGAAAATGGGAGGGTTTTGAGAGAAAGCTAGGGTATGTTAGCCTTTATAAGAATTATTCAAGATGAAATTTCATAGCATGAATGGGCCATTCATTTTAGAGATGGGCTGAGTTTAAGATATTCCAATAAAAAACATCACCTAGTTCTGCCAAACCTGGGATTAATTCATGTCATGAAACAAACATTCATGTCATGAGTTTTATGTGGTGTATTCACCAAATCTAAACCACATCCATTCATGTCATGAATACACCATACACATCGTGAATCATACCCTACAAACATCTCTTACAGAAGTTGTGAACAATTACTTTGGTCCATAAACTACCTACTCATGTTTTCAACTACAATTCACATCATAAACTCCTCATGCAACCTGATTCCAGATCTAAAGCTCCACCGATATTGTTCTAGGATTCCTAAAATCAATAAAAACCTCAAAAAATGAAAAGAAATGTGATAAAAGGATTTTAGCCTTTATATAATATACCACTCAAAAAAATATTGTTGTAGAGAATTTAAAACCAACCCTAATGAGAAGGAAATGAAAAGGGGTCATCTGAATAACCACCCCATGAGATACCTCTCCCGAATCGTACCACTACAAAAGAAAAAAAACCTCACTCAGTGGAAAAAAGTGAAAACTATACAACACCAACAACCATATCCTAAAAAATTTCATGGTGGATGTATATCTGGAATATGAGCAAGGCCATAAAAAATCATCCAAGTAGAGAAAACCATGTTATAACTAGAGAAAGGATGATAACCACATATCACTGATACACAATAATGGATAAACATCAAACAAATTAGGATACTAAGAATGTATATATGACTCACATTCCCATGTACTCTCATAAAAACCACCATTCCACCAAAGTAAATGAACCAAAGGAATATAATGACCATGAAACACCTTACCCAAATGGTCCTGGATCTTCACTAGATGATCCTCAAAGGTCGAATCAACATCAACATTGATCTCACCCCAATAAATTATGCATTATTTTTCATGAAGATAACATAAAATCTAAGATAGATGAAAGGAATCATATATCTAGATCATTTATGAGGGAAGTTATATATGATATGAAATATCTCTAACATGATCCAATACATTGAAAGGCCTAAAAAACTGGGGAGAAATCTTACTCCCATGTCAATACATTTTCTTTCTAAGAAGAGGCATAAAATTCATAATCAAATGATATTTAATGTTGAAATACATAGGTATCATTATATGGTTTTCATATTATTTATGATGACCATAAACTTCATTCGTCCTCTCATGAATCACCTTAACCAACTCTTTCATGCTCTACACTAGTCATGGCCTGATAATTTCTAATTATCTAATCCTAGTCTGGAATAATGAAGAATGGAAAGGTAGGATGTACAAAGCTTAAATAGGTTCCATACCAATGGTGGAGTGATACATATTATTTTTGAGGAAACTCTACCAAAGGTAGGTGCCTCATCCATGAACCTCCAAAATCTAGGACACAAGTGTGTAACATGTCCTCAAGAGTCTGAATAGTCTGCTCAGTCTAACCATACATCTATGGATGGAAAGTTGTTATAAGGAATAATAGAGAGCCAAAATTATTTTGGAGACCTCTCTAAAACTTGGATGTAAAATAAGGATCATGATTAGAGATGATCATCCTCAGGAATATGGGGAGTCTCACTACTTCCTCTAGGTGCTTCCTTGAAAAAAACCTTTATCAAGATCAAGATCTTGATTACTAATAAGTGAGATGATTTCACCAAAAAGTACACTATAACCCATATATCATCTAAGAGTCACTAAGATCATAGTAAAAAGATGATAATTTCCATTGATATGTCTTAATACTTCCCTTTAGGAACATCTAATTGTTGGGGAAAACCACTAGAAACATGGTGCTCAGCCTTGACCTTATGGAAGACTAAACATCAAGACACAAACTCTGTAACTGAATGTTTCAACCCAAGACACCAAAACTTTCCTCTTAGAGCTTGGTACATCTTTATCACTCCCTAATATATCACTATGGGTAAGATATGGAACTTAAGAATAAAAACATCACTCAACTCTTAAGGGATAAAAATACTCCTGTGGAACAACACCCTATGTCATCCATACTCAAACCAATATTTAAGGGAATCACCAAAGACAACATGGTCTCTCTAGAAATATACCTCAAAATCCCTAATCGAGAATCATACACCCATGAAACTAATGAATTATCAACTATAATATGAAAAAATTATACCTCTACCACCAATTTCTCTCATATCAAGATGCATTACTTAGATCTCTTTTGTTATTCTCCAAGAATCTCCAAATTCTTGCATGGAATAAGTACATGACTTCCTATTCAGCGCACCAGCTACAACATTACCATTACCTAGTGTATATGAAATAAAGATATCATAATATTTAAATAATTCCATCAACCATCACTATCACATGTTTAGGTCACATTGGGAGAAGACATACCTCAGGATATTGTGATTTATAAAAACCACAAAATGATCATTGATGAGGTATTATCGCTACAACTTCAAGGAGAACACGACTTATTCCAACTCGATATCATGATTATAATAGTTATGATCATGGGTACATAATTTTTTATACATATAAGTAACAAGTGATCAATTATATATCAGAACTCAACCCAAACCAAGATGCAGAACATCTTAGAAAACCTCGAATTGATATCTTTATTCTGGAAAACAAAGAACTGGAGAACTGTCCGAATTCTACATTAGGTACTTGAAATATTCATAACCCTGATCAGTCCACAAGAAAAGATGATAATTTCTATAAAATATTTTCATAGGAGTTGAAACTTGATGTAAATTAGCTACAGAACTCCTATAATATCCTAAAAGGCCAAGGAAACTCCACACCTCAGCAATTGTCTTAGGAGCTATCCAAGAAATGAAAACCTTGATCTTTTAAGGATCCCTAGATACACCAAATTGGGACACAACATACCCTAATAAATTAACTTTATGATCCTAGACCTCACACTTAAAAAACATCCCAAATATATGATGATGACGAAGAACTCCCAAAATAGAACAAAAATGTTGTGTACTCCTCCCCAAATACAGAGTACACAAGGATTTCACTGACAAAAAACAATATGAAATAATCTAGAAATCTTTGAATAATACTTTTAAAAATCCCATGAACTTTTCTGGGGTGTTCTTCACGTTGAACATCATCAAAATGAACTCATAAGGACCATAATAACATCATAAAGAAGTCTTCGAAATATCCTCATTTTACCCACTTATGATGATTTCCCGACCACAGATCAATCTTTGAGTGCCAAATAGATCCTTCAAAATGATCAAATAAGTCATTAATACAATGAAGAGGATAGAGGTTCATCACTTTAATATAGTTTAAGTGATGATAATTGATATAGAGATTCATAATAACATCATAATTATTCACCAATAGCACCAATGAATTCCTAGGTGACATGATTATCTGAAAAAAATCTCCAACAAAAGATCATTTATCTATAACCAAACCTCTCGAAACTCAGAAGGAAAAATCATATATGGAGACATCGAAGAATATCTTGACTACATATCTATCCCAAACTCTATCTCCTATAGAGGGGTAATTCTATAACCTCCTGAGGTAATACATTAGGGTACTCTTCCATAACCCTGGGAAACACTATCTATAGAACATATCACAAACTCAACATCAACTCATCCATCAAGAAAAATTATTATGGTACATGCCTCCAACCCATCTAAGGGTATGAATTTCTAAAAAACACTACATGGTCACCATCATCATCATAATACATAATCAATATCCTGAAAAAATCCACAATATACTGAACTGAATACAACCCTTCCATGATGATAATTATGTTGTATGGTGGTATCCATAAACATAGAAAGTATCACCAAGAGTGGTACTACCCCAACACTATCACAAAGTCATTATATAACTTATATATAAGAAAAAACTCCAACTGGTGTATTTAACACAAAGAGAACTAGAAGCCTCTCAACTTCAAGTTCCAAAACATGGACTAGGGTAGGTGATATAAAGGAGTGTGTAGTTCCTGAATCCAATAAAGTATATACCCAAGTAGAAAATAAGAAAAGGGTACCTCAAATGATGTTTGGATCATGTGATGCTGGAGACTCCAAAGAATGAAATTTACTATGACCTTCTCTGTGACCTATATGATTTAGATGAACACATTCATGGCTATAATATTCTCTCTAAGGATGAGGAGCATCCAAGGGATTTTCTCTACCTACCCTATATCATCTCTAATGGTCTAAATATGGATCATCCTACTACTTCTTCCTTAGCTAAAACTACCTCAATGAAGGAACCTAAAGAGGAACACTTGAAGCACACTGAATACTCAGAAAAGGTAGGAAACTCTTAACAATGACGACTTTGGCCTATGCACAAAAAACATATGTCTGATCCCTTGGCAAGGGACTTAGATATGCTTCCTCCTAAGAAATGGTATGATAAGTGATATGACTTACCACCAATTATTTGAAATATTGTTTTTCTAGGAAACTGGGAACCCAAGAAAATAGACCTAATATAAGAGGAATTCTAATGACTCCCCACTCAGGATGATACGATACTAGGTAATGTTCTCTCAATGACCTCAACTATTTCCAACACCTTGAGATATATCATCAATATAAATAGGGTGACCTCGTGCCATATCTCTGGATACAAAGCCTCCCCAAAATTATTCATCTTGTCCTCCTAATCTAGAAATAGGTCTAAAGAATTATAAATAAGGGTATTAAAATGGATCACATACTCCCACATGTTATAACTCCACTATTAAAGGTTAAGAATCTCATAGAGACTGACCACCTTTGGGATTGAAGAAAGAAAATTTGCATGGAATTGGCCTCGAAATGCTCCCACAAGACTACTCACTCATCATGATCTCCGATGAACAAGAACCACATATACCACATTATTCCATGGAACATCATCACTACCAAAAGAAACCCACTACTTCTTATGAGAACATATCAAACTTAAGGATATCTCCACCACCTCTAACTAGTCCTCTATCACTAATTCCAAAATAAATCCCTCACACTCCTACAAATAATGGTAGTGTGACTATTAGACTTCCATCCTCTAAGTTTCATTGTCATTGACCTCTATTATGTGGAGATTTTCTGTAATATCATGTTGAACATCTCTGTTGAAAACGTTTTGAGGATGTCAACCCAAATACTTACCTATAAAAGAAATAAATCATTAGGGAATCATAAAATTGTAATATGAAATATTTACGATTTATTTAATTAATTATTCAAGGTTCAACCTAATCCCAAGGTCTACCCATTTCAAACACTGGTGAAAAAATGAATGATGCATGATCATTTCCTAGGTCTCTACCCAAAAAGCATAATCAATTCACTTAGTAGGATTAGTAAAATTAAAGTTCCTTGAAACAAATAATAGGGGGCATTAAATAAATATATCCAAGACGATGTCCCTTATTTACATTGGTTACTAAACTTATCTAACAATGTTTCCCAATAATCCTATGCAGTTATCACCTATACCTACCACAAAACTCCATTATATCCCTCAACCTACACCCTCCATTAATACCACTCTGTCTTGAACACCTCCCCCCAATGGAACCCCTCATGGGAAAATAATGAGACAAGGAAGATAATGATGCTTGAATCCCACATCCAATCGAACATAGGTTGGAAACAAGAATCCATGGTATATCATACTCAAAAATTAGAGGAATTAACCTATAATATTTGAGAATATGAGATAAAATATAGAAATCACTAATAAATCATAATCAACATAAAATTAAAAGATCCAAAATATATTCATGTAATTTCATAGAACTGAAAAAACTGAAAAAGGTAACTACTAGTACCAAAATTTAAACTCAGCAGCAACCGATAAGTCCAAACAAATCTCGAACAACCAGGAGATAGTAATGTCTATTCCGATCACTGGCATACTCCTTATAACATAAAAAATAGTTTAAATATTTATAGGGTGAGTATAGCATGTACAATTAGTAGGATCATCCCTAGAGACTCTCATGAAAATGATAATGAAAGCATCGAAAATCCTAGTGGACAACATGTGAAGCTACCTCATCACCTACATAGGTATGCTAAGTTCCAATCCTCACCATGGATATCCATCACCAAGTATCACATACGTGATATCATATAATATAATATCAAAAGAGGGAACTCTACTACCACTTCCCCACTAGTTTTTTTCTATTCCCCAATACCACACACCCTAATTCATCTCTCTCTAAAAGTAATCCATCCTAAAGACACTTGTTCTATGTATCATATCATGTCTCTTGTTCATCACACATTATCATCACCACGTACCATGCACCCCATGCATCAATTCACATCATCATCATGTAACATATCTAAAAATAGTAAAAAACCAGTTCTGGGATCTCCCATATCCTGTATTTCATGTATTATAATTCAATCCATCACATATAATACATGTTATACGTATAAATATCCATAGGATACTATATTTTAAGATAAATGTGTGTGAAAGAACCATAAGACATTACAAACCTCTAAAAAGATATATGGGAAAGGTAATCAACATGTATACTAGCAGATAATACCACTTAGATAAGAGAGCAGTAGCATAGGAGGTAGTCATCCATCCATTCCTCACCAACATGAAACTTAAGAAAAATACCCTCCCAAATTATATTGGGTGCAATTCTCCCTACTAACATAGTTTAGGTAGTGTATTAAAACATATAACATACACTACTGCACAAAATTCCTTTTAAAAACGCTTTAATAAGGATTTTTCAGTTTTAAAAAGAACTGATAATCAAAGAACACTTAAAATCCCTAGGCCTTTATTAACTCTTCATCTCTTTTTATAATTATGATAAAGGATTCCTTTTTCAACACTTTTTCTAGTGATGATAATAGGTCTTTTTATGAGCTCTATTACAAGCATTGATAAATGGTCATACTGCTACCGTGTACTATTAATATTACATCACACTGTAATAGTAAAAATAGGGAGAAAATATAGTGTTTAATTGAAACAATATTTTTACCACAAATACAAGAAAAAAACACTATATTACAGACATTTAAAACATTGGTTTGTACTATTAAATGAGTAAGTACAATTTATCACAAATATAAAAAAACATCAATGGTCCTTTGTCATTGTCCTGTGACCCCCGATCATGATATTGGCTTCCAAAAAAACAACTCCATAATGAGAAAAATAATTCACTTGTATAAGAAAATAATTATTATGTTAGTAGTAATCTAAAGAAATAACTTAAACACAAAGTGTCAATTTGAAACTAAAAATATATACTTTTATTCATACCAGGCACACTGTGTATCAGATTGGGTTGTTATTGATTCTTAAATGTCACACCATTTCATTTTATTCTCAAAAGTTGGAGATCTTGAATTTGATCATATTTTTGGTGATAAAAAACTCACCATAAATGTGATTCAATTAAGGAGAAATTTATTTTTGAGAAAAAGACATCAACTGTCACCCCATTTCGTATTCTTATTCAAGAATTATGTATATGCAAATTAAGTAAATAAGTATTAGATAAAAATTATATGGAAATTAAGTAAGTAATAGTAGAAAAAATGATGATAAAACAATATGATCTTATCACGATCAGTTTTCCTATGTGATGTGTGCTTTAAACTAAAATGGAACTTATCTATTGAAAACACGAACTTCAAGTCATGCCAAAAACATCGTGTGTCAGATTGATGTGTGGTCAACTTATACACACTATAAAAAAATTATGGATCATTTTCCTAATGTTGGAAAACAATATGATCCATTTTTCTCATTTTGGATAGTGGTGAGAAGTTTAAACTAAAATGACACTCTTATATTGAAAACACACACTTTGAGTCATATCGGCCACATCATGTGTCAAATTGATGTGCTATCGATCCTTACATGTCATCAATGAATTATGTATAGATTTACTAAATTTTAAAAACAATCTGAGCTCTTTTTCTTGGTTTTATCTATTTGATGTGTGTTTAAAAAAATGACATGTTTCTGTTAAAAACATGCACTTCAATTCATACAGACCACATCGTGTGTCAAATTGATATTCAGTGAATTATTATATGTAAAAAATGAATTATTGATAGTTTTATTATTGTTTTAAAAAATAAGATCTTTTTTTCTTCTCATTTTTGGAGACGTGACACATGTTTTAAACTAAAATGATACATTTTCATTGAAGACACAAACTTCGTGTCATACTGACCACAGGAGGAGTCATAGTAATTCTCATTCAATACCTAAACATCGCAAATAATTATAGATCATTTTTATAAATTTTGAAAACAATATATTCTTATTTTCTCGGTTTTTTCTATTTGATACATTTTTGAACTAAAACGACACTTTTATATTAAAAACACGCACTTTGAGTCATACCGATCACCTAAGGTGTCAAATTGATGTGTTGTTAATTCCTATAGGTCACAAATTAATTACAGATTAATTTAATAATGTTTGAATATAATATGAGTTTGTTTTCACAATTTTGGATAGGTGATGTGTTTTAAAATAAAATGACACTTTTATATTATAAAAACATTAATCGAGTCATACAGACTACATCATGTGTTATATTGGTGTGAAGTCAATTTTTACACATGAAAAATAAATTATGGATCACTTTCCTAATGTTTAAAAATAACCTAAGCTCATTTTCTCAATTTTGGTGATGTGAAACACGTTTTAAACTAGAATGTAAATTTTATATTGAAAACACACACTTAAAGTCATATTAACTATATTAGGTTTCATATTGATGTTTAATTGATTATTACGTGTCACAAATTAATCATGGATCATTTTCCTTGAGTTTTAAAATAATCCAAGATTTCTTTATTGGGTTTTTCTATTTGATGAGTTTTAAAATAAAATGTCACTTTTATATTGAAAACAGATTCTTCGAGTTATACTAACCACATCATGTGTCAGATTGTAATTATGTCAATTAATACATATGAAAAATGAATTATGGATTGTTTTAATAAATTTTGAAAATAATATGACCACATCTTGTCAATTTTGGTGATGTGACATGCATTTTAAACCAAAATGACACTTTTATATTGAAAACACATACTTCGAGTCATACTGACCACATCAGGTGTTGGATTGGAATGCGGTAAATTCCTACACATCAAAAATGAATTATTAAATTTTTTCCAAAATTTTGAAAATAATACGATCTTGTTTTCTCAATTTTTCCTATTTGATGCATATTTTATACTAGAATTGTACTTTTTTTATAGAAAATACACACTTCGTGTCATACTAACCACATCGGGTGTCAGATTAACGGATGGTCAATTACTATATTTCAAAAATTAATTATGGTTCATTATATTAATTTTTAAAAACAATACACACTCATTTTCTTTATTTTGGATGTGTGATGCATTTTAATCTAAAATGAAACTTTTATATAGAAAACATGTACTTCGAGTCATACCGAGAACATCATATGTCTGATTAGTGTACGGCCAATTAAAACACATGAAAAATGAATTATTTATTTCTTTTCTAATATTTGAAAACAATATGATCCCATTTTCTCTGTTTTTGTGACATGACAAGTGTTTTAAACTAAAATGGAACTTTTATATTGAAAACGCAAACTTTGAGACATACCAACCACATCAGGTGTTGGATTTATGAGCAGTAAATTCCTACATGTTACAAATGAATTATAATTTTCTTTCATAAATCTTGAAAACAATATGATATATTTTTCTCCGTTTTGTCTAATAGATTAACATTTGAAACTAAAATGAAACTTTTATATTAAAAACACACACTTTTTTTCTTACCGACCACATCGGGTGTCAGATTAAAATTTGGTTAATTCCAAAAGGCCAAATATAAATCATGTTTAATTTTATAAAATTTTGAAAATAATATGATCTCATTTTCTATGTTTTGGATATGTGATAATATTTAATATAAAATTACAGTTTTATATTGAAAACATGTACTTTGAGACTTACCCAAAACATCATGTGTCATATTGATGTGTGGTAAATTCTTACATATAAAAAATAAATTATGAATCATTTTCCTAATGTTTTAAAACAATACGAGCCCGTTTTATTAGTTTTGGAAATGTGACATGGATTTTAAACTACAATGGCTCTTTTATATTGAAAACATGCAATTCGAGTCATATTGACCACATCGGGTGTCAGATTGATGTGTAGTCAATTCCCACATGTCAAAAATGAATTATCAACTATTTTTCAAAATTTTAAAAATAATTTGAGATTTTTTGCTATGTTTTGGCTATTTAATGTGAGTTTTAAACTAAAATGGAACTTTTTGTATTGAAAACACACACTTCGAGTCCTAATGACCACATTGGGTGTTGGATTGATGTGTGTTTGATATAAACATGTCATACCTGAATTATGGATCATTTCCCTAAATATAAAAAATAATATGAACTCATTTGTTCATTTTTTCCATGTGATTCATTCTAAACTTAAATGACACTTTTATAGTGAAAACAATTAAGTCAAGTCATACCGACAACATTGTGTGCGATATTGCAATGCAATCAATTCTTACAAGTGAAAAATGAATTATGGGTTATTTTCCTATTGGTTTTAAACAATATAGAATCATTTTATCCATTTTAGCGATGTGACGCTTGTTTTGAAATAAAATGGAACTTTTATATTGAAAATTTACACTTTGAGTCATATCAATCACATTGGTTGTCAGACTGATGTGCAATCAAATCTTACACATTAAAAATAAATTATCCATCATTTTCTTAAATTTGGAAAATTGTTTGAGATAATTTTTTTAGTTTTGGTGATTTGACACATGTTTTAAAATAAAATGACACTTTTATATTGAAAACACGCACTTCGATTCATACCAACAACATCATGTGTCAGATTTATGTACAATCAATTTATACATATAAAAAATGAATTATGGTTTTTTCCTAATGTTGGAAAACAATATGAAATTGTTTTCTCATTTTTGGATATGCGATGTGCGTTTTAAACTAAAATGAAAATTTTAAATTAAAAAAATACTTAGAGTCATACCGACCACATCTGGAATCATATTGATATACAGTCAATTCCTACACATAACAAATGAATTACAGATCATTTACCTAACGTTTAAAAATAATATGAGCTCATTTTTTATATGATAGGTGTTTCAAACAAAAATAATATTTTTGTATTAAAAAATTCTCTTTGAGTCATATCAACCACATCATGTTTCAAATTTACGTGCGCTAAATTACAACACAAAAAAATGAATTATAGATTACTGTCCTAAAGTTTGAAAACAATATAATTTTTTTCTTGGATTAGAGCATGTGATATGTTCTTTGAAATAATGTGTAAATTTAAAAAAATTAGTATCAGTTAAAAAATATAAATAAATTAACTCAAAAAATTAGGTAAAATAATGATAAAATTAACTAAATAAGTAGTAGGAAGTTACATCTTTATGATATCTGTATACATTCTAACACCATGTATTTTTCCTATTTATTTATAAACAAATATATTTCCTCAATTATAATTATCCTTGATAAATAGATAAAAAATAACATATAAGCCTTATGATACTAATTCTTTATATCCCTAGTGTATCTCTAAGGTCATATCCCATACTATATCACAAAAATAATAAGTAATCACCTAAAGTTGATGTCAACGAACATTTTGAAACTATGTAATCTTCCCAATAATATCTAAACAAATGTACTTCTTCTTTTGAGAATGTAGATTGTTGGAAATATTGGTAGTACTAAGAAAATATAGACAAAAAAATTAAGAAATATTTTTAAGGAAATTTTAATTACCTTTAATAATTAATTTTTAGAAAATAATAGTCTTTTGATAGTATATGATATCTTTCAAAAACATTTAAACATAATATCCACAACCCATGTTTTTATCTTACTTCAGACACTTCCAAAACATTGAACCTAATGAGTAAATTATTTTGAAATATATTTTGATAGTTAATATTTTTATATATACCTTAATATATTTCCATTTTAAGAAATACATAGGATTCATATGTTCAGTCACCGACCTCATACCATGAATTAACTTATATTTATAGATCACCCTATAATAAAAAAATTATTGTTAAAACAAAAAATTAAACATATAATTCAAATTTTATCTGTAAAATGTTGATTAAAGTGAATTAAAAATTCACAACACACATCATGTGTTGTTGGTTTGATGGAAATCCATGAATTGGATACAAAAAATATATATTTAGGGTATCCAAATTCATTGAGATCAATATCTAATGCTTCCAAAAATTAAAAAACAAAAAATTAATGAAAAAATTAAAATATATTTTATATTATTATATTTCATTGTTTTACCCCTGTATTATAGGCATCAACAAGATTTTATCATAAGTTATATTCTTATAAAGTGCCTTGGTAAGATAATCTTTTTTATTATCTATTTCATCCATCCCAAAAAAAAATTAATTGTGTAGAAATGATACAAGGATTAATGAATCCAAATCATGATTCGTAGGGTTTTCCATTTATATAGTAGTAATATAAAATCCTATAGAAAATATGAATATTTATTATCTTTAATGAATACGGTAGATAATTTTTTGGATAGATGAATTATGAAAATGTATCTCACGTATGTATTCACAACTGAGACTCCAAACCATTCAAACTTGAGAATATTATTTATACTCTAGAGACTAACCATGTCTATAATGATTGTTCCAAATATTTATTCTTAATAATGAATGTATGAAACATATATATCTTTTAATGTGGTGTCTTCATTATGTTATATTTTTATTATATACTGTAGTGGAAATAGTGGGGAGAAAGTACTCCCAGAATGTTCCTTTGTTTTTATGTAAATTAACTAGATTGTCTTGATCTTAGATTTCATTTCCCCATCGTTTTATTGGTTTATAATTCGATAACTCACTTCAGACATTTTTTCATCAACTATTACTTGTTTTTCATTTGAAAAAAATTATTTAGGACATATCTCAGTTATCTTTATAAGCTTAGATGATCATGATACATAAGTTCCAATAACACCATTGACCATTGTAATATCCCAATCATCAAGTGAAACATACAACTCAACACTTAGGTCTTGAGATACTTCAATCCCTAATATAATGTAATGTTTTTGGAGTTATTTGTTGTGTATCTTGTCTCCTAGGATATTATACACCGTTCCCCTCACATCAAGGTAGTGCTTGGGTGTTGATATATAGAAATAATATACAAATTTACCCTGTGTAATTTTAGTAAAATAAAGTTATTGGAATTTATTTAATTCACATTTATGACAAAGTGTAATGATAAAATTGATTACATTAGGTAAGGTATTCAGTTGAGGAGAACAAATAGCCTCAAATATAGTGGGCTCATTTGGTTGTTCATGTTTTTTATCTATTCCACTACTGATTCTCTTTGATCCGTTCACATATTTTGGTCTTCCACACTAGACTAGAAAATAATATCTTAAAAAGAATCTATTTTCATCTGAAATCATTTTATAATATAATATGTATTTTTTATGGGTTTTTCTTCTCGAAATATGTTTGAGGTGACACTCCAAAACCTATACCTCTAACACGACCATATTGTTTCAGCCACTTAAAATCTACTAATGTTTTTTTCTTCTGGTAAGATCATTGTTGATTCTTATGTATAACATTATGAAAAACATAAGAACATAAACAATTATTTTTAGGAAATACTATTATAAATCATAAATAATTACTATTATGTCATATATACACATGTTTCCCATACTTCTTTTGTGTTTCCATCAACTAGTTTACCGTCTCTATTTACATGGGACTCCTTACATAGTACCTGATATGGGATGGAAGTGGATTTGGATTTTTATTCATCAATATAAATATAAAAAAGGAACATATGTAATTTCAAATCACATAAAACATTCCTTATAGATTTAAAATACATACCATTTTCATATATAGTGAAGTATAACCCATCCTTGCTTTGTGATATGGGTACATTGTTTTTGATTCACATTGTTTATTTTTATCACTAATTTTATCCTTCATAAATTAAGAATTTTGAATCAAATTGGATAAAATAAATGATGTCAAATAAAATATTATTGACTATAATTAACCAGAAATTATTAATCAAAATGATGATTAATGAAGTCATTCCATGTTTCATTCTTTATAATGTGCACATAATTAACTAGTGTGGGGAGGGGGTGGGGCTTTACTTCACCCTAAAAATCCTTGAGATGAATCTTGGTAAGAAGTGTGCACAAGACTCTATGGGATTTCTAGTATCCATTAAGACATATTTCATATATAAATAATCTATAATAAACAAACACTATAAGGGATAATGAAAATTAAATCAAAATTTTATTATATATATATTTTTAGTAAAATAGTGAAAGTATATACTAAAATTACATTTATATATTCTTAAAGGGTTTCTTCAGTATATGTTGGACATATTTCTATGAATCTATATCAATTGGAACATTCATTGTCATTGTGACCCAATATAACTAATGAATATTTAATTTATAGGATCAATAGGTTTACTGTGATGATTCCAGCCATCCTCAAACTTTATACCCTTACTTATTTCCTTAATAATTTTATTCAACAAAGTGATTCCACATCGTTCTTATTTTTTCATCAACATATTTTTTATCCTAAAACAATTCCATAGTTTTAGCATCAACTATCTATTATTCCCTAAGATTAGTAACATCGTCATGTGAACCGTCATTTTTTTCATGATTAGTCAAACATTAAATTTAAATTATATTAATAAAATAGAGAACACATAATATTATGCAAGAAAGGGTAATATATTAAAAAACACTTTAACATACTCATTTAACTCTCTTTATTTTATTTAATGGTTGAAGGGATTTGGATCCTCTATCAAAAATCCAAATCCTCTCTTTGTGGTCCAATATAATGTACAATACATTCTCCACATTGGGACTACTAGGAAATGATTATGATCTCCCAATTAAAGGGTCATCCATGATTGAATTTTCATATGGATCTATAGTTGTTTTAGTCACCAGTAGGATAATTGACCAATTCTTGTTTTCTAGATCTGAGACATAAAATACCTGCACTACTTATAATCCCCTTATGAATTGCTCTTCCTTATACCCTTCCACACCAAAATTCACATTCACAAATCCCATTTCACCAAATTTCACTACTCCCTTATTTTTGAACCCATTTTAAATGGAAAATTAACACTTTAAATGTTATATAATCCTACTCATATATCTGTTTGATGATACCAAAATATGAAATATTCTCATAAATTGGATATCTCTCCTTGGAAGAAGATATGTATAACACTTATACCATAAATATAACTCCATTATTTTTCATTATATTATGGTTATCATTTTATTTTGGGTAGAACATTTAATAGGTAACTAATAAAACCAGTGTAAGATATAACATTTTCATTTGGCCCCTACCTATCCATCGAAGTCATTTGAAAATTGAAATCCTATTTTAAAATAATTCCTTACAAAAATGATATCAGAACCATCCTATAAACTATTTATTACGTGTATTTGATATCCATCCTTCATTCCTCAATGGAGTAAAATGTCTAATAATTGATTTGTGGGATTCAATATATCAATCCCCATATTCACTATTATGTAAAATATAAAGGTGGTATTTATCCTAATCTATGATGGAAATTGTAACAACATCTTTTAAAAAATCCCTTTTCCCACAAGGATTTCTCTTTGATGAGACTTTGTGAGAATGATGATATCAAAATATGATAGTTAATCAGTATAGAATTCAATAAATTCTTCAACAATATATCACTATGCAATACAACATTTTAGATGACTTTGATTCTTGATACACCTTTTCAAAATATTCATATACCACTCAATTTGGTACATCCTTATGTAATTTATAAAACCAAATAGTTTAACCTCTCTAACCAAGTGAACCATCAGGAGACCATTATATCAATGAATGATGGTGGGAAGAACATCTCTAATTAACATAATACGACTACAACCACCTTATTAAGTATTAAAAACTTCTTCAGGTCTATAAATTTACTACATATGTATTTGAAAAATAATTAGAGTTTGGTTAATGTATGTCATACATTTTTTGGAAGAATACTGTGTAAAGTTATAGGCATAAAATATTTCATCAAAACATTAAATTTGTGTGATTTTAGTCCTTGTAACATAAAATTAGTAATGGAAAAGACATTATTGATATTTGATGAATACCCCTATAGATCTTTTACACCATTAAGTAAAATGAAAAATTAAAAATTTTCTTACCTAGATAGAGTGTAAGCTGTATGAGGAAGAAAATTCTACCTTATACCCTTCATTGTTTCCAACTCTTCCCTTATTACTATGTCAATCATGTCAAACCTAGCCTTGATTCTACCATTTGTTTTTCAAGGAACATTTTATAATGTGACAATATTACTATAAAATAAATTTATTTCTACATACATCAAATCATGAAAATGTCTGACATACAAACAATTCTAGTACAATAATTCAAAGAAAATTGATCTTGTTTTCTAACATGATTTTGTAAGTTTTTTTTGAAAATGGTTTACAAAAAATAGTGTCCATATATTTTAATTTATCAAATAGTTGATCACACATTAGTGGAGATGGTGTTATACCATATTGGATATTACCATCTAATACTGTCATCTAGGATCAATATTTATGTTGTTGATGTTAAAATTTTTGATGTCCTAAAAACACATCCTTTAAGGAATGTTTCAACTAAACTGAGTGTGTACATTCTTCACTAATGGAAATACCCAACATTCCTTTAATTATATAGCCTAAAAATTTCCATATGAAGTAAATTCAGTTATCATCCCATACAACATGGCCCTTAATGTGAATTTCTAAATTCTATGATCATCATACATTGTAACACATGTATCCCACATCAATTTCAAATCTTCAATCAATGTATACAAATGGGCATCAATATCATTACTGGTTTTTTTTGGTCTTGATATATATAGATACTACATAATGTTTTTGTGCTTCATGAAGAACCATGGGAAAAGGTTATAATTTACCAACACAACTATCCATGTATTTTGAGTACTACTATGTACACCAAAAGTATTTATTCCATCTTCTAATAAAACAGGAAGGATATTTATTGGATCATTTCAAAATTTAGGATACTCATAATCAATTTTATTCCACTGAGGAGAGTCTGTTGAATGACATAGTTTCTCATCATTAATTCTTCTATATATGTTCCATGTTAATTTCCTCACAGTTTCCTTATATCCATATAGTATTCTAAACTATGTAATGATATTAAAGTACCTTACAAAATTCTAAGGACTTGGTTCATCTTTATTGTATAATTTTATGACACACTTAAGTAATTTTATGAATGATTTATGGTCCTTATGAAAAAAATTTGCAATAATTTGGACAAACATATTTATTTAGATATCATGACCACTGAATTTAGATATATATTCAACAATTAAGTTCATTTTATTTGGTATCATATCATTTATGAGATCAAGTAGTTGTATAAAGGTGGTGCCTCTCCATCCACTGGAGGCTTTCAAATTATATAACTTCAATACAACTGAAAATGTTGTTTATTTTTTACAACTGATAAACAATGGTATCTTAAAACAATTATTAAACTTCTCAAAAAACATTTGAAAATCATGAAGGTCATCTTAAATTTCCATTTTCATTTCTTACAAATGATCTCTATCATCACTTACATTTTTATTCATATCTAATGTTCCATAATCTGTGGTATCATCTTAATTAGTGTGCATGTTTTATAACATTTATCTATTCTATGAGAAATCAAATGTTATTCCAACTCTTTCAAACTATTTATCCTTGAATAAAAAAAATGTAAACACAGATAAAGGATTTGAGAAGGTTTGTACGCATGCTCTATTACAAACTTGATGAACTCTTTAACTCCATCTTCATACACTTTTGTCATAATATTAGCATGCAATAATTTTCGATTCATATCCATCCTATTAGGTTCATAAAATATTATTTTTGATCAAAAAATAAATAAAAACATATAAGATATCCATAATCAAAATAAAAAAGTTATAAATTATTCTAATAAGGAGAAACAAACATTTGAATGCCACTGATTATGATTCCTGACAAGTTATCATTTTACATAGTGGTCGCATGAAAATAAGAAACATGCAGAAAATATGTGGTTGTTGGTCAAGGTTATTGATTTTATGTTGTGTGGGATAAAAT
The DNA here is from genome assembly GCA_963277665.1 of Viscum album. Classification (NCBI taxonomy): domain Eukaryota; kingdom Viridiplantae; phylum Streptophyta; class Magnoliopsida; order Santalales; family Viscaceae; genus Viscum; species Viscum album. The sequence goes on from OY728160.1 coordinate 1,861,296,447, forward strand.
GTTGTAATAAATATGCTGATTTTTTTATTATTATTTGATGATAGGCTTACCTTGGAAATTTTTGTTCTTTATTTTCATTTAATTGTGATCTAGATTTCTAAATTTGTGTAAAAATATCATTCCTTAGAACATACAATGTCATGTAACCAAAAGATTTTGACATAGGGTCAAGGAGATTGGAATTTCATGGAACAAATGGATAAAATTGTTATCGATAATATAAGTGATGTTGGATTCTATGTTACTTTATTTTTCGGTAGATTAATCTAGACCATGTGTTATAGGAATACAAACAATTTATTTATATTATAACCCATTTATGAAACTTTATTTCATAAATAGTAGATTTATCAATCTTAGGTATATTTCACATTTCCTACAATATCCAAAACCTCTATTAAATTTCCTTAAAAACACTAAAAATAATTTCCATTAATAAACATTCCAAAAAATTATGTTACCATGGACATCACATTATTTTGATCCAAAACATTTTCATTCCACCTCTATCAATGACATTGATCACTATAAGATATCTCACACATCTACAGGCCAAAACCATCACAAGTATATCTAAAATTGTATACTCATTCTTAATAAAATCCATACAACATGTATGGTTAGGGGAGATTATAATAAACACTATAAAATTATTCCACTATCTTCTAATCATGTTTGTGTCTGATATAAATGCATTTTAAATTATAACTTTTTATGGGTGACACTCAAACCATTCCTAATGATACACAATAGATAAAAATAATAATAATATTATGTACACATATTAATAAAAATAAATAATGTTATAAATAAGAAGATGAAACTTATACATACCCACACACCTCAAACCATGACTAAACATTTCCTTGTCCACCCCTCATATTTAAGGTAACTAGATAAGAAAATGAATCTAAAAAATAATTTTCTCAACATATATATTAACCAAGGAAAAATCACAATGACTTTAATAATATGGGTATTATTCTAATACAAAAATTAATAGAACACTCTAAAACACCTTGAAACCTCTATAGGAATTGATAGGTCCATTATATAACTATTTACCAGAATGTAAGGTGAAAACAGGTTGAATAAAAAACGATTTTGTGTCCTCACATAATGGGAAAACCCAATACCTTTTCAACTCTATCATAACATGATATAATCCTTAAATAATAATATCATAAATTCTATACTTCAAACCTTATATATTAACATGATCATATCCTAAATACCTAAAATAAAACACATGCTAAACCCCTATAAGAAACTCATTTAATAGGTCTCTCAAATCATATACAAGATTAATCAAAACCATGATTTTACATTTAAAACAACATATTCTTATTTTTAACTCAAAAAAAAATTAATTCAACGTTTTTTCACATAAATGACCATTTACCCATTTAATCATCGACCCCTTTAGAAATAAATTTTATAAAATCCATGAGTATTCATAATCATGTTCAAAACCTATTCACTAAATCGACTACAAAACCATTTCATAGAAATCACCATAAACCAGTAAAATTTAATTACCAACATATTTTTGAATTTCAAAACCCAAAAATACATTCTTCCTTTTAAAATATTTTCAAAATCAATTGTAATTAACTATGTTGATCCTTGAATCCAAATAACCAAAATCCATAATTTTATAAAAGTATAAAATCTACCTTCAAATAATATATATATAGAAAAAACTCCCCCAAAAATTAAAAAAAACATAGTAATTCCTTTAATTTAAGTCACACTAATTATAATTAATGTTTTGGAACAACAAACTAATAAATACATTATTAAAATAAAAATTATAACTTTCATTATGTAATGATAAATGTATTATAATTAGAAAATTTCAATTTAATTCATGAGTCTCAAATATATAAATAATTAAAATAATTTTAAATAAAATAATAATTAAATCAATAGGATTTCTATTTATCACACATTTATCTTAAATCATTAAGAAGAGTAATGGATACACAATTAATATCACAACTATAAATCATTTTACTTATACAATCTCTATCATAATCATCACACGAAATCACCTTTATAAAAAAACATTAAATAATATAATAATAATTTGTAGAAAATTATATATTAAATGGTAAAGTCATGAAGCCAATACCTAATATGAAATGGTAAAATCCTGAATCTTGTCCCATATTGTCTTTCCTTACAAAACAAGACATTCAAAAAAATTGAGACAATGATGGTGGAGGAGTGGTTAGAAAGGGAGAGTGGGAAGACTTGCTACATCAGTCTGCTAAGGGAGTGGAATATGGGGAATGAGAGGTTGTTGGAGGGCTGCTTCATGATGGCGGGTGGTCAGCTCGAGTTGAAGGTAGGGATGGGGAGGAGGCAAGGTGTCTGAAATCATGAAATAAATAAGAAATAATAAAGTGGTTTGGACTAGGTATAAGTGAGATAAGTGATTGATGATGCTGATAAATGAGAGGGGAGGAGAAATAATAACATACCTTGGATTTGGGAGAGTTGATTCTTCTATGAAAAGATAGAGGCAGAGCGGTGAAAGAGCTAATCTTCCACGAGAGAAAGAACGATGCGAGGGAAATCGATTCGGTTAGGGTTCTATTTAAAACACCAGAAAGAGTTTTATCAACACTTCCAAAAAAGCATCAATAAAGATGTGTTTTATCAACGCTAAAATAATAAACGTTGATAAAATACCTCTTTATCAGTGTTTTTTATCACTGATAAAGACTTACATAATTAGTTTTAATAATATAATAAACATAATTAAAAAATTTAAATGTATTTAACTATTAATAAATAAATAAATATAAATGTGTATAATTATAAATATATTAAAATAATTGTAAATATATATTTATAAAAATAATTATAGATATAGATATATAATTATAATTATAAATAAATATATTTATGCATATACTTATAAATATATTTATATAATTATAAATACATTTATATAATTATATATATTTAACAAATATATAAATATAAATATGAATATATAATATATATTCATTATTTAATTATATTTATTATAATTTTATAATTATTTGTATATATAATTGTTTATTTATAAATATATAATTTTTTTTAAAAAATTATATCTATTTATTTATAATTTTAAATATATAATTTTACAACTATAGAAAATACAATTTTATAAATATATTTATTTTAAAATATATTTATTACATTATTATTGAATATATAATCTTAAATTCATGAATGTTAAGAATTATTGAATGTGTATAATTAAAAATTAGTAGGCTTTAAAAATATTAAAAAATGGATAAGTTTTACTAATTATTCAAATTATAATAAGATAAAATATGAATATATATTGAAATGAAGATGAATACATTCTGAAAATATTAAAACACAGTAAAAAAATATGTATAAATAAATATTAGAAAATGATTAAATTCAAACAAAAAATAAATAATATTTAAAAAATAAATAAATAAATAATACCAACTGAAATAATATTAAAAGTAAATAAATAAAATTTACCTATTAAAAACATAATATATTATATATATTATTTTAATAAATTCAATTTTAAAATGAATATTAAAATTTTAATAAATTAAATAAATATTAGGTGTGTCTGTTTCTATATAATATTTCATTAATTATTTAATTTTTGTGGGTGTGAAATTAATGTGTGAATATATATATAAAAGTGTGATATATATATATATATATATTAAATTTAACAATGACATTATATAATATATAACATCTATTAATGAAATAAATAATAATAAAAATGGATAAATTTAAAAAATTAATAACTATAATTAATAATATAGATAATTTTAAAAAAGTAAAAATGAATATTTATATATGTTAAAATGGAAATGAATTAATATTAATTATATAAATTATAACCAAAATAAAAGCATTAAATTTTAATGAAAAAACTGGTATAAATAAATATTTGAAAATTAATAAAAGTAAAAAAATATTGAACAATGAGAATTCTAAAAATAATTAATTACAAAACTATTAAATATATTAATGAATAATTATGTATATAAAAAATTAAAAATGAATAAATTAAAAAATATTAAATGAATAAATAATTAAAATCTATAAATTTTAAAAAAATTAAACACATACTTAACATTATCAATGAAAAATTATATGAAATGAAAGTATGTTAAAAATGAGTAATATTTAATTATATATATATATACAATAAAATAATTAAAATACTCTTTATAATTAATAAAAATTAATAATTTTTTTAAAAAATAATAAATTTAATATATATAAATAAATAGTATATTAATTATTTAATTAGTATATGAAGAATTCAATTAGTATGTTAAGTATTTAATTAATATACAACAATAAATATTATATTAATTATTTAATTAGTATATTAAGTTTATAATAATTGATTTTTCATTTTTATTAATTATAAACTATATATTAAATATTTATTTATATATATATAATTAATATACTATTTATTACTATATATATATATATATATTAAATTTAACAAATTTAATTATAAAAAAATTGGTGGTTGGCCCAATCCAACTTGTGAACCTAGATGAATATATGTTTAAATAAATATTAATAAATATTAATTATGTAAATTAAACTATATTAAAACATTAAATGTTAACAATTTTTCATAAATAATTTATTAACACATTTTTTTAATAAAAATGAATAAATTAAATAAATATATAATAGATAGTATATTAATTATTTAAATAATATATTAAGTATTTAATAAATTATTCATTTTTTAATTATATATAGTATATTACTTATTTAATTTTATATTTAATATTTTTCTAATTTATTAATTTTTATTTAAATAATTAATATTATATTTATTATATATATATATTAAATTTAATAAATTATATGTATATATATCAATATATATTTTTATATATTTGTATTTAATATATCAATATATATTTTCATATATGATATAAGAATATAATAATAAAAAATAAATTAATATTAATAAATATTAAAAATTAATAAAATTTTGAAAATAGTAAAAAATATATATATATATATATAATATTCATATATGTCAATATATATTTTTATATATAAAATAAGAGTTCAATTATAAAAAAAATAATTATCATTGCTATCCCACAATAGGGAAGACCTACGGAGTGTGAACCAAAGTGAACATAAGGTGGGTTAATGCCCAATGGGGCCCGTGGAGAGTGGACCCTGTTGAACAGAGGGTGGGATGAGCCCCACGCAGGCTCATGCATTTTGGCACATGCCCATTTAAGTGTATGTAGAGTGTATGTGGGAGCCCATCCCCATAACTGGCTTCTGGTATGCTGGTGTCGCAGAATGATATAAAAAGAAGTGACCGACCGTCTACAAGTTTAATTTGGGACTAGCATGATAGTTTTATCAGCGCTTTGACTAGTGTTGATCAAGGTATCATGTATCTTTTCTATACAAAGCAATTATAAAGGATACACTTTATCAGAGTTAAAAAAGGATGATAAAGGGAACCCTTAATTAGTACTACAAAAAGCACTGATGAAGGTATTATTTTATCAGCACATTTTTAGAATTGATAAACAATACCCTTTTTTCATGGTTTTCGCTAGCGCTGATAAAAGATAACACTAAATAAACCCAAATCTATAGTATTGATACATGATATAATATAGTTCATAATTCAACAATGAGAATTAACCAAATATTTGGCACAAATGCTGTTATCGTGTCTCGAACACCCGAATGCCACTGATAAGAACTAGGTATTCTATAAGCACACAAGCATTCAAGGAGGTTTATTTAATTAAATATTTCCTTTTAATATTCCACATTACATTAATTAATTCATTATCTATTAATTGAAATTATTCCTTTCACATTCATTAACCACCAAATGAATTCAATGCCTTCCAGGCATAATCCAATAGATTCATGGTTTCACAATATTAAGAACATTTTCATTCCAATAAGCACCAACCCCATGGGTTAAAACACTTATTATTTAGTAAAATTCTATATTTCCATGTATAATAGGAAAAATATTAAACTACCATAAAATAGATTCATAAACCAAGCATAACCAGATGCCTCAAACAGTGGGGAAAAGAATACAGGTAAACAAGAAACTCTGTCATCCAAACTTTAAAGTAGATTTATTAACAATCAAGAATCCAAGCATTTAACACCACAATGGGAAAGCCCAACTTCAACCTATTCCATCAATATTGGTTATATCTTTGAAACCAACATGAAAATCATCATGCATCCATCCCTTTATCACTGGTGTCAAATAATGTCACAAACCCATGCCTCCCTAAGCATATCTTTCCAAAACATCATCCATAATCAGCTCACATCAGATTTAGTAACAAGGATCACTTATAAAGAAAAAAGGAAACAAACAATAAACATCGTTTATAGGGAATATGGGCCCTAGAAACAAGCCATCCATACTTCACATGCAAATGGGATCATTTTGAATCAAACATTTATCCTTATTGAACAATCGGTTCTTTACTATCTTTAATTAACTAATTAATTTATTTGAAGTCACAACCAAAGGAAACCCAAGTCATCAGCTATTAAAAGCTATAAATTATTTAAACATTCTTTTATTCATATCATCCCATTTAAAAAAACTTAAGGAAGACTAATTTTATTGACATGAATATATATTATTATCAATAAAAAGATTTTATAGCTTCATGTTATTTATACATCAATCCAACGTTAACATTTTTATTTCAAAAAAGGGGTCATTCCCAGGTCAGAAAAATATTAATGTGGTCTAAGATAATGAATACTGAGTGCATCCTCCCTAGAAAAATTCTTACGTGCTTGAGGGAGAGACCCCAACCTAGAAAATAAGACATTGTGATCTTCATTAGATACTTTAAAGGAAAAGAAATATACAAACCTGTTCCCCTGACACCGAGTATGACTAATGTACACCTGTGATTTTAGAAGTCTTTTTCATTTACAGATGATATATGTAATGGACCATGGGATTTGGAGTTTCCCTTGTTACGAGCCATGAAGGATAGACTAGTCCATTTCCATAGACTCCCGTATAATGTTTTGAGAGTTTTACAGTTCAATTCCTTTCTGATTCATGTTATTTATCCAATTTGATTAATATATGTGAGAATAATTTCAATTAAACATTCATCAGACACCATTTTATTTCCATAAAATCATAAGAATCTACGGATTCAATAAACATTCCTATTTATTTTTTTATCCAAATACATTGTTGACTTTACATTATTAACCATTTCCATGAAAATAACATGCTAAAACCATGCATAAAAAATAATAATCAAATCATAGACATATATATCATAATATGTAGTAAAACATCATGTTAACCATTATCATGGTGGAAACACATGTGATCACTACAACCATAAAACATTTATTTTCATCAATTTGGTTTATTATTTATTAAGATCAATTCAAATTTCACCCAAATAGATAGATAATGATTACTTTAAGATTGAACATAAAAATAATAGGAGAAGAAACAAGTCACTTACCTCAAGGCTTTCAATGTTCTTGAACATGAATGGAAAATAACACAGATCCCCAATCTTATCTCTTGCAAGGAAATTATAGACACACAATAAGGAAATTCCATAACTATGCCAAAAAAATCAAATAACTCCATAATATAAAAGGAGATAAACCACCATATAATGTAAATAAATATCAAGAGGACATAAGACCGATTGAATAAGAAACCAGAAGAGATAGATAGAAAATCACTTTGGATCACCATAGATCGAACATGGGAATCCAAAGATCAATCCCAAATGAAAGATCTTCAAGACACAATGAAATTGATCCTATAGCCACCTCGAGTTGAGAGAAAATTTGAGAGTTTTGGGAGAAACTGAGTGTGTGATAGGATTTATAGGATTTATTATAAATGATATTTCATGCCCTGAATGGGTCATTCACAACATAAATTAACCAAGTTTAAGATCCACAAAAAAAACATCTCCCATATCCACCAAACCTGGGATTAATTCAAATCATGAAACAAATGTTCACATCATTAGTTTTTTGAAGTAGATTAACCAAATCCAAACCTCATCCATTCACATTGTGAATATATTGTACATGAAGTAAATCACACCCCTTGTACTTCTCTTACACAATTTGCATACAACCACTTTGGTTCATGAAATCCCCACTCACATTGTGAACTATGTTTCACATTGAGAAATCCTCTTTTAACTATATTATAACTCCCAAACTCCACTGATCATGTTCTAGGATTCCTCTAATCAGCATGAACATAAAAAACTCACAATTAAATGAGATAAAATGGTTTGGACCTTTACATTAGTATCCTAACCTCCTTGTGAGAGTTATGATTTTTGGGTTAAAAGGAATAGAATGCGGGGAGGATGTTTCCACCAATTTTTTCCTCAAAATATTTCATTAAAAATTTTCTATAATATTTATAAATATGGTTGTGAATTTGGTTCATTTATTTTTTAATCCTAGTCCTTAAAAACAATATAACATATTTAATATAAATATGTAATAGATCATAAATTGAGTTCCATATTGAAATTATGACAATGAGAATGTGGTAAGGATGAGTTTATTCACATATGAGTGATATAATTTTAATGTTTAGTCATTATACCCTTGGACTGAGAATTTCTAGGCTTTAATCGAAATTAAAAATATTATTATTTCTATTATTATGGGTGACATCATAGTAGTGATAAAGAAATGAAATACTACATTATGATAAAATGGAATTTTATATGTTTGTGGGAGAATATATATTTTTAGTTGGTTGAACAAACATGAATTATAAATTTAATTTTGTGATATTATGAGGGGAATTAATTGATGGATTTTATAGTGGGAGTTATTAAAAAATAATTCTCCCTTTTATTTTTCTCTAATTATCACTCACCCTCTATTGGAAAAAGGGGATCCATCTAATGTTCCTTCCACTAGTGACTCATAAAAATTTCTCCATGACTCATATGTATCTTCTTGATGGCTCGACTATCCTTTGTGATTTTAGAAAAGGAAAAAAACTATACAAATAGCCTTCAACCACACCAAGGAACCTTATTTTGCTTATGATATTCCTCTTTTAAACTTGTGAACCATTATATTTCTAACCATTCAAAAATATTACAATGTGAGAATTCATCCCTAGCGAGAATAACCTTTATGAACTTCTCATAGCGTGAAACCATAATTTATGTTGTGATATAAGTAACCATATATTCGTTCATATCATCTCTTCATCTATCAGGTGATCACTGGTAGGGGTTGGTTGGGGAGCTGTTTCAAATAAGGACTCCTCCAACCATGCCTATAAAAGGAGGAATTTTAGGAGATTCCTAAATCATTCATATGATCCAAGAGAGATATTATATCCAGTGATAGAGCCTTGAGAGATCCATGTGTGAGAAAAAAGGGAGGTGTAGGTGGGATCACTTGTAAACCTTCATTCTTGGGGAAATAATTTTTCCCCTCCAATCATTTCTCTTTATGATTAGAGAATCTCAATAATTGGCATTAGAGCCACTTGTGGTGAAAAAGTAGTGAACATTGGAGATTTTTCCAATGAACATAGAATTCAAGTTACCTAGAATCATGTTTTTAACGAAGGTTCTAGAAGTTTTTTGAAGGGGTTATTACAATGGTACAAATGATATAAAAAATGGAGTCCAACAACCACCCTAGGTTCAGTCAATGTTTGGTTAGAGATCTGGTGATATAATACACCTTTTCATTGAAGATGATACTATTTAGAAATGATGGCATATTTTGAGATATTTTTATAGTAGCTTCAGTGTACTACACCAAGACCACATCATATACACATTATATATCGATTTAAACCATTGATATTGATTTGGTCATATCTTGATCAATCGATGTCTGATTTTGACAATCCAAGAGTTAATTACAATATTTTTGACCATTCCAAACGCAATAATATACTTGATTTTTAATATTTCTACTCCAATTTTTTAGAGATGAAATTAAATGGTGGGACCATCCATGAGAGGGAAGATCATGTTAACTTCATCGAACTAATCCATTTTAAAATCTCAAATGGAAGATCACCTTAATGATAAGGATATTTTTGACCCCCTTAAGAACAAGTGAGTAAAAACCGATGCCACTAAGGTAGTAGAGTGGAAGAAGTTAAATAGTAATATGATTAATCAAATCTTATAATTGATCGAACATAGAATCTACCACCATGTTTCTTAAGATACTTGTATGTACAAACATTATCTAATGTTAAAAAATACATACTAGTCAAAGACTACTCATAATAATATCATCTTATTAAAATAGTTGATGAATCTTCAATTACATAGTGAAAACTCTATAGATAAACACACCAGTGAGTTTGAAATGATGGTGAATAAATTGGTGGTAGTAGGTAAGACTCTGAATATAGAAGATCAGGAAAACCACCTACTATGAACACTTTCAGATAACTGGTCAACGCTTGTGGTCTGACTCAGAAACATAGAACCTCGTGGAATACTTCCCATGGTAATGGTAAATAATACACCATTAAATGAGGAGACCCAAAGGAAGGACACAATTTATAAGAATACCCAAGCTCACATCCTATAGAAGCGAGGGAGATAAAAAGTAAGAGGTTGAGGGGAAATAAGTATAGGTTAAAGAAAGAGAAGAGTAAGAACCAAAGATGGTAGGAGGATAATATAAAAATGCTACCATTATGGCTTATAGGGCACAATAATAAGAGCCATCAAAATTTTCTACAAGAAAAATGCTAGAGTAGCAACCAATAAAGAAAAAATAATGAATTTTCACATGTGATCATCACCATAGAAGTTGTTATTTTCTATAAAGATGAAGAAGGTAATTTCTTTCACACATCATACTAAGACACAAAATTGGCGGTCGATACTATAGCACTGTGACACATCACTGCACATCATGAGTATTTCATGAATTTTAAAATTGGTTACTTTGGTGTAGTAAAGATGGGGAATGATAGTTTGGTAGAGATTGTTGGAATGGGTGATATCCAAGTCAAAAAAATGTTAGATACATATTCACTTTGAATGATACTTGACATGTTACAAGCCGTTGGCTCATACTATTATCAAGAATATCCTTTGACTGAAAAGGATATGACAACATCTTCAACAATGGGGAATGGAAGATGAATAAAGAATCCTCCATCATCTCCTTGGGAATCATATGCAGTATTTTTTACAAAAATCATGTGAAGATATGTGTAGAAAGACTCAACGTAGTAAAAGGAGAGACATCATACAATATGTGTAATAGGAGAATTAAACACATGATTAAAAGAGATTTATCTACCTGGATGGAGAATAAGTACATCAGTGTTGACAAGGATGAACCACTTCATCCTTGAAAATACTACTTATATGGGAATTAAGATAGAGTATCATTCAATACTAATTCATTAAGAAGATTAGAGTTTCTGAATCTCATGCACTTTGATGTATGTAGACCCATGGATGTGGAATCACTGGGAGCTAACAAATATTTCCTATCCTTTATTGATGATGCATCTATAAGGTTTTAGGTGTTATTATTATGGATGAAGTACCAAGACCTAGAATACTTAATGATGTTCCATGCCATAGTGTAGAATGAATGTAGAAGGAATATTAGGTGTCTTCCTTCATACAATGGAGGATAGTACACATCTATGGAATTTGATTCTTGTTGTAGGAGTCAGGGCATTCGACATGAGAGGATAGTCCCATAAACCCCACCAAAAAATGGAGTTATGAAAGGTATAAACCTAACTATCATGGATAAGGTCATAAACATGATGAGTTTTTCTAGGATACTTAAGACATTATGGGGAGAAAATTTTTAGGTTTCATGTAACCTCATCAATAGATCACCATCGATATCATTAAATTTTGAGATTCCATAGAAGAGATGGTTTGGTAAACATCACTCTTACTCTCATTTATGAGAATATGGATTCTTGGAATTTTTCTCATGTATCCAAGGAGCTCATGAAGAAAATAGACATGATATCTTCTCCATGAAACTTCATCATCAATGGTGATGAGGAATTCAGATACAAGATTTGGGTCCCAAAGGAGAAGATGGTGATCATAAGAAGTGATGTTATGTTCCATGATAACTACATGATTGATGAAATTAAAAATTCTATAATGCCTCAAAGTTAAAGTGTTGAGGAATTGATTCATGATATAAAAATTATACCATAACCACCTATAAATAAAGAGGATAAAGTGAAAAAAGTCTCATCTACAATGGACCCGGAGGTGGAGGAGGAGGATATTAAGTTGGGGGATACTGAATCCTATCCATAAGAAGTAAAATAACTATCATAGGATTGAGGTGATATTATTAATCCCAAACATAGAATTTCACATGTTTGAATATCTTTACAAAGAAGGATTCCATTAACAAAATAATTAAAGTTGGATTACTAGTTACTGAATAATGAGGGGGAGCCATAAGGATACATGGAAGCAGTGTATCATCCGAAAAAAACCCAAGTGGATACATGTAATAGAGGATGAGATGGATTATTTCCTGAAAAACTAGACAAATGATTTATTCGAACTACCTAAAGGTAATAAGGCACTAATGAAAAAGGGGTGTTCAGGTTGAAGAAGCATGGAAGAGGAAATGAGGTCAAGGGAAAGTTCAGTTAGTATTAAAGGGATTCTTTTAGAATAAAGGAGTTCACTTTGATAAGATTTTTTTACCCATGGTAAAGATAACTTCAATTAGATTAATTTTTAGATTATTGGCTATCTTGGACTTAGATCTTGAACATATAGAAATGAAGAAAAATTTTCTTCATGGTATCCTATATAAGGAGATATATATGAATAATCCTAAAGGTTTCGAGGTTTCTAGACAAGAAAACCTCATATTAAAATTGAATACGTGATTTTATGGACTAAAATAAGATCGAAGATAGTGGTATAAGAAGTTCTACTAATTCATGGTGAGTATTGGCTATAAGTGGACACATATGGACCAATTTTTTTGCTTCAAGATATTTTAGGATGGTAACTTTATTTATCTTCTATATTATGTTGATTACATATTTATCACTATAAGGGATATAGTGAAGTTCAAATAGTTGAAGAAGGAGTTATCCAAGTCTTTTGACATGAAGGATTTAGGAGAAGCTCAATATATATTTGGGGATTCAGATAATTCATGATATATATAGGAGGTTGTTATAGATATCATAGGAAAACTAGGTTGAACATGTTCTGAAATGTTTCAACATGGACAAATCCAAACTAGTGAGCATTCCTCTTCATGGACATTTGATGTTGAGAAAGCATTTATGTCTATATTCCAAGGAAGAAATAAAGGTGATGGAGATGATATCATATTTCTTAAAAGTTATAAGCTTGATGTATTCCATGGTGAGTATGAGACTATACATTTCCCAAGCAGTGGCATTCATGATCCAATTTCTCTCAAATCCTAAGAAGCAACATTGAGATGAAGTCAAATAGACTTTGAGGTATCATAAAGCTACTTTAAAGATATGTTTGTGCTATGTGGGAGATAAATCTCTCTTAAAGGTCTATACAGATGAAAATTTGGCTAGATATCATAATATAAAGAAGTATATATCAGGATACATCTATACATTTGTAGGAGGTGTTGTATTATGGTGCTGAAGGCTGCAGAAGTGAATTGATTTGTCCATGATATAAGTATAGTACATTGATAATTCGAAAGCTATAAAATATTTATTGTGGATAAAATATTTTCTCTAAGATCTTGAATTCATCCTGAAGGAGTATTGGGTTCATTGCAATAGTCAAAGTTCATTGGACTTGAGATTGAACTCTATGCACCATTGCTAGATAAAACACACATACATTTTCTATCATTGGATACGTGAGGTGGAATATCGAAAACTACAGAGACTTATGAAGATCCACACAAAGGAAAACCCAAAAAATATTTTAAAAAAGGTTGTTTCTAGGGAGAGGTTGGTTCTTTGCAGATTCTCCAAAGGATTGCGTCTGGAGGGGGAGAATTGATGGTGTTTTTTCTAGATTCCTTGGTAGGTTATTGTTTCACCATATCCACCCCTTATATATTTTATTCATGGTTGTTTAATGTGTTGTAATTATACCTTTTCTAGCCATGGATGTAAGTTGGGATAGGTGGGGCATGGTGGGGAGCTGTTTTAAATAAGGAATCCTCTCACCATGCCTATAAAAGGATACCTTTTCGGTGTTTCTGGAATTATTTATCCAATATAAGAGAGATATTCTATATGGTGAGATATCCTTGAGAGCTATATGTGTGAGAAAAGGGAGGTGTGGGAGGGATCAATTTTAAAACTTTGTTCATGGGGAAATAATTCCCCCATTCATCTTTATTTGTGATCAGTGAATCAAAACAATCAAGAAACAATTTTATGAAATGAGTTATATATCATTGTATTCATAGGAGTCATATAGTGTGAGCTCCCATAGTGACCATATATGGAAGTTATAGGATCACAATGGTGAGATTCAACTTCTTCAATGTATCCATGGTGGTTTGGTATGCAGTGTGAGTAGGTTGACTCATGACTTGGAACAATGAACTCTATATGAGTAATATAACACCAGAGGAACTCTAAATGAAATAAATTATGTTAGTTTAATAGAGACCATTGTATTTAGATTTACCAGATAAAATTATTTTTAGGGATGATTCCTATTGATATTCTAGGACACGATGATAGAAGCCTATATGAGCACTACATAGGCCACCCCAATCATAGATTCCTCTTTCCCAGTGCCGATTCAAACTGGGTTATTCCTGTAACACTCGAGACTTTTATGAGAAATATTTTGTTTTTATGTTATATAAATCATCAAAGGAATATTTAACTACACACAACACTAGCTTGGCTTTCTTTACACACAATCACAACCTTCCTCGATAGCTTGCGTCGTACGTAATACCGAGTTTCACTAAACAACGATATGCTATTAAAATATTATTAAAACAAGCCATTATGAATATTAATACCCACTTTTTGAATTTTTTTAAATTTTATTATTCAAAATGGAATTCATTTTTGGATTCGGAATATTGAAATTAGCCTAGGGTGAAATTTTGGTATTTTTCTGAAAACTTTCAATTTTTGATGAATAGTGACAACACCGGGTTACTATTTAAAAAACGACTTTTTATTTAAATAATTATATATTTTATTTAAATTTATTTTAGATCAAAATTGATAGATAATACCTATATAAGTTCAATGCAATTCATTGAAGTCATTTTATAATAATTTTAGATATATAAAAATTTTATTGAACTTTTCACCGTCTTTTACCCACCTCCTAGAAGAATTTTCAAATTCACATAAAACTTAATTTTACCACTTCTGTGAGTGGAATTTCGAAAATCCGAGAGACACGGTTAATATCTAGGACTAAAATGTGGTTCAATGAGATGAAAATAATTTTTTGTGAATAGTAACTTTTTACTTTTTTTTACCACGGTTAAAAGTAAATAGGGTAATTAAGTGTAAAAGTGTTATTATTATTACCCTAAAACATGTCCTAATTATGTTGGATAAGTGTAATTCGACCAAAAACAACCTTAGGAATAACATATGACCTTTTAGGCCCACTTGGATTAGATTATGACATTTATTATTAATTTATTTAAAGAAGGGTTAAAATAGTTAAAATCAATGTTTAATAACTAAATCTTCTCTAATATAGGGTTATACATAAGATAAATTAGACTATAAATATTAATTAGAAATATAAAACGATTTATTACATAATAGTATTTTATTTGTAATTTTTAGACTTAAAATAATTTAAATTACTTATGACACAATGATGATGCAGTAATTATCTTATTAATGAAATATTGACATAATTGATGTTATAAATACACAAATAAATGTAATTTGAGACTTTTTATGAATTAAAATAATTTTATATGTTAATATGAAATGTTAGTATTAATTTAATTAACTGTTTTAGAACAAATCATTCTGTTATGATTTTCACAGAAATCAATTACCAAATAGTGTCAAAATTGATATAAAATAGTTTTTAAAACAAATATTATATTATTAATTGTTATTATATTCCTAAAAATCTAAGGTTCGGCCAAGATACTTATATCATGATAGGTGTATCATTAATGGACCACTTTGGGGTCACTTGGATGTATATGGTAAGTTGATTAACTATATAATATAAAAATACAAAGTGACATGGTAAATGTCAATCTAATTAACTAAGAGTTAAAACTAAAAGATAAGGTTAATATAATGACCTAAAGTTGTCTAAATTCTATTGGATGAGTGGATTCCGACCCATAACCACCTTAGATTCTAAATAAATCAATTTGGTGCTATTAAAAACCGAATATGACTTTATAATAAAATAATATTTTTAGTTTTTCCAAAGGTGCCCCTCTCCTCCCTTATAAAAGGGTACCTCCTCCCTCTCTTCCTCACACCACTTTGAGCCTTAAAGATCAGACAACACCTGAAAAATTCTCTTCTATACTTCCCTAGAAACATCCTAGAGGTCATGGTTTTCTTCAAAGACCAATTTTTGTGCCCTAAGAGGAGGTCTCAAAGAGGCACTTCAAAAAAGAGGTAATGTCCGTTACCGATTCTTTCAACTTTATTTCTTCTTCAACTTATTCTTATTTAGTTTCTTCATTATGAAGTAATAACATCAGTATCACTAATATACTGATATTTTATTATAATTACGAAACAACCATATTTCACCGTCTATCAATCCTACAGAAAACGAAATCACCCCGCGTGCGTACGTACGGAATACCGTCTCCACGCCGTGGTGCAATCTATTTTCAACCAACACCTTACTTGAATGAGTATAATGGTGTAAAGAATAACTATATATGATTATTGTAAAGTGATATTGTTTCTAAAATAGTATACATACACTCCAATACAATTCTACGATCATGGGAACGATATCATCGCTCGTGCGTACGTACGGAATACCATCTCCACAATGTGATGTGACTCGTTCTACATGATCTTCATTGAATAATAATTATATAAATGAATTGAATGAATGAATATGATATATATTACACTAATACCATTCTGGAAATGAGGTATCTATAACCTAAAAAGAAGAATAATAATTTATTCGACAAAACACGCATAAGAACAAAAAGCAATAAACACCCGAATAACAAGTAACAATGAAATATTACTAATAAGAAGCTAAGAATATGACCATATATGATATCATAAAAATAAGTATGATTCTGGAATAAGTCAATGAAATTATTTAAAACATTATATAGGAGGTTCGCACACTTACGAAGCAAATCAGACCTAAGGTAAGGGAAAATCTCGCAAATCTCATTTTTTATCCGAGATTGTTTATACTTCATAATTTACTGGGGAATATTTATCATCCACATCCATGTTTCCTAAATATTTAATATTTATATCCTTCTACAATTTTTTAAATCCAATTTTACCCTTTAGTGAGTTTTTAGTAAAAGATATGAAAGGAATCTTTTGTCGTTTTTCGTACGAGGTACTTTTTGACTTTTCCGACATAAGTATGAGAAGAATGTTTTTTTAACTTATACGGAGTGAATGGATTTTTAAAACATTATTTCCAATAAGCTTCCTTTACAAGCTTTCAAGTTTATTTTTAATAAAATCCTTTTAGTTTAAAATTGTATGACATGTTAAGAGAGGAAAAATGTTTTTGAAGTAGAAAGGATATTTTCCTCAAGAATGGAGTTCAAGTGTTTTATCAAAATTATTTTCCATCTAAGATAATATAGGGTTCTGTTTCTATCCCTATTATTACATAGATTTGATTATGTTGTGATGGAATTATTTTTATGAATTGTTTTGTCTTATATGAATTGTTTTATGATGTCATTATGTTTAAGAATCCCATTTTTATTACATGGGTTATGCAATGATGTATGATTTATGATTTTGTGGCACACATAAGAATGGTATAATTATGAGATGGGTGGGACCTATATCTACCTCAAATGAATTGGGTAAAGATTTATATCTCATGATATAGACATGGCTGGAACGACAGGTTAACCCGGTTCAGTGAAACAGGACTGAAACGAGGAGTGAACTCGGTTCAGAAATGGACATTGTCCACTAAGATAGTCTTGGAAATGAGTCTTGACTACTAAGAAATTATTTTCTTTGATTATGTTTTTATGACACAAATATTCATGTTTTAAGTTATGATTATTGGGATTACATTTCACTACTATGATTTATCCCATGTTATGGAATTATGATCTCTTTTGCAGGTTAAGATTTCCAAAATGTTATTTTCTTATGAATATGATGTGATTGATATTTCTTTTGTTTACCCTTACTGAGCATTTGAGCTCACCCTTTTGTATGTTTTCTTTCCCCAGGCCATGAAGAAGTTTATTAAGTAAGATATGCCAAAAAGGGACTCTGGATATGATGAAATAAATGGGAGATAATATAGATGCTTTATGAACCAGTTGTTTATGTTTCCCAATTTCTAAAGACGCTATACCTATATGGTCCTTTCATGGTTTTGTTATATGTTTTAATAAGTGTACTTCAATTTTGAAGTATTAACAATGTATGTAATGTATGAGTCGTTATAGTTGGTATCATAGGAAAGGTATAGTCAACCTTTGGAAACTAGGATGTGAAAGCCTTAGTAAGAACCCTAAGGATAAGTCTAAGCATAGAACACAATCTTAGTATTTTAGAAATGGCCATGAAAAACCTATGATAAGACCTTAAGTTTGAAATTTTATTCTTGATTATGTGGTTTTCCTAGTATAATTAGTGTTGCTCACACTATTCTTCTTGGTTTTAGTCAATGGCTGGAACCCGAAGGAACCGTGTTAATGCGGAATGCGATGGGAAATGCAATGATTGTCCCCTTGAGCAAACAAACGTTATGGGAGATAGAATGAAAAATCTTGTAGCCATGCTCACAAAACTTTCTCAAGCTATGAATCATGCAGGACTTCCAAATGATCAAAGGAAGGAGCAACATTCTATTGAATCCTTTATGAGGCAGCGTCCACCTTCATTCAGTGGGTCTTCTGATCCATTAGTGGTTGAACAATGGATCAGTACCACTAAAAAGATATTTTCAGTTCTTCAATGTTTTGAACATGATAAAGTCATCTTAGCAGTTTATCGCTTGGAAGGTGAAGCTGATCAATGGTGGAATCTTATAAAAAATACAAGGCAAAGGGATGAAATTGAATCCATGGAATGGGATGAGTTCAAGAACTTATTTTTCAATAATTACTTCCCTCATATTATCCAAACAAATATGGACAAGGAGTTTGTTGAACTAAAGCAAAAGGATGATGAATCTGTTGGTACCTACGAAGAAAATTTTACAAGACTTGCAAGGTATGCTTCTGGTATTATTATCCAACCTGAGAGTAAGATCGATCGATTCTTTAGTGGCTTAAAACCAAGTCTTCGAAGGGCGTTAGCCATAAGGGAATTCAATAGTTATGAGAAAATCTTTCGATGTGCTCTCAAAGTTGAGATGGAGATTGGAGTAACCCATCAGTCATATGGGTTTGATAAGAATAGGAAAATGGAATTCAAAGGAAAATCTAAAGAGCACACTGAAAAGAAGATGAGTTTTCCCTTATGTTCAAAGTGTGGAAAGAAACATGGAGGGAGTTGTCTTAAAGGGACAAGTAAATGTTTCAAATTTGGAAAGGAAGGTCAACGGGCATTTGAATGCCACAATGATGGGAATAAGATGTCTAGTGATGCGAACAAATCAAAGGCTACATAGAGTGCACCTCATACACTTAAATGTTACAAGTGTAAGGAAATGGGGAATTATTCCAATCAATTCCCTAATCCAAGGGTTGTTGATGATGATCGACATCAACAAACTCTTAAGGCTAAAGACAAAGGAAAGTCACATGCAATTTCTATCAGCGATGTGGAGTACGATAAAGAAGTGGTGAAAGGTACACTTACCATCCAATCTAAAGTAGCAAGTGTTTTATTTGATTCTCTATCCACCCACTATTTTATTTTTGAAGAATTTTCTAAGGGTATCACCGTATTACCTCAACAATTAGATGTTGAGTTAGCTGTGACAACCCCTAATGGAACAACAGTAACATCAAAAGTTTATAATTCGTCTCCGATTGAATTTTGTGGGAAAGTGCTTCCTGCAAATCTTGTGGTCCTTCCTATAGTGGAAATTGATGTGATTCTTATCATGGATTGGATTCCTTTATATGGAGCTCATATCAATTTCTAAAGAAGGGAAGTCACATTTCATATTCCAGATCAATCTATGATCGTCTATCGATACAAGGATGAACATAAAATTCCTGTGGAAATTTCTTCCATCTTATGGGTCTTGATTCCACTAAATGAAGGTTATTTATCTCAAATGGTTGGTGAGAAACTCAAGATTAAGAATATTCCCATTGTACGAGAGTTTGATGATGTCTTTACAGAGGAATTTCCGAGTCTTCCACCAAATCTTGAAGTCGAGTTTTCAATAGAACTCGTACCGGGTGCTTTGCCTATTTCAAAGACACCTTATAGAATGGCCCCAATTGAGTTGAAGGAATTGAAGAAGCAACTCCAAGTGAATCTTGATAAGGGATTCATACGCCCTAGTGCATCACCTTGGGGAGCACCTGTTCTTTTTGTTAAGAAGAAATATGGATCAATGAGAATCGGCATTGATTATCAAGAACTTAACAAGATCACTATCAAGAACAAATATCGTCTCCCATGCATTGATGACTTATTTGACCAACTATGTGAAGCTCAATAATTTTCCAAGATTGATCTTCGTTCAGGGTATCAACAATTAAGGGTCAAAAGGGAGGATATACCAAAGATGGCTTTCCGTATAAGGTATGGACACTATGAATTTATAGTGATGCCATTTGGTCTTACTAATTCCCATGATATCTTCATGGATCTGATGAATAGAGTCTTTAGAGACTATCTTGATCAGTTTGTGGTAGTCTTTATAGACGATATTCTTTTATATTCAAATATCAAGTAAGAACATGCAGATCACTTGAGAATTATATTGAAGACCCTGAGAAGGGAGAATCTTTATGCCAAATTTACCAAGTGTGAACTTTGGCTTCAAAAATTTTCATTTTTGGGTAACATAATCTCAAAAGAGGGGATATCTATGGATCCATCAAAAATTGAGGTTATCAAAAGATGGTCGAGACCAACAACAGTAACTGAGATCCGAAGTTTTCTTGGTTTGACTGGATATTATCGACGTTTTGTGAAAGATTTTTCACGATTATCTAATCCACTCACCAAGTTGAATCAGAAAGGAGTTATGTTTGTTTGGACAGAGGAATGTGAAGATAATTTCATGGAGTTGAAAAGAAGGTTATCCAGTGCACCTGTTCTCACACTGCCTTGTAGTGGAGAAAGGTTTGTGATCTACAGTGATGCATCCAAGAAGGGATTGGGGTGTGTTATCATGAAAAATGATATGGTGATAGCTTATGCCTCACGACAGTTGAAAATCCATGAGAAAAATTACCCAACACATGATTTGGAGTTAGATGTGGTAATCTTTGCATTAAAGATTTGGAGGCATTATCTTTATGGAGAAAGGCGTGATATTTATACTGATCATAAAAGTTTAAAGTATATTTTCACACAAAAGGAGTTGAATATGAACCAAAGAAGATGGTTGGAGCTGATTAAGGATTACGACTGCTCAATTCATTACCACCCTGGGAAAGAAAACAAGGTGGCAGATGCATTAAGTCGATAAGACCATGCCAGTTTATCCATGATGAGGATCACAAAAGATCCAATATTTATGGATTTACAAAGGATGGATCTTGGAATTATAATGGAAGGGGAAAATCATATATTTCTCAAATGAATGTTCAACCATCTATACATGTGAAGATTACAGCGGCACAGAAAGAAGATATAGAGTTAAAAAATAAGGTGAGAAATGTTCATGAATTCAACCATGATTGTGATGGGATAATAAAGTTCAGGAATCAGGTTTGTGTTCCTCCCATCCCAGAATTAATTAAGGAGCTACTGGATGAGGCTCATAGTTCTTCATTCTCTATTCATCTTGGAAGCACAAATATGTATAGGGACCTGAAAGAGTACTTCTGGTGGGATGGCATGAAAAGAGATGTTTCTGAATATGTCTCTCGATGCATGGTTTGTCAGCAAGTTAAAGCTGAGAGATAGAAGTCTAAGGGGATGTTACAACCATTACCCATACCCGAATGGAAATGGGAAAACATCACTATGGAATTTGTCACCGGACTTCCTAAAACATCCAAAGGCAATAATTCTCTCTGGGTCATAGTTGATCGTCTTACAAAGTCGACACACTTCATTGCTATTAGAGTGGATTTCTCTCTGGATCATCTTGCCAGGATATATGTGAAGGAATTTGTAAGATTGCATGGAGTACCACTTTCTATTATATCTGATCAGGATCCAAGGTTTACCTCAAAGTTCTGGCGAAGTCTTCAGCATACTCTAGATAAAGAGTTGAGTTTCGACACTGCTTATCATCCTCAGAAAGATGGTCAGTCTGAGAGGACAATTCAAACTCTAGAAGATATGTTGAGAGCTTTCTCTATGGATTTCAAAGGTGGTTGGGATCAACACCTAACTTTGGTGGAATTTTCATATAATAATAGCTTTCACTCTAGTATTTTGATGGCTCCTTATAAAGCTCTCTATGAGAAGAAATGTAGGAATCCAACTTGCTGGGATGAAGTTGGGGAAAGAAAGCTATTAGGACCTGATCTTGTTCATGAGATGGCAGAAAAGTTCAGATCTATTCAACAACACATAAGTCAGCTTAGAGTCGACAAAAAAGTTATGCCAATAACCGAAGAAAAGACCAAGAGTTTTAAGTTGGTGATAAAGTGTTCTTACGAATATCTCTTTGGAAGAGAGTAATGACATTTGGAAAGAAGGGAAAGCTGAGCCCTATGTATATCAGTCCTTTCGAAATACTGGATCGTATTGGGAAGGTTTCTTACCGATTGGCGCTTCCACCGAATCTCTCTCAAGTTCACGATGTGTTCCATTTATCTCTCCTGAGAAAGTACATACCTGATCCTTCACATGTACTCAACTCAGAAGTTGTACCACTGGAACAAGATCTTTCTTATGAAGAACAGCCGATATAGATTCTCGATCGTAGTGAAAAAGTCCTACAGAACAAGACCAATCGCTTGGTGAAAGTTTTATGGAGGAACCACCAATTAGAAGAAGCTACATGGGAGCTTGAGGATATGATGAGGGAGAGGTATCCTCATCTGTTTGTTACAAATTGACGAATTTCGAGGGCGAAATTCATTTTAAGGGGGGTAGAATGTAACACCCGAGAATTTTATAAGAAATATTTTGTTTTTATGTTATATAAATCATCAAAGGAATCTTTCACTACAAACAACACTATCTTGGCTTGCTATACACTCAATCACAACCTTCATCGATAGCTTACGTCGTATGCAATACCGAGTTTCATTAAACAATGATATGCTATTAAAATATTATTAAAACTAGCCGTTATGAATATTAATACCCAATTTTTGAAATTTTTTATATTTTATTTTTCAAAATGGACTTCATTTTTGGATTTGGAATATCTAAATTAGCCTAGGGTGAAATTTTGGTATTTTTCTGAAAACTTTCAATTTTTGATGAATAGTGACAACACCGGGTTACTATTTAAAAACCGACTTTTTATTTAAATAATTATTTATTTTATTTAAATTTATTTTCGGTAATAATTGATACATAATACCTATATAAGTTCAATTCAATTCATTGGATTCATTTTATAATAATTTTAGATATATAAAAATTTTATTAAACTTTTCACCGTCTTTTACCCACCTCCTAGGAGAATTTTCAAATTCACATAAAACTTAATTTTACCACTTCTGTGAGTGGAATTTTGAAAATATGAGAGACATAGTTAATATCAAGGACTAAAATGTGGTTCAATGAGATGAAAATAATTTTTGGTGAATAGTAACTTTTTACTTTTTTTACCACGGTTAAAAGTAAATAGGGTAATTAAGGGTAAACGTGTCATTATTATTACCCTAAAAGTGTCCTAATTCTATTAGATAAGTTTAATTCGAACAAAAACAACATTAGGAATAAAATATGACCATTTAGACCCACTTGGGTTAGATTAGGACAATTATTACTAATTTATTTAAAGAAGGGTTAAAATAGTTAAAATCAAAGTTTAATAACTAAATTATTTTTAATATAGGGTTATACATAAGATAAATTAGACTATAAATATTAATTATAAATCTAGAAAGATTTCCTACATAATGGTATTTTATTTGTAATTTTTAGAATTAAAATAATTTAAATTATTTATGACACAATGATGATGCAGTAATTATCTTATTAATGAAATATTGACATAATTGATGTTATAAATACCCAAATAAATGTAATTTGAGACTTTTTATGAATTCCAATAATTTTATATGTTAATATGACATGTTATTATTGATTTAATTATCTTTTTTCGAACAAATAATTCTGTTATGATTTTCACAAAAATCAATTACCAAATAATGTCAACATTGATATAAAATAGTTTTTAAAACAAATATTATATTATTAATTGTTATTATATTCTTAAAAATCTCAGGTTCGGCCAAGATACTTATATCATGATAGGTGTATCATTAATGGACCAATTGGGGGTCTCTTGGATGTAGATGGTAAGTTTATTAACTATATAATATAAAAATACAAAGGGACATGGTAAATGTCAATCTAATTAACTAAGAGTTAAAACTAAAAGATAAGGTTATTATAATGACCTAAACTTGTCTAAATTATATTGGATGAGAGGCTTCCGACCCATACCCAACTTATCTTCTAAATAAATCAATTTGGAGCTATTAAAAATCGAATATGACTTTATAATAAAATAACATTTTTTGTTTTTCCAAAGGTGCCCCTCTCCTCCCTTATAAAAGGGCACCTCCTCCCTCTCTTCCTCACACCACTTTGAGCCTTCATGATCGGCCAACCCCTACCAAATTATCTTCTCCACTTCCCTATAAACATCCTAGAGGTCCTGGTCTTCTTAAAAGACCAATTTTAGTGCCCTAAGAGGAGGTCTCAAAGAGACTCTTCAAAGAAGAGGTAATGTCCATTACTGATTCTTTCAACTTTATTTCTTCTTCCACTTCTTCTTATTTAGTTGTTTCATTATGAAGTAATAATATCAGTATCAATAATATACTGATATGTTATTATAATTATGAAACAACCATATTTCACCATCTATCCATCCTACGGAAAATGAAATCACCGCGCGTGCGTACGTACGGAATACCGTCTCCACGCCGTGGTGTAATCTATTTTCCACCACCCCCTTACTTGGATGGATATAATGGTGTAAAGAATAACTATATATGATTATTGTAAAGTGATATTGTTTCTGAAATAGTATACATACACTCCAATACAATTCCACGATCATGGGAATGATATCATCGCTCGTGCGTACGTACGGAATACCGTCTCCACGATGTGATGCAACTCGTTCTAAATGATATTCATTGAATAATAATTATATAAATGAATTGAATGAATGAATATGATATATATTACACTAATAAAATTCTGGAAATTAGTTATCTATAACCTAAACAGAAGAATAAGAATTTATTCGACAAAACACG